>CM046841.1:19733379-20333379 GCA_025618425.1 Heliocidaris tuberculata
GGACGCATTCTTATTGTGCGTGAACACTGCATTGAGCTCCGTGCCTTCTACATAACGATCGCATGGAGCCTATAATGCAGTCTTCCCGGATCCGAGCCAATCTTCTTGATAAATTCAAAGAAAGAAGCTCTTGGTACCATTCACTGATTCCGGAAGTACGCCCTCTTCTGTCAGTATATGTGTATGAAAGGCTAGTGTGTAGTACTGGATCAATAACAACAAAATAACTAGAATATATATTTATTCTAAAAATAGAGTGAGTTTCCGATGGCATTGGCTTGCCTAACAGTTTGCTCTTTATGTTTTATTGCTCCTCTTATTCCTTTTTCTCCCCTTCTCCAATTCTTCTTATCTTGTATGACTAGAATATGTCTATTGCATTTCAACGATCATAGTGTGCTCCCCCCCCCCCCCCAAAAAAAAGAACTAGAACGGCGCTGGTGGAAACAAAAAACAACAACACAACACCACATAATTAATGGAAATGGCAGCCATTAAACCCAATATAATGATTGCCTTCGTCTTCTCTCAATCTCTCCCTCGCTCTCTTTCTCTCTCTCTCTCTCTCTCTCTCTCACACACACTCTCTTTTTCTCAGTTTTCTCCAAATATTCTGATTCTTGTTCTATTTTCCTCAGTTCGCATGTTTATCTTTAAAAAATATGTTATGTTCTAAAATGATAGCATGTGGATAGGACGTGGAAATCAATATCAGAAATTAAAGACGTGAATGATGATGGAAAAATCTACTTATAATTTAAGGGCAAGGAAAACGAGAGAAATGAACTTTTATAGGATAATGAGAAATGCAGTTTTGTATGTCTTTTGAATTTTCGAATTGAAAACTACATTTAGAACTAAAGACAAAAAAAAAACCTTTATATGTAATGATATTAAATTGTTCCCCATGATCATTTTCTAGATATGCAGCAAATAACTATTGTAGCGAAGAGACAAGTATATAGTACAATGAGGGGATTTTTACTTTTAGAATATCTTATTATGATATCATTAACTCATCAACTCAAATGAAATCAATACTAACATTTGTCCTTGCTGTCGGCCTGAGACCTGTAATAGCCGCCTATGCATAATAACACTTTACTTTGTCATTGAGGACAATTGAAGTTTAACAGGGGATTTGCAGTTGGGCTCTCTCTCTCTCTCTCTCTCTCTCCTGATTCTTCTTTATATCAATAGTCAATAGACTTCCTGTCTTTTCATCATAACAACAAACGCTGGCGCGGATCGAACGCACGTATAAAGCCGCCCCTCCCATTATTCTTCCGTCCCACGCATTCAACTCAACACAAAAGGTCCGATCCCCATTATTATTTCTCCGAAGAACTATAGCTCTGAAAATTTGAGACAAGCCATTCACTGTTCAAAGTAGCCTTTCAATGAACAGACTACGGGCTTCAGTGTATGATACATTATCTTGAAATATATCAAACCCTAACTGATGTAATGGCAGGACCCTATCAAAAAAAGTATTAATCATGTAGCTTTCAATGCTGGGTTAGTAATTGATTTGCCCCCAAGCCTCCGTCATCAGTTGAATACTGATGAGGCTACCCATCAAATGTCAATATAGACATGATTTTTATTTATCAGTATTGTCATTGTTGTTATCGTGATTATTATGATTAAGATTATGATTAGCATTACCATCATGGTTTTGACGTTGTTGTTATAATTATTTATTATTATCATCATCATCATCATCATAGTCATAATGGTATTGGAGCTATTTTTTTACATCGGGGATAGTGTATTAAAGAAGTGAAACTTATTGAGCCATATGAGTAGAGCATGGTGTGGTATTTCAACAATGGCGTAGCCAGGATTTTTCAATGGGGGGGGGGGCAGACGTGAAGGATCCAACCGCGTAGCCAGGATTTCATTTTAGGGGGGTTCGGTTGTGATCGAGAACGCAAAGCGTGCGAAATTGGTGATTAGCACGCAAAGCGTGAAGGGAGGGGGGGGGGGGGGGAGAGAAAGATAACGGCTCGCAGCCACTTTTTTTTTAGGCGGAAAGTTAGTTCGACGCCCGGACTGCTTTTCAGTTATTTGGACGCAATACTGCACTGCATGTA
Source organism: Heliocidaris tuberculata (assembly GCA_025618425.1). Classification (NCBI taxonomy): domain Eukaryota; kingdom Metazoa; phylum Echinodermata; class Echinoidea; order Camarodonta; family Echinometridae; genus Heliocidaris; species Heliocidaris tuberculata. The sequence continues at coordinate 19,735,476 of CM046841.1, forward strand.
ACAGAGGTGGGTGCAGGGAGGAGGGAGTTCGCCCCCCCCCCCCTGTCGCCCAAAGCACGAAAGCTATGACGTTTTAACAAATTTGAGAGAAAGATAACAGCTCGTAGAACATATAATTTTTTTTAGGCGGAAAGTTATAGTTCGACGCTCGGACTGCTTTTCAATAATTTGGATGCAACCGCGTAGCCAGGATTTCATTTTAGGGGGGTTGGGTTGTGATCGAGAACGCGAAGCGTGCGAAATTGGTGATTAGCACGCAAAGCGTGAAGGGAGGGGGGGGGGGCGTTGAGAGAAAGATAACGGCTCGCAGCAACTTTTTTTTAGGCGGAAAGATAGTTCGACGCCCGGACTGCTTTTTCAATTATTTAGACGCAATAATGCACTGTAACAGGGGTGGGTGCAGGGAGGGGGACTTTTCCCCTCCCGCCCCAAGCACGAAAGCTATGACGTTTTAACAAATTTGAGAGAAAGATAAGAGCTCGTAGCAAACAATTTTTTTAGGCGGAAAGTTATAGTTCGACGCTCGGACTGCTTTTCAATAATATGGATGCAATATTTTACTGTATGTAATAGGTGTGGGGGCAGGGAAGGGGGAGTTATTTCCCCTTCCCGCGCGAAGCGTGAAAACTTTGACGTTTTAGCAAGTTGTGATTGAAAGGTAACGACTCGTAGCGCCTTTTTAGTTTTTTTTGTCTCAATTCCCCTGCTTTTTCGTTCTCACTTTTTTTAGGGGCTGAATAGGGGGGCCAGTGCCCCCCTGGGCCCCCCTGGCTACGCCTATGTGTTTCAAGTATACAAATCGGAGATTAAAAACCATTAAATAGGAAAGGGACAGTACAGATTTTCCTAGATTCCCCCTTGAAATGGGATTAAAGTGGCAAAACAAAAGCTTATGAAAGATTAGGGATCTTGTAGTCCAGACAGAAAGAGGAATGAAGATTGAATCAACGCCGATATCCAGGGGCATCGCTAGAACATTTGAATGGGGGAGGGGTGGGACACCCAAATTTGCCGACAGATTTTTAGAGTGTGACACCCAAATTTGCCAAAAAATGCTACACGGTACACCGTAATCTCCCCTCACACAATGATACAAGAAAATCGCAGATGTAGAAGTCATGATCATACGGGCCCATTTTCGCAAGGGGATAGGCTGACACTTTTTACCCGAATATCAACTTTTCAACTTCTAAATTAAAAAACAAAACAAAACAAAGCAAAAACAAAAACAACAACAACTAAAAACTTTTCTTAGTAAAAATGTACAGAAGTTACATATCAGGAAACCTCACTACCCAAATATGTGGATATTCTGGCACCTCTCTACCCGAATATGAAGTGGTGGCTGGCCAAACATCGGAACTTTGAAAATCCTCGGGAGGGTGCTATGTACAGCCCATTGCCGAAGGGGGGGGGGCGCATTTTGCCCGAATATTATCTATTCACTTTTTTGAGAGCGAGGAAAAAAAAAAAAAAAAAAAAAAAAAAAAAAAAAAAGGTTTTCCTTCTTTTTCTTTGCTTCCCTTTTCCTTTCCCTCTTTTCTTTCTGTTTTAGTTTAATTTCCTTTCCTTTTCCTTTTCTTCCCCTTTCCCTTTTCCTTTCTCTTTTCTCCTTTTTCTTTTCTCTTTCCTCTTCCCTCTCCCCATTTTCTCCCTCCTTTTTTGCCGACAGAGGTGGCGCATTTGCAGACAGCAATTTTGAGTGGGAGTGTGATCCCTCAAGCCCCCCCCCCCCCCTATATCTGCTGCCGATAACTCTTATCGTCATATTTTTAAAGTCGGCACTAATACGATTCATTTACCATTCATTTTGGGCACGAAATGGAATGTTTTCTCGTGTGACTGAGAAAAAAAACATTATGAATCTTATTCCGGGATACAATTTTCATATACATATTATTACTTTTTGCGGGGGTCCGTTTTATTGCCCCCCCCCCTTTCCCATCCCTCGATAGACCCTACAGATCTAGAGGGCCAGCGGTTCCCCATAAACTTACTTCCAGTTCAAAGCGCTGTCGGCGAAAATATATACCGTTTTCTTTTTCCTGACAATTCTAGATGATTTGCATCTGCTATCATTTTGGTTGTTGTTGGTCCTAACCCCTCTCCCCTCGAGAAACTTGGGAAGGCCTTTGGTGTATTCCCAATATCATATGCCTAGTTAGAATTTAAAGTTGGCCATTATTTCTCCTTTCCACTGCTTAAATTTTCGGTTCCACAATCGCTACAAATATATCTGGGAAATTTGTTTCCGCTACCCCCCCCCCAAAAAAAAAAAAAAATAGTGGAAAGTTAATATTCGGACAAAAGGCACTCCCTTCGATAATGGGCTGCGCCCCCCCCCTCCCCCTGATGATTTTTTAAGTTCCGATATTCGGGCAACAATGCAACACTTCATATTCAGGTAGCGAGGTGCCAGAATATTCAAATATTTGGGCAGCCAGGATAATTATGTAACTACTGTATTTAGATTAGAATATTGGCCGCCTGGCCGGTATGATCAAGCTCTCTCTATGTGTGTGTGTGTGTGTTTTTTTTTTTGGAGGGGGGGATTAGGGTATAGCCACTGAATTCTGTGGGTACAGCTTAGGGTGCGGCATTTTTGTATCCAAATTTTAGTGTCAGACCTTTGTCGGAAAATTTTGGCGTCATCCCCTCCCCATTCAAAATTTTCTAGCGACGTCTCTGCAGAAAGTGAAACTAGTATAAGCTAGTGAGAAATACAGTTTTTTTAATGTCTTTTTAAATCATAGAATTGAAAATTACATTTAAAACTAAATACCAAAAAGAGCCCTTTGCATGCAATAATATTTGTCCGCATGAGCATTTTCTTTTTAGAGTGCGTGTCATTCTAGCTTGAGCTAATCTAGATATGCAGCAAAAAAAAGTAGCTAAGAGGCAAGTATGGTATAATGAGGGGATTTTTACTCTAGAATATATCATGAATCCATCAAACCAAATCAAATCAATACTATCATCAGTCCATGCTGTCGGCCTGAGTCCTGTAATAGCGGCCTATGCATAACATGTTGTTATGTCACTGAGGGAAGTTCAGTTTAACAGGGATTAGCAGTAGGGCTCTCTCTCTCTCCTATTACTTCTTTATATCAGTAGTCAATAGACTTCCTGTCTTTTCATCATAAGAACAAACGCCGACGCTGCTCGAACGCACGTATAACCAAAGCCGCCTCCCCATTATTCCTCCGTCCTACATGCATTCAACTCAACACAATAAGTCCGATCCCCCATTATTATTTCTTCTTCGAACTATATAGCTCTATGCAAAATCTGAGACAAGCCTTTCACTGAAGTAGCTTTTCATTGCACAGAGTAGGGGCTTCAGTGTATGATACATATCTTGAAATATATCAAACCCTAACTGATGGCAGCACCCTATAAAACAAGTGCTTAACTAAAGGCCACGTGCAGTTGATGTGATTCCCCCTCTGTTTTTCTATAGTCTGAAGTACCCAAAACGTGTCCCTTTTTTCTGAAAACTGTTCCCTTTCTCTCTTATAGGTGCCCTTTTCTCCTTTTGATAAATGCCCCTAATTCTGTCTAATTTGTGCCCTTTTCTCATTTGATAAGAGCACTTATGCTTCTGATGGGTGCCCCTTTTCCCTTCTAATAAGTGCCCTATTCCCCCTTCTGATAATTACCCCTTTCCCTACGTAATATGTGCCCTCTTCCTCATAAGTGCCTCTTTTCACCTCTTTTAATTGCCCCTTCCCACCTCTGATAAGCACCCTTTCCTCTTCTGATAAATGCCCTTTTACCAATATTTCCCACTGTTTCTTACAAAAAGAGCCATATTTATATAGCTTCAAATTATCGGTGCGGCTTAACAGGTACCCATTACTAAACTACAGTGTAAAGCAGTGGGGCTGGAGGCAAGAGGGGCATGCCATGCCCCCCCCCCCCCAACACAGTATTTGTCATTCCGCTCTCTCGAATATGCCATAATACTACCAAGTAAGGATAATATTTTCCGAAAATTTCCCCCAAACTCTTATAATACATATTGAAATCAAGCATTTATCATACTAAAGTATGTTGATATCGATGAAATCCTAAAGAAAAACGACAGGGTTAAAGCACTCCTGAATTTTTTACACCCGTAAATAAAAGAACAGCTCACTTATGATCAAATCCTGGCGTATGGCCATATTTTCTCGTGGGAGGGGCTGATGCCTTTCAACCGAGTATCATGTTTGCATGTAATCTAAAAATGAAAATAAATGAATGAATTGCGAGCCAGCGAATACTTATACTTTTCGTAATGATTTTTTTTTCTTTTCTTTTTACCCTCTTTCACCTTCTCTTTTTTCTCTCTGTTATGTGACTGAAAGGAAAGGGGAGGGGTGTATTCGCGTGTATTGCGAGTATTGCGGCGGGGACCCTTGGACAGGGCCCTTTAAACAAAAAAAAAACGTCCTTGAACATGTGTGACCCGGCACGACAAAGCCACCAAAAAGTCCCCCTCCCCCGAAAAAAACAACAAACAAACAAACAAACAAAAAACATTAACAAAAAAACAAACAACAACAACAAACAAACACACAAACAAACAAACAAATCTGATTTTATTCTATTTGGATAGAACAAAGTCTCAGCTTTAAACTTGAAACTTTACAACCCTTTTGATTTAGCGAACGAAAAGAGCTTGTAAGATAGGTTTGCTGGTATCAGTTAGGGAGGAAATGAGCTCTAAAGTTGAGGCCTATATTTGATTTGATTGATTTACATACATACATACAGCGCCTTTCCATATAAACATGCTCAAGGCGCTTTACAATAAGAAAATAATGAAACAAAGTAATTATTTTGCTCTCCGAGTGCACACAACCAAATCCAATCATAGAGAAAACAAATAAGTATTAAGATTTCTTTTGATAGATTCAGCTGAAGGGCAGGAACGAATGTTTAAGGGTTGACTATTCTTATTTTATTTACCAATTATAAGAACATATATATAATAACATGCATGATAACATGAGAAAATAATATTGGAAGGATCGCCCTGCTCAGCCGTGCCATTGCAGCTCAGCTGTTCTACAGAGGGGCTATTCAAGCGTGCGGAGCAAGAAACAATAAAGAAAATCAATAGAGAGTGAATCAAAAGGCCATAGCAACCGCCATGAAATGAATTGTCGGATTGGGTTGATATTTTGTAGGAGTGTTAAACATAGGTTATTCATTGTATTACCAAGAGTTCAAATTGTGAACTTTAGTCAATCGAAAGTTGTTATGATGCACATGACTCGGAGTGTTCTAAGAACACTCTCCATTATGGAAAGATTAAGCGCACCTCGGCCGGTGGCCTGACACCTGCACTAGACAATGCCTATTCACTCCGTTGGGATGTCTTTCTTTGTTCCCTGTTACATAATACTGGTTTGTTACCTGTATCGTCCTTCTGTTATCATACACTGAACTTGCAATTTAGCCTATAATAAACTTAAATAGAACCTACTCTTTTCTTGTTCACATTGATTAACCCATGCAATTTGTTTTACATAGAACTTACATAGTCTGGGAACTTTCCCGAAATAGTAACCCCATTTTACATAAATTATGAGATTTTACCCCTTACAGTTACTTAGAGTATCCATGTTATTCACAAAAAGCTTGTCAGCTCGAACCGGGTTTGGCCTGGGCTATTTCTCTACGTCAGGGGCAGCGGAGCGTCTTTCAAAGTGGGGGGGGGGGGGGCACCAGCCAAAAAGGGCACTTTTGGGGAAAAGGGGGCACCTACAAGGGGTGAACATAAAACGAAAAAAGAGACCATTTTTGTGACATTGGTATTACCCTACAGTCCAGTCAACATGATTAATACATTATCAGGCATCATCTTCTTCCTTTTTATTGTGGTTCTGGACACTGCTTCAGCTTCCCCAATAAATTAGCAGTTGTGTGTGGTGGTCTAATGACTCATGTGCGAGCGAGCGAAGCGAGCGAGCAAAAATTTTCAGACTTTTTGCTAATGCTGAATTCCTTTGGTTGAGAATCATTTATAGCGATATAATGAAATTGACAACAGCAAATTAATTGGGGGAATGTCGAATTATCTTTTAATTCATACATTATCCCTGTCGCTTTTCTTAAGGATTACATCTATATCAACATACTTTATGCGATCTGCTTGCTTTCATGAGAGCTAGCGAGCGTAGCGTGGGAGTTTTGGGGAGATTTTCAGAAAATATTGCCCTTAATTGGTGTAAATTATGGGCATATTCGAATATATAGCGGAATAAGAATTCCTTTGCTGCGGGGGAGGGGGGGGGGGTAGGCATTATGCCCTCTTGCCTCCAGCTCCACTGCCTTACATTGTAGTAATATGTGTACCTGCTACTACATTAATCCGCATCGATTCTTTGAAGTTAGATATGGCTTTATTTGTAAGAAACAACGGGAAATATACGTAAAAGGGGGCATTTATCCGAAGATAAAAGGGCGCTTATCAGAGTTGGAATGGGGCACTTATAAGAAGTAAAAATGGGCACTCATGAGAAGAGGAAAATGACACATATTAGATAGGAAAAGGGGAGCTTATGAGATGTAAAAATGGCATTTATCAGAAGGGGAAAGTTGGCACTATTTAGAAGGGAAAAGGGGCACCTATCAGAAGTAAAAATGTACTTATCATTAGAAGAAAAAAGCACTTATTAGAGAGATAAGGAGCCAATTATCAGATTTTGAAAAGGGGCACTTATCAGGAGGGGAAAAAAACACTTATCAGAAGGGGAAGGGGCGCTTATTAGAAAGGAAAAGGGGCACTTTTAATAGTAAAAAGGGCACTTATCAGAGAGGAAGGGGGGCATTTTTCAGATGTAAAAAGGGCACTTTTGGGGTACTTGAAAAAGTGGGAGGGCACTGTGCCCCCTGGCCCCCGGGTGCGCCGCCCCTGCTCTACGTTGACTAATTTTCCGACTACTGACAAATGAACGGGCTGTATTCTCTCCGTTTTATATGTTATCATTCCTTGCTTCAGTAGGCTATTCAGGAATGGATAAACAACTGAAAAGGATTGGCTGATGTATATAAATAATTAGCCACGGCGCAACCTTTACAGCCCGCCCCCCCCCCTTCGAGCTTCTAAATCACTTTGAAATTTTATTGCCATGACAACAAGAATATCTACAATATAATCCGAAATATTCGTCAGTGCACATCCTTATCACAATATAACAAGAAAACAATCTTTTGCCTACTTACTAATATTATTGATAATGTAATTATTATTATTAGTAGTATCATCGACATCATCATCATCACCATAATGACAATTACCATCATGTTGGGGGGGGGGGGAACATGTTACCCTGTCCCTCTCGATTTGCGATTATAAGACTGAAGCAAGGCAATCAGAAATTACGATTTCCTTCGAATTTCAAACCTTTTACCTACTATTTCATGCCCTTTATACTTGTGGGCGCATATATTACTGCACAAAATTCTGATGGAGACTGGGATCTCAATTAGGAAGAGGTTATTGACAGAAAAAGGTAATGGGCAGAAATAATTGAAGTCAATAAGAGCAATATATTTGAAAGGCACGCAATACTTTTAACCTCGTAATAATGATCCAGACTCTCTCGGATATCTGTTTTAACCATGAAAGAAGAAATAAATAATATTTATGAATAAACAATAATACTCTTCATGAGGAAAACAAAAACGGTATTCAAATCGATGTTCCTCTTGAATTCCCTCGTTAAACGATAAAGCCCACATACTGATTTTAGCCTACCATGAAAATATATATTAAAAATATTTTTAAAAGACAGAGAATTTCGATACTGATAGACTCACTGTTCTTAGTAAATGCTAGTTTCAGAGTCCCCAGTAAGATAGAACGAAACAATTAGATTGTTATTTACAAGTGTTTTTATCGAAGTATATAAATACTAGAATAGATAGATACGTATTGAGAAAATTTAATACAACGGATCATCATGAATGTGTCCCGCAGACTTGACCCGTCATAATAGTGGTTTGCCGCGTAGAGAAAAACACGTAGAAGTACACAGTAATGTAGCCGTAGAGGGGGATATAGCGTTTTAACGAGTCTGTAGAGAAGACCAAAAATAAATCGCGGCTTTTCAGCACCGGGAGACGGGATCGCTTTTGTCAGACACAGAATCTTCGTTCCCCAGGGGGTAAAATCCCGGAAGCGAGAAACGCTGTCGCTGATTGGCCGCTTGCGTTCTTTTGTTTAAAATCCCCGTGCTTATGCACCACTACATTTCGCTAAGCTACCTAATGCTAGATGCTAAAGCGGTCAAAATTCTGCCAACTCTGGCAACCTTGCGTTGAACAGAGAGGCATTTTAAAGCTTTTCGTCTGGTACTAATCAAAGCGTCAATATAAACTCTTTCTGTCTTCACAACTCTGATGGATCACTGATCACGTAGCATTTTATATACATGTATATTTATATATAGCCAGTGGCGGCACCATGATTTTTAAATTGGGGGGGGGGGGGGCAAATGGGGGGCAAAAGAAAATGTTGGGGGGGGGGGCAAGGGCGGACAAAAAAAAGTGCGTGTACATCGCAAAATCAAGCGCGAGTGGGTAGGGTCCAGGGAATCACCTTGAGGCCCCGGGTGAGTTCCAGGGGCGGAGCACCCCCCCCCCCCCCACCCGAAGGTCTCAGGTTTTAGCATATCTCTGGATGAAAAATTAAGTCTCAGAATATATACATCTTGGTTCATAATGCATCAATACAAAACATTTTTCCAAAGACAGGAATATTTTTAACAGACAGAATGTAGTTTATTTTATCGACTCAAAATAGTTGTGTGTCTTGTTACAAGACTATAGCCTTGTTGATTATTGATACTGCTTTTGGTGGGGGGGGGGGGGGGGGGACACTGCGTTTTCCTGGGGAAACTCAAAGTTAACTGTAGTCTCATATCTGCAGTCTGTAGATACTGCTTTTTGCAGAACTTATGGAAAAATAGGTTTCCGAAACTTTTTCCATAAAACAGAATGTAGACCTATCACATGGAAAAGGATTGTTATCATTTTTCTGCAGAAAAGCGAAAATCAACAAAATAGGGGGCTTACAAGTGTTTTTCCTTTGGGCAGCAGTGTTACAGGAGGATAAAGTTTTGTGTACCACTTGTATGATCCTTGTAGACGCTGTTGACTAGATCTACATCAAATAACTCTATGTCGTACTCACAAACATAATTCTGTCTTCCTGTTTGTGTCGTTCCAAGCGAGCTATCCATTCCGTTCAGGCCACTCTATTCAGGAGGTGAGTGGGGGGGGGGGGGGGGGGCATTTTCCCCATCCCCCCCCCCCACCTTGATGCCGCCACTGCTTTCCAAGTTTCCGTTTTCTTTCTTTTTCCTTCTTTTCTCCATTCCTTTTTCACTTTTTTCTTTCCTTTCTTTTCTTTCTCATTTTCCACCCTTTTATTTTTTTTCACTCCGAAAATTATTGGGGGGGGGGGGGCAACTGGGGGGGGGGGGCAAACGCTATATAATATAGCGTTTGGCGGTTGTGATTATGCAGATACAGCATGATCGCCAACTGAAAATAATGTTTTGCAAGTTTTCTGACGGAAACATTAAAGATTCATGACTTTTCGAGTAACATTCATTGCACGATTTATTCTTATAGTGATTATATTCCATGTCGATAATATAACCTTCTTAAAAGAGATAGAAAGAGACGGAAATCTATTATGGAGTTAATGAGTTTATCAATAGACTATTGAGTTGATTCAAGTGAAACAGTCATGCGCAATGCTGGATGAATAGCAAGACTGTCTGAGTGAAAAAAATGAACTGAGAAAAACAAGACAAAAGCAATTGAAGAGTTTCATTCCAAAAGGAGCTAAATCCACATTAAGTGTTTTTGAGTAAATTAAGGTTTTTTTAATTTACCACTTTCCCTTGTACACTGTTACTTTATTTTGATGTATATGGTAGGACTATTATTGTCTTAGAACATTTCCATCATGTTTTCAAAAATCTAGCAATGAATTTAAATTTTTATGAAATTTTTATAAATTTGATTTCCATGGATTTAGCTCCTTTTGGAATGAAACCTCAGTCGATTGTCCTTTTCTGCACATTTAAACATCTTTAACGATTTGAATTCAACACGAAACACATTATTTAATATTGCTAGCAGAGTACATCTTACATCTTTTCAGATGTTTATTTGTTAATAAATATTTTTTTGATTTTTTTTTAATGAATTTCTTATTTTTTCCGGAAGACGGAGTTTTTCGATGTTTCATTCCGAATGGAGCTAAATCCAAAAATATTCATTAAAAAAAAATAGTTAAATTTTATCAAAATTCTGCACTAATGATCTAGACTGGGAGCTGCATCATATCCGTAAAAATCTTAATACATAGCTTTAGGGAATGTGGTTGAACTAATCCTAAATAGCCATACTGGATTTAGCTCCTTTTGAAATGAAACGATTCTGAATTTAGCTTCTTTTGGATTGAAACCTAAATTTCTAACCAATTTTTTTTTCAAGTTCCAAAATAAAAATAAAAAAAATAATGCGATATAGTGCATTTTATTCCCATGTCCGAGATGCATATATTTATCTTTAAAAATCAATTTCGATCAAAAATGGATTTAGCTCCTTTTGGAATTAAGATCTTCAATTAATTATAATGATCATGATATTCCTTCCATCTCTTGACGGAGAAGGAAACAACCCTTCCATAAAAAAAAACAAAAACAAAAGCAAAGGCTGTAATAGGTTTCGCTTCTAGAAATTGTTAAATCACTGTGTCGCTTTGCTGTTTGAAGCTTAAAGGGCGCATTTCAGCTTTCGGGCTATGACTGTGTTTATAATGATTTGGCACGCACTTGGCATAAAACGAGTGGGTTTGTATGGAACAATAAATGGACTGAAGACATTGCTGAGAACTGCTGAGAATAACGCGCAATTATACTCCCACTGATCACAGAAATAGTTTTACCGTTATACTAATAATGTTGCGTTAAAAAAAAGTGCTAAAAATCAGCCATTAATAAATTGTGTGTCACCTTCATGGAAATAATCGTTGTCAAGGGTCGAGGTCAAAGTAAAAGTAATAATGAAAACTAAATAAATTTCTTTACTTCTCTTAGAGAAATAGTCATACAATTGTTGCAAAGCCAAATGTGCTAATCAAAGCAGAATGAACTACACGGTATTTACATGCCTTCCTTATCGCAAGAAAAACCAAAAAACTATCAATTGCTACAAAGTAGTGAAATTATCAATTATCTCCGTCATTCTTTTCATAATGCCTGGTACTAAAATGTGTTTATTTTATTTCACGAAACTTATTGCTAAGAAGTCGTTTGTGTTGATTTTGACATCTTTTAAGAACTTAGCTTTTCATATGAAATATATGAATACATTTCTTTAACTCGTTCAAGCTCTGCAGTACAGAGACATAGACAAATGTGTCAAAAGAATCCCGCCGTGACCAAGGTAACGAAGATAACCCTTTGACTACTGAATTATGTCATTCCCCATATGTTAAATACAGGAACCACCCGATACCAATAAATGAAAAGGTTAATGAAGTTGCTCTCCTTTCTATACATTTTTGGGGGGGATAAATTTAGATATTTCCTCAGTCAAGAAACCAATAAAAATACAAGAGCAATCCTTTCTTGACACATTGTAAGAATGAAATAGCCTTCCTTGTCCTTCTCTACCGTTTGTTAATCATTTTTTCCCCAAAGTAATACTCTGTTTTGTTCACTGCCATGTTTGAAATTGTACTGACAAAAATGAAGTGTCAAATTGATACTTTATTTTAAGTTGTTCTGTTTTTTCTGCCGTTACGCCATCAACATTGGTAATTACGGAGTTACGGAATTGGGCAGCAACCTTGAAAGTGGAGATGAAACAGAAGAAAATGATAAGAGAACCCCTTAACCCGTTGACTACTGAATTCTCTCATTCCCATAGGCTTAATACAGGGCCCACCCGGTTCCCGTAGACAATGGGTTAATAAAGTCAGGAGATAGAATCAAAATATAAGAGGGGTAGAGAGAAATGGAGGAAAAAGAGGAGCGTGGTAAAGGGAAACGGTTATGGTTACAGTGGAGTAACCATGTCTTTCAAAAAGTATTCACCACGGTCTGGATGCTGTATAAAGGTTACATCCAATGACCTTTATATTCTATCCATTGATGTGTGGCATAGCATCATCGGACACACAATGATTACTCATTAATTAATCTATTTTACAGATGTTTTTTTGTCTTTGATTCCTGATAATTGACTAAATTTGAATGTGAAATTCGACAAATGTGTACCTTTTCAGATAACTATTTTTTTCCGCTCTCCCTCTGTCTGACTGTTCAGTCGTTCATTTCAAATTGTGTTTTCCGCCTTACTCCTTTACCTAAAAAGGCAAAAACAAAAAAATTATCATACTAGGAATGTCTAAAGTCAGATTGATTTTAGGCGTAGGCCTACTTCCTTACTCTTTTCACAAGTAACTGAATGGCGAACCCCAAACATGACAGCAAGCTTACAGTAATTTTATTGAGCTTACAAATACTCCTTTGAAGAATGAAAACATGGCTATTAATAATTATTGCTTTATCATAATGCTTTAAGGGAGCATGGCTATATAAATATTATTCATTGATTTCCACTCTCCGCGAATTCACTATTCATTTAAATTTACCAGACCTTTTTTTTCTTGTTGTTTTTAGGACAGTCGTTATACTAATATCAACAACAAACCAATATAGTGTAAACAAATGAGTTTAAAGTATATCGCCTCCACCTTCATATGCTGATCCAGGATGCAGAAGAGACCCCCCCCCCCCCTTCCCCTTCTTATAAAGAGAAGGAAAGGGGATTACTGCATCTCATTATTACCCTACCCCAACTCCCGATCCTGCGATTCTGGAAGCCAGTGAGATCACGAACTCATACACTCACGAATTTATGTGCTAGGGTGTGTGCTTGTGTGTTCTGTGTGTGAACCCTCGCCTATATTTGTTTACGTTTCGTTTGTTTAAATATATAAGTGCGATTTATTTTGTGTTCAGTTCTTTTTTCCTTCCTTTTCCCCTTTCTTTTTCCTTTTTTATATTTTTCTTTGACTTTTTGTTTGGCTACCCATACCATTTTAAAGTGATTTCACCCACCGAGAAGGGATAGTGCCTTTAACTCGAAAGTGCACTCATGTCCATGTTTATTTCAAATTACTCTTTCGAGTAGTTAATGAACATCGAGTATTGAGTAGTCGCTACTCTGTTACAATTATAACGAGTGTGTTTTATTTAATACATTACGACAACAAGGTCCACTTATAATTTCGAAGCATCCCATTGTTTCGTGCTTGCTTGCTTTAGCTCACCGATATCTCAAAAAACTTTGACAAAGAGAATATCTCTTCATGACATATGCTATTGACTTTTCTGAATATTGTTTCTTGTTCTGCTATTGCAACAACCTTTTTCACAACAAGTTATCGCGTCGCCTTCGCTTCACAATGTTCGTATTCATTATTTTTTTATTCATCTTAAACTCTAAAACTGTAAACGTTATTTCAGGTAATGGAAACATATTTACACCTGATGACTCAAACGAGAGATTTGCTAAAGGTAGGTATTATATTGTTAATATAATTATCAGCTATCTAGATCTCATACGTAAGATCATTTGCTAATCTATACGATATTATAGTCGGTCTTGTTACTTATACTAGACATTGCTTTGGTATAACATATTTCTAGTTATGTTCGTCAAGCAAAAGTTTTGCAGATTACTTTAAATACAGACTTCTTATACCACTTAGTTGGGCGATGAATTTCAGGTGTGTCATTAGGTACATAATGGCGCAAAGTTAAATGAAAAAAAAAAGGGTTCATGCTTTGTAATCGACGTTTCCTAACGTCTTTCTCAAGTGCTGATGACAAAAATTAAGAATATCATAAAGCGTTTCTAAGGCAATGCGGAATTAGTTTATTAGTTAGTTTATTTTGTATCAATTTATAAGTTTGTTATATGTTATCATTTTAGAGTAGATATATACACATTTATATATTTATTTACATATTATAATACCAAACGAAATTGTCCGTCTCTATGAAAGCCATACAGTATAAATATCCACGGATTTTTAGCTTTGTAGTTTAGTAGCTTCGTAGCTTTGTAGCTTTAAGAGCTTTATCAAAATGTAAGTTAATACATAATATGATGTAATGCATTATTGTGTTTCAAAAGTGGTCATGAAAATATATTTAAAAACTTTTTTTAATAGAAATATTTTATTGTGATTGTATTGGAATTGATTTAAATATCATATTATTCACATTCACTCCTTTCGGTTGTTATCAACTTGTACAACAATATGTAAAGAAAATGGATTTCCATATGCTGCGATATACAACCGGACTTTATGTTCTTGCTCCTGTGAGCACACCTGTATAACCAAATCTCTACAAGACACGAACTGCGGCTTACCCTGTCGAGGGGACGTGACGAGATTTTGTGGTGGTTATGATTTAGCGTCTCTATTTTTCAGTAATTTTCTGTTCATATAACTGTAGAAGGTATTTTTATGTAATAATAAAAAAAAAATGATAACATTAAGAACGTTATACTGGAGCCACGCCACATATAGGCGGCTACCCTCCACAAAATCGAAAAAATATGTCGGATTCATTGGCATTCTCGTCACTTTTCAGGGGGCAAAGAAACGAGCATTGCCTATTGTTGAATTTTGTTGTTATTTTTTTATTATCTTTTCAAATATCTTCCCCTTTCCTCTTTTCGTTCTTTCTACCCTGAAGTATTTTTGTTTCATTTTTTTTTGTTATCTATCTATTCTTAACAAATATTATTATTTTTCTTCTTTCTTTATTTCTTTTGTTCTTTGTACTTTAATTTATATCTATAGCTGTCGTTTTATTGTTTTACTTTTCCTTATCTTATTTCACTTTTCTTCTCTACGTTTCCTCAGAAATTTCCCCCTTTATCGTTTTTCCATTTCCATTTTCTTTTTTTCCTGATATACTTCTTTATTTCGTCTGTCTGTGCTATGTCCCCCATAAAAGCTCCAATTGATCAAATCTGCATCTTTTCCCCCAAAATATAAAAAAAATGAAGCCCACTAGTTTTCTCCAGTCAAATTGTGATGTAAGTATAAATTTTAACATATTGATAAAAGCATATGATTTCGTGTTGCGTGCAATAAAACTATTTTGGTAGACATAATTATTATAAAGTTACTTGAAACTGCCAAAATGTATATTATTTCCACGAGGTGTAATAGAGGTATTCCTCTTAGAAATTAAACATACTTTTGTTCTTTTGTACTGCAGTAAGGTATGCTGACTCGTCGGAGAGCAGCTGCGACAACACACTATATCTTAATTATCAAGACGGTAAGATCTGCCTATCATGAGGCATCGAATATTGTCATGCTTGCTTAATGCTAATATAAGTCATAATGTAATTATGCCAAGGGAAGGGGGTCGTCTTTTTTTTGGGGGGGGGGGGGGGCGTGGGAAGGTCACCTCTTGCTTTCCTCTTCCCAAACTCCCTCCTTGCATTTTAACTAAAATGCTTATGATATTGCATACGTTTCTAAATAATTGTTCCATCACCAGTCAACGTGCCACTCCTTGAACATAGCTTTGTTTTAATACAGTTTCGAGGAACATGGACAACCGTAATGATATTTGTATTACTTCCTTTACCACATGTTTCATATCTTTACCTTACCCTTGGCTCCCATCGTAATATAAATTTAGTTTGAGAAGAGACTGCATTAGGGATTTTGCATGTTTATATTTCTTTACTCATCTCTCGATTCTCGTATTCAGCATAGAAAAAGACGTTTCATTTCTATACTTCTCTTCGGCTCAAAGTTTTGATACTGTTGCTTTGTTGCTGATGTCTTCCCGAGACTATCAATGGAACGCAACATATCGAATCAACAATAACCCTTCCAGTCATCATCTCTATCATGACCTCTAGAGTCTGGTTGTGGCTTGGAAAGTTCTATATTTCTTTCCCTTTAATTATCCCTATTCGTGTATTTCAAGTAGAAACAGTAGTTCCATTTTACTCTTTTCTTCCACTCAAAGTTTTTATACTTTTGCTCTGTTGCTGATGTCTTCCCTAGACTATCAAGGCAATACGACAAGTGAGGTAAAGAGTAACCTTCCAGTCATCATCTCTGTGGCTGTCACCTGCATAGTCCTCGTCGCTGGTGTCAAACTGGGCCACTGTTTGCTGCAACTTACTCAAAGACAGCCAACGATCAGTCAGCCGGAAGGTATTCGAAGCAAAGAAGATCATCACACTACTGATGGCTACTACATAGGCCATCCAGATACCAAGGTGATGAACGAGGCGTCTCAGAAACTGTCAGCTGATAATCCTGACAATGTGTACGAAGATGCTGATCAACGTCGGGTTCCTAATCCATCCATTGGGAACGAGTCGCCATCCAACGAACCTGAACTAAACGACAAATCAAATGTAGACAAAGAGAGAGGTAACTCGAAAGAGTATCATAAGTATATGCACATGCACTCAATCAAACAACTCGAAGCTTTAGAAAGGGACAGCATGACGGACGACGACGGGTACATTGTCCATGATGCGCCTTCGCCTAACATCTCCTACGAGGTGGTACTTCATCCGGATCCATGAATCCTTTAAGAAGAAAAATTCTGCTTCCTCAAAGATGATACTCCCTTGTACAAATGCAGAGTGCAAATGCAAACCAGAGAGTCCGGAGAGAACTTGTGCAAATTAAAGGCAAATGATTTTTTTTTTATTCTATGCGTTGAATGATGGATATATTGAATAATTCAATTTTCGCCTTCCGAAAATAGAAATGTGATGGTTACGTATAATATCATCCACATGCTCATGATGGGGAAAAAAAGAACAACATTCGCACAGCTCAGACCATTCTGATCAATAGTCAAAATTAACTGAAAAAAGTAATCATCATTATAATATCATTGCACAACATTATTGCACACGTTTCATGAAAAACAAATAAATTTCAATGTCACCAACACAAATTATCATTGACATTAGAAGGATATTAATAGAGAATTGATTTTTACATTAATGTAAGAGTAAACGAATAACTGAAAATTCACCTAGAGAGTAAACAAAAAGGATTACAAGGTATTATATAAAGGGTAGAAGGTTGCATTGACCAGACCAGTTTACCTATAAATATGAAGTACATGAAAACAATTCAAAACCGATTACAGGCATCTCTATACATGTAGTACAACCCTAAATTCTCACGTCGTCACCTGTAAAAGTAAAATATGTTGATCATAATGAACCCTTCATATTTTTCTAATATTGTGCAACAAGGAGATCCGACTTGAAATCCAACAAACGGAATGAAAAGTTGTAAATTATTGATGTTAATTAGATGAGATATATTATTATTTGACATTATGTTCTGAGGATGAAATGCAATCATTATAATATACAATATAGAATAGTAAGTTTAGAATCATAGAGGAAGGGTGAAACGTCAAATATGTTGTTACGTTTGCGCATCTTTTATGTTTTAAGCTTTCCCTTTGATTTGTCCTAGTCAATAATGATTTTCCCCTACATTGAAGACAAATTATGATCGACCTGATGTGATGGTTTCATTTCCCTTTAAAGAACAATAAGGGAAAAGTGAAACACAAAGTCGCTGCTAAGATATACAAATCAAACATGAACAAAGCAGAAAGGAAATTAGAGAAGACCGAAACAATGATTTATTAATCACGTGTATTACCTAAACTTTAGTACATGATAACCCTTCCACTAACAGTCTTTTAGGTCGGTTTCTTGCTGTCGGCAGTAAGCACTAATTTGGTATGCTGTAGGCAAGTACGAGATTTACTGAACAAAGTCGTTATGATTGATCTTTACTTCGCTATAAAGTCGCACATGCTAGCGCTGCCAATAACACAAATCCGTCCGCTTTCAGTTCATAGGTTATGTATTAATACTGCGATTTTAAGATCAGTCAATTTGAAAGGTGATATTTTCCGTGTGTTTATATACCCCTACGGGTGCGCTTTGCAGAAACAGTGGTTCAAAATTGTATTGTAGAATTCTGCTCCCTTCGATCAGAAGTATTAGTAGGGATTATATTATTTTAAGTGAAAGTGCTAGTTTTAGTAACAGTTACTGCACTGATTTTTTATATGGATAGATAGTGGAATACATACTTCAAACTTTAAAGGAGAATGAAACCCCGGGGAAATATCCATTTTAGTGAAGAGAGAGAATATAGAGAGAAGCAGTTAAAAAAAAAAAGTTTCATCAAAATCGGTTACGAAATGAAAAAGTTATGAAAGTTTGAAAAATCTCAATTTACCAATTTACCAATTTACCAATTTACCAATTTACCAATTTACCAATTTATCTCAATTTACTTGCCAATCCTCAAATTGGCAATGTTGCTTCAAAATGGCAGGTTTTATAGTACTACAACTCTCAATATGTTTTTGACACAAAATTTCATATTTTCTCCATTATCTCTAAAGATGCTGCTTGCTTTTTTGTGAACTCAACATAATTTGTGTCAAATACATTTTCCCATGATATATCTTGAGCTAAGAAGGAGACAAGCTGCACCTTGACAAATAAAAGGGGAAATACGAAATTTTGTGTACAAAACATATGGAGAGTTGTACTACTAAACCCGTCACTTTGAAGCAACGTTGCCAATTTGAGGATCGCAATAGAAAGTAAATTGAGGCTTTTCAAACTTTCATAACTTTCTCCTTTCGTAGTCGATTTGGACGGAGCTTTTTTTTTTTTTTTTTAATTGCTTCTCTCCATCCTCTCTTTTCATAAAAGTTGATTTTTCCCGAGGGTTTCATTCTCCTTTCAAGTTGCATGAGCAAAACGAGCTATCGCACTGTAGACGCCCCGGCCGTGGTTCGATGGATCTCCCCGAGGTCCTCTTATGGTCTGAACTTTATTGCCTACGTTTCATTCGTGCGTGAATTGTGAAATGTCGGCAATAACCGTTTATTGTTTGATGTTAATGTTAAGCTGCGAAGAGGAGAGAATGGTGATCGATTGTCATCGACGATGCACCCTTTAGGGTGCAGTTATGAACCCAAAGGGTGTAAAAATGCACCTTATACTGGAGTGCAAATTTGGAACCCCCTAGGTGTGCACATCTGCTCCCAATAGGCTGCAAATATGGACCCTAAAGGGTGCTACTATTGTACCAACGGTCTGCACCCCTATGGGTGCAAAACTGCACTCTAAATTCTTAGTGTATGGTTTAAACCTCCTTCGTGGACTGAATTAAGTGTAATTAAGCGTATATAAGTGCATTACTGTCCGCCCATTGGACAATAGGGCATGCGCGTACTAGGCTTATGGAGGTATAAACCATGGTCTAAATTTTGTGAATTCGGGCCATTATTTATGTTGGTTTTTTTTTTCTTCTTCTTTTAATTGACAGCAGTTTAGACATCTTTTGTGAGCTTCTGTTTTCCTAACGAAGTTTTTAGGTCCAGTACTGAATATGCATTATGATTCAGATATGAACAGGCCGAAAGAGTATAACAGAATGTGCTTTTCATGCTTTTTGAATAAAGTATTAAGCCAATGCTTCTAAGTGTCTTATATACTGACGCTTTGACTATTCGGCAAAAGACAGACGTATTTTTGTTCCAAGGTGGATATTGATTTCCTTTTCACTTATTTGAGACTCACTGGTCCACTAGAGTAGGTGATTATTTGAGACAATGAGCAATATGTGGAAATAACAGTTTTTTAGATACAATTTGTAATTTTATATCAAAATCTTCTCGTAGTTTAATTCTAACTTCTTTGTAACACAGCCCTAAATGTTTAGCACAAACTTCAATCAATTAAAAAAAAAAAAATGAAAGAGAAGGTCTTTGCCTGCGTTCATGATATCCGTGGGAATTTTGGGCCAGGTTAAGAGTGTACACATTATTAAATTTATTACATTTGTTATGTAAAATAGATAACGATAGTACTTCGTAGCTCTTCGTTAAACATGTTTTTGTTTAGAGTGTTATATTCAGTGTAATGTAAAACGCAAACATCTCCTTTGAAACCTAAGATTTTGTCCTTAAAGAAAATCAAAGACTTTGTTGACTTGTAGAGATCTCTCTCAAAATGTATAGATTAAAAAAAAAAAATGAAAGAGAAGGTCTATGCCTGCGTTCATGATATCCGTGGGACATTTTGGACCAGGTTAAGAGTGTACACATTATTAAATTTATTACATTTGTTATGTAAAATAGATAACGATAGTACTTCGTAGCTCTTCGTTAAACATGTTTTTGTTAAGAGTCTATCAGTGTAATGTAAAACGCAAATATCTCCTTTGAAACCTAAGATTTTGTCCTTAAAGAAAATTAAAGACTTTGTTGACTTGTAGATCTCTCTCTCAAAATGTATAGATTATAGCCTAACTTTTAATATAAAAATAACCAATTATATATCACGCATACTGGTGCTGCTCGGATATCGGCATTATCGATATAATATTTTAAACAGCTGTAAATGTTATGTAAATTTGCAAACTACATGAACTTTGTATTGTACGAGAAAAAAAAATTGCTATGATGTATGCACACTAGATCAATAAATGAAAGAAAATGAAATGAATAAAATAATATACATGAAATGGCATCTTGTCAAACAACCCCCCCCCTCCCACACACACACACACACACAAACAAACACACACACATACACATGTTATAAGGGATGCAAAAGCAAAATTATCAGGATTGTTTGTAGAAGGCGGTCATTAACACAATGTCGATATGGTTTAGGTATAATTGCTGAAAATATGTGCTCACAAACCTATATACAAATATAATAAAATCTGACTTGGTTCCAGGGATACCCATTTAAAAGCTATGAACTATCTTTCATGGCCTGGGTTACAAAACGTATATCCAATATATGAACAACTAATTAGTGACTTTCACTTCATTGTAATTACTGCACGGTTTTGATTACGGCGAATAAGGGAGTACATTTTGTCTGATATAATAAAAAGTACTATGAATACTTCCTTTTAAAGAAATGAGTAACATTAAGATCTCTTTCTATCACGTGGATATCCTCAGAAAGCAAGAGACGGGTTGCACAGTTGTTACGTCCAGGGATATGCCATTCAAAGGTATTAGTGTCACTTTAGCACTGTTTATTTACTACACACTTAGGTAGATAGGTTGCAGGTTTAGGATAAATAGTCAGAGTGATGGCATTTAAAATCTCATTCATCACGCGATGTTTTAGAAACAAGGACTGTCGCCTTTCGAATTCCTACTTTACCGTGGACACAGTGTTTATAGATTAGCTCTTTCCCACCTGGATGGCAGCGTGCTTTATCCGTTGGAAGATATAGTTGATATCTATAAAGATGTATTGTACCATGTGCACAAGATTTTTTTTTCTCTCTGCCTCGAAAATGCAAAAGAAGCGGTATCAACACTAATTATCGAGTAATTTGCTAGCGTCAGAATGTATGGATTGATGATTTACGGCTTCCTCCTAAAGTCAATGTCGGTAGCCATTTCTAGCGCTGAAACTGCTATCCTTCATGAGAGACAGGCAAAAGGTAAGTAAATTGTTTTTGAATAAAATAAATTTATAACTTATCCACAGTATAACACAACAGGCAATTGGCTTAAGTTTATTTGGATTTGTTATCCAAAGGACACTTCCACTAGATGAGCATTAATTGAATTGATGGTGACAGTATTGTGAAGATAATGACAATAAAAGTTTATCATATGAATGAATGAATGAATGAATGTATGAATGAATGAAAGAAAGAATTTTATTACAAAAAAAAAACTGATCACAAAATAGTAAACATTTGAAGAAAAAAAAATCTTTGGTAAAAGGACACCACTAGTTAGCAATACTGCTAGTAGGGTGAGGCGCCCTTCAGACAAATATGAAGAATACACTTACATTATAAATGGATTACATTCCTTGTAAAAAGATTTTGTGACATCAAATAGAGTAGCTGATATCCACACTAGAAAGGTAAGATAGCATTTACAATGGGTGTTGAATATTATGTTCTTGTAATAAATGATCGTTTGTAGCTGTACAGAATTAATGGAAAGGGCATTTTCTTCTGATATCTTTCGGCAGACTATTCCATACCTCTGATCCAGCAAATGATAATATAGAAATTTTGCCATGCTCTGTTCTTACTCTAGGCAAGAGTAGCGTCTTAGCATCTTTCTGCCTTGTACCATACTGGTTATCAAAAAAAAAAAAAAAAATTACAATAATCATATATTGAATGAGGCAGTTGTTGGTTTATCAACTTATACATAAATGTTGACGCTAAAATTTTGTACAATTTGAAAATGTCCAGTATACATAATGAATGAAATAAGGGCGCGGAAGGTGATTTGCTAAAAGTAATATAGGTTTTCCCGTTCAATTTCACACTTTGTTCAATCTATTTCACATTTCGAGCATTCGAATTCACAAACGATATGATCGCCATGGTACATGTAAATTCAATTTCGTTTTTGCTCCTTCAAATTCGTGATCTGTGCAACGAATTTTTCAAATGAGTCATCAAAATTCCTATTAAGAGCAAATGATTTAAGGAAAGAGCAATCAATTTCACTTTGATTCGTCCAAATTCACTATTCGTGCAACAAATTCTTCAAATGGTTCATTCTCATCTGAAGAAAGAGCAAACGATTTAACCAGTGAGCATCCAAATTCATTTATACACGTGCAAATTAACTTTTTGTGCAACAGATTCTTAAAATTCTTCATTCAAATTTGACTTACAAGCAAAAGTTTGAAATCGAAGCATCCAATTTCACCTGCAACCGGCTTCTGTTACTCTTCGGTCATTCAATTTCATCAAAAGGCTGGCAAGTTTTAAATAAGTGCATTCGATTTAATGTGTATTGTAAGTTTTTGGAAAAACCTTATAAATTGTGAGCTAGGAAGCCCTCAGTCATTCTGCATGTTGCGCTTATGAGTACCACGTTTACCTTCTATCCGCTTCACATTGAAAAAATGGCAGATCATCACCCAGTTCGCTACAGGAGAACTTCAAACGAGGATAGAAGGCTAATTGAGGCATTTGAGAGTGAAAACAGGGACTATCTAGAATTAGCCGATGATTTAGGCATCAAAAGAGCAACAGCAAGGGTCCTGGGTCGGTCCAAATGGCAGAGGAGGGTAGGCGATCGGGAAGAGGCGCAAGAGGCCGGACTAAATCTTCAACAGTGGAGAAGGGAAACCATTGAGCAGGCTGCTAGGATCAGCATGGACGTCATCACGCAGGACAAATGCAGCCAGTGGTTCCGCCACACCCAAGTCCACATGCCAAGGTGCCTCAATAGAGAGATCATCGAAGGTTGATGAAAAAGACTGTAACAAGTTTTGCCCCCTTCTTATACTCGAAACCAGGACCCACCCTGTACCTTATGGAATGAAATATAAATGGCTGGAAAAAAAAATGCACCGAACATACCCTTCTATGAACCATAATAAACAGGCATTTAAACATATATATATATATATAACCTGTTTGACATAAAGTATGAAAAATCCAATATAATATACAATGAAATCCCGATAAAGCAGATTGATGAGAGACAGAAAAAAAAGAAGAAAAATGAATAAGCAAAGATAGAGAAATGTGCATATAAATGAAAGAAATCATAGAGTTTACAGAGATTCTGTCTATGGTACTCATCTTGCATTATCTGTCTTTAAAAAATGTGATTACTCTAAAAACTAAAAAAAAAAAAAAAAAAAAAAAAAAAGAAGAAGAAGAAGAAGAAGAAGAAGAAGAAGAAGAAGAAGGAAAGAAGATGTATACATGAAAGAATTAAGAAATTTGACAGAGAATCTGTCCATGATCATGATGATACGATACTCGTCTTTCATTCTCTGTCTATCAATCTGTATATCCACCTATCTTTCAATCTATATTTCAATCTACCCTATATCTATCTATCTCTTTACCTGTCTATCAATCTAATACTGCATTTCCTTTGCTGATGAATAACAAAATATATATAATTGGAGGGGTGGGTAGTCTCTTCACTTTTCATTGATGACAAAGAAACTTGACACTTGTTGGTCATATCCCTGAAGGTGGTAGGTCTCCAGAAAACAAAAACAAAAACAAAACAAAACTAGATTGAATTCTGCCAAATCTTGAAATGACTATAGGCTATGTATACACATTCTTTATTTCATGTTTACTGGCAGTACGTGGAAAAATATTGAAATGCACAACAGAAACTTTAAATTGTTAAATTGAATGCGCCAAAAGGAAAAATGAGTTCACGAAAATGAAATTGAATGCTCCAACAGGCCCTCCGGCTATTGTGTGTTAATTTGAATGAACAGATTGTGAAAATGAAAGTGCTAATTGGGGAAATTGTATGCCCGTTCGTGAATCTTATTGCCGCATAATTAAATCGAACTTCTAGAAACGAATTTAAGTGACCGTAAATGAAAGTATGGTGTTCGTTGATGAATTTGGATGCATGTAAAATGATTTTGTTTGCCTCGTAAAGAAATTGAACGTCTAGAAACGAATTTGGATGACCTTAAATAACAGCTTGCTGCCCGTCGATGAATTTGGATGATCATAAATTAAATCGCACGCCTCAAAATGAAATTGCTTGCTCGGAAAGTAAATTCGAACGACCGATATTGATCGTTTGACAAAAATGTGTGAATTTGAATGCCCTATGATGAATTTGAGCGACGAAAGTATGAAATTGAACATTGCTCTTATTGCGCATATTTTGTATAACACAAACAGTATTTATAGTTGCAGCTGATGTGCATCCCTATACCTCAAGACAATATAATATATGTGTTTGGATTAATGAATGATATTGTAATAAAAGTACCCTCTTTTAGAACAAAACAAATTATGTCTCACTTGATAATGAATCCCAACAAACGGGGCAACATACACTTCTTTTAAAATTCAACATGGACAGACTTACGTCTTGGCTTGATAATCATAAAGGTAGTTTTCTTAAGTTAACAGTGATCTTATAACGTATCAATATATTCTGGCTGTGTGCTCTGAGGTTATGACAAAAACAGTTATAAAAAAAAAAAACATCAACATGGTCAACATGATCATCTTTGTACAACTTATTTCCTTAGTTACAATAAGAATATTCAGTGAAAGACTGTTTATTATAACCGATATTACCTGTTAAGAAAACATTGCCAAGGAGTGGTGTATATTTTTACAATGGTGATACATCTACAAACTACAGATTATAACGTAGTTAAAGGGGCCTTAATTGACATATGAATCATATTAAATAAATAATAATTCCCTGCAATGAAAATCGATATGTTTAATAGAAAAATTCTAAGACAGCACATTGCTCGTTTAAGTAGAGTAACTATCTGGTATGTCCTTGTATCTAGATGGTGACTACATTGGCTGCTATCC
This sequence comes from Heliocidaris tuberculata, assembly GCA_025618425.1. Taxonomy (NCBI): domain Eukaryota; kingdom Metazoa; phylum Echinodermata; class Echinoidea; order Camarodonta; family Echinometridae; genus Heliocidaris; species Heliocidaris tuberculata. Next base: position 19,760,941 of record CM046841.1, read on the forward strand.
TCATTGGTGCTTGGAACTTGAGAATGATGCAACCGTCTCACAAAATGTAACACCCGACTCTTGTACTGCATCATGCAAAGAAAAGGAATTGTACTTTGCTGTATTATACAACCGGACCGAATGTTCTTGCTTCTGTGAACAGACCTGTCAAACAAAGACTCTGCCTGATGCACTTTGTGGCTTGCCCTGCAGAGGGAGCGTGACAACATTTTGTGGTGGATATATCGGAGCGTCTGTTTATAGCGGTAAGATGACCACTCTTCCGTCATGTCCGTTGATGTCCGAAAATTACATCAAGTTTTCAAACTTACTGCACAAATATAATTTAAGTAAATGCCCTGGCATCAACCTAAAAGCAGTAAGATCGGAAGAGTTGGAGAAACGGACCAGTGAAATTTTAAGGGAAATATGGTAAGGGAGAGCGAGTTGTGAATTGTGAATATTCTAAGTTGGGATCAAATCGGAACCCGCCTCTCCCCTACAGACATCACCTAAAGTTACATTTCACATTTCTGTTCATTTTCATTTATCGGATTTTTCATACTTTTTTTTTCTTCACATTTTTAAAAACCAACCTGATATCAGGGTGGACTTCCAGTTTTAGAAATTCCACTCGTGTTTTCATCATTTAATTGCTTCATGGAGCCTAGAAATTGTTTGATGCTGTTCTCTCTATCTCCTTTGTGAACTGTCGACTATGCCAGAACACATGATTTGAAATAGAATCAGTCTACATAATTTGAAGGCATGTAATGTATTTCATTAGTTTCACTAATAAACTCAGTGTTTTCATTTCTCATTTTGTTAAATGTTTTATATTCTGTAGTTGTATCTGTCAATGCATCAAACAACACTTGCAGCAAACCTGAAAATGCTCCGCCTATAGGTAAGTTCCGTTAGTTTAGCGCTTCCTACAATTTTGTTTGATGTAGTCCTGGTACTGTGCCATTACAAATACGTGTTTATTACTTATTTTTCAACATTCTTACGTGATGACGAGCATGTAAATAATAATAACTGATGGACTAAAATAATCGATCGTGTGAAAGTATTCACCCCAAATGTAAGAAGAGGTGCACCCTTAACATGCTTTGTTAGCTTAAACGGTTAACACAGACCAGAGGAGGAGAAACGTTTTTCAAAGTGGGGAAATCGCCATAATAGAGGCACTTTTTTAAAAGGGCACCTACAGGAGATTAGTTATTGATCAATCTGTTCAGTTGATCACTATATCCCTTCTTTACTGCTGATTTTCCTGTTAGTCATAGGGTTTAGGCCTAAAGCTTGGGGCCCACATAAGTAATGCGAGGTCGTATGGCGACCGAGTGGAAAATATAAATAACCATAATATTTTACCCGTTTTAAAACACAATCTGCTTAGTACTGGCTCCTACTGCAATCGAGGAAATGGTCTTCCGAAGTTGAAATAACCCCCCCCCCCCTATCGCTTCCTGCCTCATGTGCCCTTAAAACATAATTTTCTATTCAGACTAACGCCGGTTGACAAAATATGCTCGGAAGTATAATACCTGAAGGCCGTTGGACAAATTTGGGCGATTCAGGAAATTTTCGTGTAATAACACGCCATGGTATCATTGGTAAAGTCTTGGAGAACGTAATATTATTATGAAAAGAGTAGAGGGGAACTAATATTCAAATATATACTGTCATTAGAGGGTCTGGGAGGAAATATGGTCCTCAAGACTATTTTCATGAGGGGGACATACCCGAATGAAAATGGTCGTCTTCACGTCACCGAGGGTACCATAGTTAAACCAGAGACTCGAATGTAGGCAGTATATATTTAGTTTATATCCGTCATCATGAACAAAATCCTGAATCTACTCATCTACTTTCGATCATCTGTAACGTAGGCCTATGGTAGACCGCACACGTACGTACATAAACAGTTTGAATAAAGGATTAATATTCGCGGATATGAAACCCTAATGATGACATCATCACACGCCGGTGCCTAAAATAGTAAAATTGTTGTCACAATGTAGTACGCACTTTTCTTGTGTGATGTCATATACCGTAATAGTATCCGTGAATAGTACTACTATATAGAAAAAAAAAAAGAAGAAGAAGAAGAAGAAGAAGAGAAAGGGATCCTGAAAATCATGGATTGGTTGCCCCAGTCCCTAGATCTGAATCCAATAGAGCTGATATGGGAAGAGCTGGACCGGAAGGTCTGATAAAAATGCCATCAAGTGAGCTTCATCTTCGGAAGGCATTGGAATACATTTCCAGTGCCCATCTCCACATCTACCTCCACAAGTTTGTCTTCCAACAGAAAAATGACCACACACATTCCTCAAGGCAATGTAAAAACTAACTTTAGAAAACAGAAGAGAAAGTGGTCCAGAAAATTATGCTACGGGAAGAGCTGAACAGAAAGGTCCGAGAAAATGCCCAACAAGTGAGCCTCATATGTTCGAAATTATTCAGAAGGCATGGAAAGACATTTTCAGTGACTTCCTCAACAACTACTTTCACAATTTGACCAGCTGGATGTCCAGGATGTGCCGTGCCTTGGTCGCTACGAGAGGCGGGTTCTCTGATGAGAAGTATTTATTATTCGAAACGTGTTTAATTAAAACTTTGAAATATAAAGAAATACGCATCTCTTAAGAAACTGTAATTCATCTATTAATTTTGACATTATTTTCCTTGAAGAAGGAACACAAATGCAAAGAATAAAAAATAAAATATGATTTCCCATTAGAAAAAAAAAAAGAAAACAAAAAGCAATATGGTGATCCGAAAATATTGATGTGTTCTTAGATGACAATATTAGTTCTGCATGAGATTAACGCACTGAGGCACGCACATTACTCTTAAACTGGTAAATCTACCTAGAAATTAGTATATTTTGACAGGCATACTTTGTCAAAATATCTATATTTGAAAATCCAAACGCGAGATGGCGCGGCATATAAAGCAAACATTGAATGCTTATTTTTCTGGTCAAAGTTAAAACCTAAGCTCATTGGTCAGTCAGGGAGAGTACCAAGTTTTCGAGAATGATCAAAGTCCCCAACAAAAGGGATGATTGGCCTCAATGAATCATTCATGACCTTTCACCGCTTTCTAACCGTTGATCGACGTATACGAAGTGAATGACAATCCTACACCCCTTTGACATACATATCTTTAAACATTCACCCCCCCCCAAAAAAAAAACAAAAAACAAAAAAACAAAAAAAAAAACAAAAAAACAAATAAACAAAAAAAAAACACACACACACAACACACACACACAAAAAACAAAACAAAACAAAACAAAACAAAACAAAAAAAAAAAAAAAAAACGCACATGGAATGTTGATATTGAAATTTCAGTCAATGAAAGATGGATAAATGAGGTTTATTCCCTCAAAAAATCAGGATTCACAAGCCATGTGGAAAATTCGTAATTGAAGGATGAAAACGCGATTCGAAAATGTATTTTTTGAATCTGCGTGTCACAGATTCGTTCAAGGCGTTCTTAGTTTGCTGCAGCAATGCAGCGAAACACACTGTGCCAGTAATGCCCTATGCACAGACTGTGTGTACACCAGAGACAAATTAAAACTTATAGACGGAATGGTAGCACGCGCGGATTGCCTCATTTGCATATAAGCTGTAGCGTCACCATTTAGTCTAAGCGTATTCGGCTCCGCCCCTTTGGTAACATTTCATTTTCCCGAAGCCCCCGATACCCCCAAAATATCTAAAAGCATCGAGAAATACCTTATGCATTATTAATTTTTGTTTTGCATATTCCGATTTATCAAACTTTGATGTGACCGGACCTTATGAATATGAATGTTCCTCAAAAGGAATGATTTGACCTCTTTTCGTCACTTCCGCTGTGAATTTCACGTCAACTCACCGCACAAAGTACAAACAAGTTGTGGAAAGTTTAGAGGTGAGTACACATGTATTTATGCTTAATTTTCGAAAATTCGAATATATTTAGAACAAGTTCTGCCACTGTGGGTAATCTGTTTCAATTTCTCTACATTTTGAAGGGATTCTACAGAGCTGTATATGAAACAATGTGTAATCTACTCTCGAACTTTCAAAACAATTTTCATCGTCATGAGCTAATGTTGCAGCTCGATTTCCATTACCACTTTGTCACTCGTGACGGCTTACCCGGACTTTCGGGCGGGACTATCTCGATACGTTTCGATAGATTATCTACTGAATTAGAGAGATGACAATAGCAAAAGCTGACAAATTTAGTAAACCTCTAAATAGATCGAACTTGGTCTGTAGACCCTATGTCAATGATTTGGTTATCTAAGTTAGATGTAGACGCATAGATCCTGTAAATTTCTGGAAGACGAAATGCCCAGGTGAGGCCCTTTCTAATTGATTCTGTACTACTAGATCTACTGTCTGTAGGCTATTCTTGTGTGGAATCAAAACTCAGGCAATAATAGTGAGATGGCCTTTGTTTCAGTATTGCATTCATTAGTCTCATCATGTTGACTTTGATTTCCCTTAGATAATAACATGGCAAGGAACTGACTTGTGGTTGATCTACTTAAAAATCTAGAGGCTTTAAAGCCTAATAGACGTCTGCGTACTTGCACAACTCAACAACTGTTGTAGGTGCCGGATGCAGCGGACTTTGATGAGACGTGAAAAATAAACAGGTAGGTAGGCCTAGACCTAACTAGTTAGACCTTAGACTAAAACTTCTGTCTCTCGTTGTTAGCCTCTTCACTTAGAGACAGAAGCGGGCCTTTCGATCTCCTGTGCAAACCGACTACACGCCGATGTAGTTGGAAAAATCGCTACAATTTTATTTTTCCTCATTACATGCATATATGATTAAATTGATTAGGCCTTGGCGCTGCTCCTTCAAGAATCTGTTCAACTTACCAATTTGTCTGTATAATCCGTTTAATGCTTCTTGTTCAGGTAATTCAGCGCCCAAGGTATTCTCCGTTTGAAAATCTTGCAGCCGTTGTGTAGTCGGTGTGTGGTCGGTTTGCACAGTAGATCGAACGGCCCGCTCATTCTAAGTGAAGAGGCTAACGAACGAGAGACAGAATTTTTGGTCTAGTTAGACCTAGACCTATTACAGCTAAAAAATATAGGTCTGGTAGTGGTATTGTATCCAGGATCAGTTTACTTAGGGGGGGGGGGGGGTTGATGTGTTCACAATAAAGAGAGCAGTTTTGAGTTTACATTGTCCAACCAAAACAGCAACAACAAAAAGTCATCATTTTTTTTGGAGAAAGAATAGATATTTCATTTGTCCTTTTGTTTTCACTGAGATCTGTTTTCTTAAGTGTAGTATTACATCAGCTTTTTTAGTGTCTTTAAAAATCAATTATGAGATCTTTAGGGGATGTTCAGTGTGATGTCTGTATAAATGAATTTTTTTAGTCCCCTTAATAATTATGTTAAACATTTCATTAGTTCCTGCAAATAGAAAGAAACCAAATAAGATGGATGAACTTATGTTATTGATAATATTTATTATTATTATTATTATTATTATTATTATTATTATTATTATTATTATTATTATTATTATTATTATTATCATCATTATTATTATTATTATTATTATTATTATTATTATTATTATTATTATTATTATTATCAGGGCCGAGACATTACAATTTCAGTTAAAATCCATGAATCTTTTTAGGATGGATTGTAGTTAGGATTTATCCTCTTTGGAAACATCAGGAGGGTGAGGATGAGTGCATATATGTGATTTTTTTTTTTTTTTTTTGTTTTTGTTGTTCTTTAGACAGGATAGAACTCTTTATCAAACTAGGTTCCTGTTCTTGTCTCAAGATTATGCTAGTATAACTGGTCTGGTAAGGGTGATAGTTCTGGTTGATAGTTCATTCGTTTAGACAGTGTTTTTTATTTTTGTTTGTTTGGTTTTTTTGTTTGTTTTTTACGATTTATTTTTCCATGGTCAGTGCTCCGTTTTTAAAAATTCAACTTATTGTGTCGCTTATTTTCTTTTTTAAAATCAATGTTTCATATTTCCTGGTTTCTATAGTCTGTTACTATTTGATTCTCCCTTGTATATTTCTTGTATCATTTATTTACTTATTTTGTTGTGTAACTTTTTTATGCTTGTTTTGTTAACTTTCTTGCCAGAGGAGGACGAATTTCTGTATTTTTAATCAGACATTAAAGTTCTTGAATCTTGAATCTCGAATTGAATAATGCTTCTCTACTAATCGGTACCGCTCACCCTCGTAAAATCACTGCAATCTCACGGGCCTTGAATTACCTTTTCCCTAATAATTTTTATACTGATAGAAAGAATAAACTCTCAGCAATCTCATCATACTGATATTACAGTTCACCAATAGTCGCGAAAGCAAATTACAGAGCAGTTTTAAGTTCCCTTTCGATGACGAAACAGAGTGTGAAAAAGGACGAACGATCAAGTTAATTCATGTGAGCAAGGAAAGAGTATGTAAGTTCTATGTAAAACAAATTGCATAGGTTAATCAATGTGAACAAGAAAAAGAGTAGGTCCTATTCAAGTCAATTATCATGATTATAGGCTAAATAACAAGTTCAATGTATGATAACAGAAGGACTACACAGGTAACAAACCAGTATTATGCAACAGGGAACAAAGAAAGACATCCCAAAGGAGTGAATAGGCATTGTCTAGTGCAGGTGTCAAGCCACCGAGGTACGCTTAATCTCCCATTAGAACACTCTCATTAGAACACTCTCTTTTGCATCATAATAACTTTCGAACAACTAAAGTTCACATTTTGAAGTCTTGGCAATGGAATGAATAAACTATGTTTAACACTCGTACCAAATATCAACCTAATCCGACAATTCATTCATAGTGGGTGCTATGACCTTTTGATTCACTCTTCATTGATTTTCTCTCTTGTTTTCTTACTCCGCACGCTTGAATAGGCCTCAACTTTAGAGCTCATTTCCTCCCTATTTAATACCAGCAAACCTCTCTTACAAGCTCCTTTCATTCGCTGAATTAAAAGGGTTAGAAAGTTTCAATTATAATGAGTCATATATCATTTTAAAGCTGAGACTTTGTTCTATCTAAATATGATAAAATCAGAAAAAATATTTTTGCGACTTTTTGGTGGTTTTGTGGTGCCGGGTCACACTTCATCTATTACATATTATGATGATGAAGATGAAGGCTTACCCATTGAGAATGAAGACAAATTCTAAGAGCAACAAATAAATAGCTGCTCCAGTTTTGCATGGTAGGTTGCTATCAGGGGCGTTGATTTGTTTTTGAATGGGGGGGGGGGGGGTTGCAGAACAGCCTAATAGTACTCTTCATGATTTTTTCAACGCCTCTTGATTACCAACTTATCCATGGTTACGTGAAGCAGGGAAAATTATAGAATATGTTGAGGGGGGGGGGGAATGATATATTTGCCCTCAATATTATGGGGGGGGGGGGCAACTGCCCACTTGCCACCCCATAATCGATGCCACTGGTTGTTATTAGTATCTCAGTAATATCTAGGTACATATTTTTATTTTTTTTACATAAATATAATTTTCTTGAGACTTTACTAATTTGGTTTCTTTTAAATAGCCTTGAATATTTTATGTGTCCAACTGGACAAACCTTTTCCCTCTTTTAATACTTTTTGAGAATTCTCACTTATTATTCTATTTCATATAAAGAGCCAACGTTAACTTTGTTAATAGGAAGCTCTAAATTTCACTATTTTTATTTAAATTCTAATTGTTGCTTGTTAAATTATCAAATACACAATGGATTCTATTTTCTAAAATCTTTCTTCTTTTCTTTCAACAGATATGGATTTCTACTTCAGCTCTTCAGTGAAATAGCCCCCTGCTTTGATCAACATCATATTAAAATCATTCAAGTATAATATGCATAATTAGAATGACTGAAGAGGATTTTAAAGTTCTTCAATTATATCTTAACCATCTTACCCACAACTCCCCCCCCCCCCCCATGTCAAATGTTGTAGTCACATGCAGCTATTTTTGTAGTAGCTCGTTATGTGAGGAGGTCTTCCTCTTCTATGTGGCCTAGTGAGATTACAGGGCCCCTAATGATATTTAAAAAAGCAGTGCTAGAGCCATTTGGCCTCTCCTCGCAGTGTATAACAAACTAATAATAATTTAATTAACTGATTCTATGAAATTGTTATTAATTGATTTGTTATTGAATTATTATTTTATTATTCATCCATACAATTAAACATTTTATTTGACTTAAAACTATAGAATTAGATCTCTATGTGTGCTTCTTCCCCCCCCCCTTTTTTATAGTTAGATGTATGATACTAGTATGCAATATACATGTACCAACTAAAAAGGAGATGAATTACGTTGTATTTGATTTAGATTTCTTAGAACTGTCAACATTATCTTTGCTTTTAAGAGTAAAATTGTTGTCAATGGTGTGTGTTGAACATGGAACTTAGATGGTCATTTATTTCTTTTATCATTATCATTGAATCATGATTCAATTAGATTGAAATTCATTTTTTTAAATATGCACATCCGGCCCGTGCCTTGGAAGAAAAGTATGCATTGTGCCCCCCCCCCCCCCCAATTTCTAGAACGAAAACCTTTTTTTTTTTCCTTGTCAGAGAAATTTGGGAGGACTGGGGATTTTTGTTTTGTTTTTTTTGTCGCCTCCCCACCCCCCACAAAAAGACTTTCCGAGAGCTGGCGAGACCCCAAAAATACGGGTCTCCCTCTAAGTAGTTTCAAAATTGACAAACCTGCATTTGTGTGCCCCCCCCCCCCCTTATACAAAATCATGGATCTGCCCCTGTTTGTACTACTCTCAAGAAGAGAATATTAGTAGACCTTGACAAGTCGGCTGCGCTGGAACTCTATGGTATTGTAGTATATGAAAAGAAGGTATGACTGCAGATAATTTATGTAAATTATGTTGGGTTTTTTTTTAAAGGAGAATAATTTATGTAAATTATGTTGTTTTTTTTTTCTTAAAGGAGAATAATTAAAAGTACAATTAAGAAGTAAACTTCTCTAAAGACTGTCCTCATTTCTTTATGAAATAATTTTTTTATTAAAAAGTGAGAAAATCTCAACGTATTTCTGATTCGACGTGTGTAAACAATTGCATCTTAAATCTTGATTGTAAGAAAGATATACATGTACATTGTAATTGAAAATTATTCTGTGAACATGATAAAAGTCCTCTCACGTTATATCAATGGAATGAACCACATGGGAGGGGGAGGGGGCTGAAATGAACCAGGAAGTGGGATCGAGGTGTATGTGTGTGTGTGTGTGAGAGAGAGAGAGAGAGAGGGGGGGGGGGAGAAAAGAAGATGAGAAAAGGCGGAAGTGAAAAGATTTGGTGAAAATGAACTTAGAGAAGGGGGAGGGGGTGAGAGAGAGAGAGAGAGAAAGAAAGAAAGTGAATAATAAAGGTGTAAGTATATTAAATCAGTTCGGGTCAGTTAAAATGGCCGAATTTCAAGGTTCATAATTCTCTTTGAAAGGTATGTTCAAAAGGCTATAAGATTTACAAACTTAGCAGCAATGCGAAAGTTGCCTAAAGAAAATCTAAAGATACCTCTTCCTCTACACTTAATATTTCATTCTTACTTTTGCCTTCCATCATACCCACCCCTCCCCCTGTTTTTTTTTTTTTTTTAAACTTCTTTATCCTACTGGTCAAAGAGAGTGAATTTATTAATTTCTTTGAAAAAATACTTATTATGAATGTAAAAGTTTTTCTCTTATTTCGTGAGATGTGATAATATACTATTAATACATGGTTGGGAGTGAGTTAGTGCGATCTGGCAACACAAAGGTTTTTATCGTGGTGTACTAACGCACGAGGCGTAGCCGAGTGTGTTAGACACCACGATAAAAACCTACGAGTTGCTGGATGGCACTAACGCACGAATTCACAAGCATGTATTAATAGTATATTATCACATCTCACGAATTAAGAGAAAAAAACTTTTACATTCATAATAAGTATTTTTTCAAATAAATTACCCGGATTAGCCGTGCGTTAGTACTTTTTTTTTTTTGCACGATCACGTGGTGTTATTTGACCAAACAGGATGGCTACATGAGTGTGAGTGTGTGCGTGTGTATCTGCGTGTATGTTATTGGCTGCGGGCCTCCGCCATCCCACTCGATGCGGAGCTCTGTGTGTACGTGTGTGTGTATTTCTTTCTCTCTCTCTCTCGCTCGCTTCGATGAATTATTCTCGTAGCGACTGTGACCAGTTCGCTTCGCTCCAGTACATAACAACTTTTTGCGCTTCAGTGTACCCTAAAACGCGGGACTACAATCGTCCCCGATATTCGGCTGTCTCCCTGACTGTTGGTGATCTCGAATTTGGACTATGCAAATTACAGTTTCTTGATAACCTTGGGCAATAGTTTTAACCGTGCCCCTCAAAGATGTCAATATTTGTATTTATTTTCTATTACCATTAATCGCTCGGACAGATGAAGAGCTTAATTCCAAAAGGAGCTAAATCTATTTTTGACCGAAATTGATTTTTAAAGATAAATTTATGCATCTCGGACATGGGATCCAAATGCACTATGCGGCATTGATGTGTTTCGTGTTGAATTCCGATTGCTAAAGATGTTTAAATGTGCAGAAATATTGTTTGCCTGCGTTACGTTTGTATAGCAGGTAAATGTTGTTTGTCTCGTTAATGTATGCATATTTATGCTTGGTAAGGGTTGTCTAAGAGTAAGAAGTGATTATGCATAAGAATGGTGGTGCGAGGCACGAGCATTAGGGTGTTGTAGAAGATATGTCTTGAGTATAAACTCGATCAAATTAGTCTAAATTCTTACCTCTGAATGTATCAATCAGCTCCGGCATTTGGAACTTCTGCAACATGTCAACCACAAAGTCATCCACCATGATGCCGTGTTTGGCGGAGTACGAAACCCGTCTAGCCCGAATTTTCAATTTTTTTAAACAACTTGTTTAAAAGATTATTCTACAATATCATTGATGTCTTGAACACCGGTTGTTTAAAATCAGGGTCCGTTTTTTAAACAATATTGCTTAAAATTTAAACAGCACAGTTTTAAACAGCGAAATTTTAAACAGCGTTTTTGCTTTGTGGAGGACATGCAAAGTGCAGTAAACGACACTAGATCTTGCAGGGTCTGACGGGATTTCGTCATAGTACGGAAACCTGAGTCAGATTAACGAGAATACGAGTATTTTGCAATATTCATAATCCTCAAAATGCTTGACGGATGTTTACCACAAATCACAGGAGTCCGATCTGACAAGCTCTTCGATATGATTGACGTTCTTAACACAGCAATTTCACTGGAGTCAGAATGGATAAGAAAGTATTTGGCAGCATTTTAAACATGAGAATGTTTGAGATTAGTCGAGGGTGGTAAAGCGTTACCAGAGGATCCAAGTGTCATCATTATGTGATAGATACAAGACTTCTTCAGATGTTTTGGTCATGAGATACTTTGGTTACATCGTCTTTTTATTTTTGCATGCTTCTTCAAGTGACAAACTTTTCATTTTTTTGTTATAAATTTTCAGGCATCATTTATCGCTGTAAATTTGCGTAGCTGTATAAATCTGATCAATACCGGAAAGGTAGTACTGTTTTTGAGAAGCCAAGGTAAAAGTAATTGTCCTATAATAGAGTTTTCAGAATTTACATTGAAAAGACAGGTTTAAAAATGGGATCTGATCGTTTTGTTTTAACATGTCAATACTGTGATAAGTGAAAGATGGGGATTTTTTTTTAAAGAAAAGGAAGCAATTTTAGTCATGTTGGGGCCCATTAAAAGATTGTAGTACGTTTGTGAGAGGTATATGGTTAGGTACAAGTGGACTTCATTTCCTTTACAGCTGACGGTGCTACAACCGCTATATCATCAGCACCAGATATGTAACAGGTATATATAAGTGAAAAGGCAGAAGATCATTATATAGATGATAGCTTCGTTCACATAATCATTGAATTTTTTGAGGAATCTTAGAAGGTAGGCTTGCGTGTTCTAGCTATAGAAGTTAATTCATTTAAAAACTAATATTTTAACTATTCATACTGGTAAACCAAAGTTCTTTGATATTATGTCGTATTTCTGTATTGTAAAATTATATTGTAATACACAAACACACTTAATGTGGTGTACATAAAAAAAAAGTGTTTTTCTTTTCTCATGGTTAACGTAATTCATTATAACTTAATTAGAAATTCGCGATTAGCATTTTCAGCAGAGTTTTGCACAGTTTGAAACTAGAAATTTGTAGACGAGTCGCTTTTGTTTAGAACCAGACAAAACAAGTTAGATTTGAAAAAAAAAAAAATAAATAGATAAAGGATTTAAAGAAAAATGTTTTTTTTCTGTGCATTTATTTAAAAAAAAGCAAAATACACAAGATAAAAGAGAAAGATACGCCCTTATTTCACTCAAAGACATAGAAATATCTATGTAGTCATTTCTATTAGCATAGTGTTACCAAGTATTATTGTTTAATGTATCGTATATATTATTCTGACACCATTAATGGAATGATGATGGATTATTGTTATCCAAAGCTTCACTCAACCAATAACATGAAAAATAATGTATTCATGGAAATCAGTGTGTTCAAGCATTGTCGTATATATATAAGTAAATGTACGTAATGTGTATTTAAGTTGAGTATCGATTTTAACATTTTGTGCATTTCGTAATCGCATCGATATCGAAATAAACGAGCGGCTCCTAGTCGTCGGGCAAGCTATACCCATTATAATATTTGATGGTATACAAGCATATTTAATGTGTTTTGTCATGTACTATAAGGAGTTCGGGTATGAGGATTAGGAAGGTTGAATTGAGATATTTTGCAGGAATTATAGAAGACAGGACAATCGACTAAGGTTTCATTCCAAAAGGAGCTAAATCCATGGAAGTTAAAATGATAAAAATTTCATAAAAATTGAAATTCATTGCTAGATTTTTGAAAACATGGTAGAAGTAATCTAAGACAATAGCCCTACCATATATATCAAAATAAAGTAACACTAGACAAGGGAAAGTGGTAAACTAAAAAACCTTAATTTACCCCAAAACACTAAATGTGGATTTAGCTCCTTTTGGAATGAAACTCTTCTAATATATTTTGTTTCCGCGTATCGATATAAACAGCTAGCAAAAAGATAGTGGAGTAAATCTACTTTTCACTACATGTTGATAAATTGAAAGAAGGGAAATAGTAAAAACCTTATATTTTCTGTCTGGAAACTATTTGATGCACTCAATGCTATTACCAGCATTTGACAATGATGTCAATTAAGGTGATTAAACCCAGAGTGGTAACAATGTATTACAATTATCTAGAAACATCACGATTCAAAATAAGGATTAGAGTATTTGACAGAAAAGAAGTCGAAAACAAAATACAGTGCGTATAAAAAAAAAGTATATCCAAGTTTGATAGCCTGCAATTAAAGTGTTATAACCGATGTGACCTTGAAGTTTATTTCATGGTGAAGAGTGAATTATTGCCTGTCCAGTGGTACCTCATTCATGACATTTCTGCCATGGATGAATGAGCACCAGGGTTTTTAAAAAAGTGTTGTCAAAATTTCCTTGTTCCAAGTTTGTGCTGATGCAACGAATGTGGGTCAAGCTATATGAATGTGTTACTTTAGTCTCAAATCATTTTAAAAGTTGAAGTCTCCTTTGTGATTCAATGCTTCATTGTTGATAATGATAATCTTTAAATTATTTTAACAGCCATCTAACTTCTTGTCTCGTGATAACTAAAAACTCTGCTCATTTGTGCAATGCACCAATTCACCTACATAAGGTGCACACGGTGGTTTTAACGAATAGCACCTGAACTCAAAGGTTTACTGACCTTAAAGTCTAAAAGAAGTAAAAGGAAGATACGTGTGTTGAGAATTACCAAGGTAATTGATAGTAGACTTTCAAGAAAACAGATAGCTTCCCAAATAAATGTTGTCCATTTTGAAAGACTCAGTAAAAAGGCTTACCTTTAAAAAAAATGGGATGCGGATGAAACCAAGATTGTGTTTTCATGGCAAATAAAATATCATAAATTTAGCTTGTAATAAGCCCTTTCTTGAGTTTGAGTTGACTTTAACACCTTTTCTATTCAAATGCACAAAATCAACTGAAAAAAAAATCAACAATTGTTTTCCAACTGAAGTAACTAATGAATTATGGGTTTCACCTACACTCGCTGCTTCAGCCCAAACTTGGAACAAGATGATTTTGACAATACTTTTTGAAAAGCCTGCTGCTCAGTCATCCGTGGCAGCAAAGTTATGAATAAGGTATCATTACACAGAATTTACCTTGCTCTTTACTATGAAACAGAGTTCAAGCTCATAGAGGTTATAACTTTTTTAATAATAAGAAGCTTTATAAAGTTGGGTATACTTTTTTTGATACGCACTGTATATGTGTACAGTTTAAAAACTTATGATCACAGGAGGAGAAAGGGAAATAATGTGTGTATGTGATGTTATAAAAATGAATAAATCACAAAGGAATTATTGAGAAGCAATTAATTATTGCCTCTCAATATGTCCTATAGTATGTGATATATTGTTTTAAAAAAATGTAATTGCTTTTTTTTTCTTCAGATAAACACATGGAGAGTGATGACAATGCCATTTTCTACATTGGTGCTGGCATGGGATGTGCCATTTTTATCACTCTAGTCATCACTTTTGCATGTTTTAGGTAGGAGTCTTATTTGAGGACATGCTATTTAAAGTCATATTATTTAGTCATAGATAAAAAGGAAGAACGAAAGAAACACGTAAAATATATAATGTATATTCACTATGACTTTGCCATGGGAAGCCCCCCCCCCCCCCCCCCCCCTGGTGTTGTTTTGCATTTGCTTTGAGAATATATTTGAACTACCTTAAATCAGAGATCCAAGGTAAAAAGCTTTGGAAAATATGTTGCTGACAAAACGAAAACAATGTGGTTACATATTTTCAATTGCTGGCTCTACCAATTCACAAATCTATTCATCCGATTTCATATAATGATAAGGTTTACAGCCATCTGTGTCACTGGGTTGCTTTAGGTAGCTTAGCGAAATGTAGTGGTGCATAAGCACGGGGGTTTTCAACAAAAGAACGCAAGCGGCCAATCAGCGACAGCGTTTCTCGCTTCCGGGATTTTACCCCCTGGGGAACGAAGACTCTGTGTCTGACAAAAGCGATCCCGTGTCCCGGTGCTGAAAAGCCGCGATTTACTTTTTGGTCTTCTCTGCAGACTCGTTAAAACGCTATAGCCCCCTCTACGGCTATTATTGTGTACTTCTACGTGTTTTTCTCTACGCGGCAAACCACTATCATGACAGGTCAAGTCTGCGGGACACATTCATGATGATCCGTTGTATTAAATTTTCTCAATACGTATCTATCTATTCTTGTATTTATATACTTCGATAAAAACACTTGTAAATAACAATCTAATTGTTTCGTTCTATCTTACTGGGGACTCTAAAACTATAGCATTTACTAAGAGCAGTGAGTCTATCAGTATCGAAATTCTCTGTCTTTTAAAAATATTTTCAATATATATTTTCATGGTAGGCTAAAATCAGTATGTGGGCTTTATCGTTTAACGAGGGAATTCAAGAGGAACATCGATTTGAATACCGTTTTAAACATGTTTTCCTCATGAAGAGTATTATTGTTTACTCATAAATATCATTTATTTCTTCTTTCATGATTAAAACAAATATCCGAGAGAGTCTGGATCATTATTACGAGGTTAAAAGTATTGCCTTTCAAATATATTGCTCTTATTGACTTCAATTATTTCTGCCCATCACCTTTTTCTGTCAATGACCTCTTCCTAAATGAGATCCCAATCTCCATCAGAATTTTGTGCAGTAATATATGCGCCCACAAGTATAAAGTGCATGAAATAGTAGGTAAAAGGTTCGAAATTCGAAGGAAATCGTAATTTCTGATTGCCTTGCTTCAGTCTTATAATAAGAAATACAGAGGGACAGGGTTACATGTCCCCCCCCCCCCTCTCACATGATGGTAATTGTCATTATGGTGATGATGATGATGTCGATGATACTACTACTAATAATATAATTACCTTATTAATAATATTAGTAAGTAGGCAAAAGATTGTTTTCTTGTTATATTGTGATAGGGATGTGCACTGATGAATATTTCGAATTATATTGTAGACATTCTTGTTGTCATGGCAATAAAATTTCAAAGTGATTTAGAAGCTCGAAGGGGGGGGGGGCGGGCTGTAAAGGTTGCGCCGTGGCTAATTATTTACATACATCAGCCAATCCTTTTCAGTTGTTTATCCATTCCTGAATAGCCTACTGAAGCAGGGAATGATAACATATAAAACGGAGAGAATGCAGCCCGTTCATTTGTCAGTAGTCGGAAAATTAGTCAACGTAGAGCAAGGGCGGCGCACCCGGGGGCCAGGGGGCACAGTGCCCTCCCACTTTTTCAAATACCCCAAAAGTGCCCTTTTTACATCTGAAAAAATGCCCTCCTTCCTCTCTGATAAGTGCCCTTTTTTACTACTAAAAGTGCCCCTTTTCCTTTCTAATAAGTGCCCTTTCCCCTTCTAATAAGTGTTTTTTCCCTCCTGATAAGTGCCCCTTTTCAAAATCTGATAATTGGCTCCTTATCTCTCTAATAAGTGCCCTTTTCTTCTGATGATAAGTAAATTTTTACTTCTGATAGGTGCCCCTTTTCCCTTCTAAATAGTGCCAACTTTCCCCTTCTGATAAATGCCATTTTTACATCTCATAAGCTCCCCTTTTCCTATCTAATATGTGCCATTTTCCTCTTCTCATGAGTGCCCCTTTTCACTTCTTTAAGTGCCCCATTCCATCTCTGATAAGCGCCCTTTCTTCTTCGGATAAATGCCCCCTTTTACATATGTTTCCAGTTGTTTCTTACAAAAAAAGCCATATCTAACTTCAAAGTATCGATGCGGCTTTATGTAGTAGCAGGTACACATATTACTACAATGTAAGGCAGTGGAGCTGGAGGCAAGAGGGGCATAATGCCTACCCCCCCCCCCCCCAGTAAAGGAATTCTTATTCCGCTCGCTCGAATATGCCCATAATTTACACCAATTAAGGGCAATATTTTCTGAAAATCTCCCCAAAACTCCCTCGCTACGCTCGCTAGCTCTTATGAAAGCAAGCAGATCGCATAAAGTATGTTGATATAGATGTAATCCTAAAGAAAAGCGACAGGGATAATGTATGAATTAAAAGATAATTCGACATTCCCCCAATTAATTTGCTGTTGTCAATTTCATTATATCGCTATAAATGATTCTCAACCAAAGGAATTCAGCATTAGAAAAAAGCCTGAAAATTTTTGCTCGCTCGCTTCGCTCGCTCGCACATGAGTCATTAGACCACCACACATGCACAACTGCTAATTTATTGGGGAAGCTGAAGCAGTGTCCAGAACCACAATAAAAAGGAAGAAGATGATGCTTGATAATGTATTAATCATGTTAACTGGGCTGTAGGGTAATACCAATGTCACAAAAAAGTTCCCTTTTTTCGTTTTATGTTCACCCCTTGTAGGTGCCCCCTTGTCCCAAAAAGTGCCCTATTTGGCTGGTGCCCCCCCCCCCCCACTTTGAAAGACGCTCCGCTGCCCCTGACGTAGAGAAATAGCCCAGGCCAAACCCGGTTCAAGCTGACAAGCTTTTTGTGAATAACATGGATAGTCTAAGTAACTGTAAGGGGTTAAAATCTCATAATTTATGTAAAATGGGGTGACTATTTCGGGAAGGTTCCCAGACTATATGTAAGTTCTATGTAAAACAAATTGCATGGGTTAATCAATGTGAACAAGAAAAGAGTAGGTCCTATTTAAGTTAATTATAGGCTAAATTGCAAGTTCAGTGTATGATAATAGAAGGACGATACAGGTAACAAACCAGTATTATGTAACAGGGAACAAAGAAAGACATCCCAACAGAGTGAATAGGCATTGTCTAGTGCAGGTGTCAGGCCACCGGCCGAGGTGCGCTTAATCTCTCCAGAATGGAGAGTGTTCTTAGAACACTCCGAGTCATGTGCATCATAACAACTTTCGAATGACTAAAGTTCACAATTTGAACTCTTGGTAATACAATGAATAACCTATGTTTAACACTCCTACAAAATATCAACCCAATCCGACAATTCATTTCATGGCGGTTGCTATGGCCTTTTGATTCACTCTCTATTGATTTTCTTTCTTGTTTTCTTGCTCCTCACGCTTGAATGGCCCCTCTGTAGAACAGTTGAGCTGCAATGGCACGGCTGAGCAGGGCGATCCTTCCAATATTATTTTCTCATGTTATCATGTATGTTATTATATATATGTTTTTATAATTGGTAAATAAAATAAGAATAGTCTACCCTTAAACATTCGTTCCTGTCCTTCAGCTGAATCTTTCAAAAGAAATCTTAAGACTTATTTGTTTTCTCTATGATTGGATTTGGTTGTGTGCACTTGGAGAGCAAAATAATTACTCTGTTTCATTTTTTCTTATTGTAAAGCGCCAAGCGCCTTGAGCATGTTTATATGGAAAGGCGCTGTATGTATGTATGTAAATCGATCAAATCAAATATAGGCCTCAACTTTAGAGCTCATTACCTCCCTAACTGATACCAGCAAACCTATCTTACAAGCTCTTTTCGTTCGCTAAATCAAAAGCGTTATAAAGTTTCAAGTTTAAAGCTGAGACTTTGTTCTATCCGAATAGAATAAAATCAGATTTGTTTGTTTGTTTGTGTGTTTGTTTGTTTGTTTGTTTTTTTTTTTGTTGTTGTTGTTGATGTTTTTGTTTGTTTGTTTGTTTGTTTTTTCGGGGGGGGGGGGGTTGGTGGTTTTGTGGTGCCGGGTCACACATGTTCAAGGACGTTTTTTATGTTTAAAGGGCCCTGTCCAAGGGTCCCCGCCGCAATACTCGCAATACACGCGAATACACCCTCCCCTTCCCTTTCAGTCACATAACAAAGAAAAAAGAGAAGGTGAAAGAGGGTGAAAAGAAAAAAAAAATCATTACGTAAAGTATGCGAATTCGCTGGCTCGCAATTTATTCATTTATTTTCATTTTTAGATTATATGCAAACATGATACTCGGTTGAAAGGCATCAGCCCCTCCCACGAGAAAATGTGGCCATACGCCAGGATTTGATAATAAGTGAGCTGTTCTTTTATTTACGGGTGTGAAAAATTCGGGAGTGGGAAGGGGGTGGGTCTTGAAGTTCTTGACAAATTAAAGTCGGTTTATTTTTAAGCTTGTGCATGCAAGCCGGTGAATATAATTTAGTCAAAATTAGAAGTGAAAATTCTAAATAGAAGTCCTGCCCCCTCCCCAAACATGATTAATACATATCAAGCATCATCTTTTTCCTTTTTATTGTGGTTCTGGACATGTTTCAGCTTCCCTAACTGGCAGTAATGTGTGATAGTCTAATGATCCATGTGCGAGCGAAGCGAGGAGCAAAAGTTTTCAGACTTTTTTCTAACGTTGAAGTCCTATGTTTGTGCATTTTTTTTACGGCGATATAATGAAAATGACAAGAGAAACTTAATTTGGGGAATGTCGAAAGATATTTTAATTTGTGCTTTAACCCTGTCGTTTTTCTTTAGGATTTCATCGATATCAACATAATTTAGTATGATGAATGCTTGATTTCATTATGTATTATAAGAGTTTCGGGGAAATTTTCGGAAAATATTATCCTTACTTGGTAGTATTATGGCATATTCGAGAGAGCGGAATCACAAATACTTTGCCGGGGGGGGGGGGGGCATTGCATGCCCCTCTTGCCTCCAGCCCCACTGCTTTACATTGTAGTTTAGTAATGGGTACCTGTTAAGCCGCACCGATTATTTGAAGCTATATAAATATGGCTCTTTTTGTAAGAAACAGTGGGAAATATTGGTAAAAGGGGCATTTATCAGAAGAGGAAAGGGTGCTTATCAGAGGTGGGAAGGGGCAATTAAAAGAGGTGAAAAGAGGCACTTATGAGGAAGAGGGCACATATTACGTAGGGAAAGGGGTAATTATCAGAAGGGGGAAAAGGGCACTTATTAGAAGGGAAAATGGGCACCTACCAGAAGCATAAATGCTCTTATGAAATGAGAAAAGGGCACAAATTAGACAGAATTAGGGGCATTTATCAAAAGGAGAAAAGGGCACCTATAAGAGAGAAAGGGAACAGTTTTCAGAAAAAAAGGGACACGTTTTGGGTACTTCAAAAGTGGTCCCCCCCCCCTGCTCCCACGAGAGCGCCGCCTCTGCCTACCCTCCAAGGGCGCTAAACCCGAGGGGCATTTGGTGTCTGTGTGTGTTGGGGGGGGGGGTTCTAGGAGCAACAAAATTCCCCAGATCGTATTTGTGGCGGGTGTCACACGCACACACACACACACACACACACACAGAAGGGGGAAATAATATCCAACTTATATTTTTAACTAGGTACATATGACATTGGAATGCACCACATGACTTCCCAAGGTTCTCGAGGGGAAAGGGGAGGGAGTTAGGAAAACAATGTGATGGCAGATGCAAATTATCTCGAATTGTCAGGGAAATGAAAAGGAATTATATTTTCGCCCACATTGATTTTAACTTGAAGAAAATTATGAGCCGAAGATTTAGAACTCCAGTAAGAAATTGACAAAACGGTCCAAGTCAAAATAGAGTTTGTGTCGCAGACTTTAATAGGGGAAGTATGGGGAAGGGAGTTAGGGGCAGGATTAAGATTAACAATTTTTGTCAACCTGGAAATAGTTTTTCAGAATACTGCTGACTGGCCGTATTCTGAAATACTATGGGGTGGCGAAAGAATTAAGCTACAGGGCCAAGAAAGTTTTTTCCTGATGTGTTTTCCTCCCCGGAATATGAAAAAAATTCGTGAATTTTGTCTGATTTTCAGAATAAAGATGACTTAAAAACATTGCAATGTAATTGATCGACGTCAATGTTTATTAACATAAAACAGATTCGTAATTACGATAGCCACAAATATATTGTTTTAGTTTGTATGATCCTTCCATTGTCATGGAAATTAAGTTAAAAATAACCATATACATCAGTCTGGGATTATTTAATCCCCTTATTCTAGGAAATTATAAATGATATGGAGAGACGAAGAACGAAAGAGAAGTAATGGAAAAAGTATTGAAAACATGGAGAAGTCAAGAAAATAAGAAAAAGAAGACTATAGAAAAACAGAGGGGGAATCACATCAACTGCACGTGGCCTTTAGTTAAGCACTTTTTTATAGGGTGCTGCCATCAGTTAGGGTTTGATATATTTCAAGATATGTATCATACACTGAAGTCCCTACTCTGTGCAATGAAAAGCTACTTCAGTGAAAGGCTTGTGTCAAATTGTGCATAGAGCTATATAGTTCGAAGAAGAAATAATAATCGGGATCGGACCTATTGTGTTGAGTTGAATGCATGTAGGACGGAGGAATAATGGGGAGCCGGCTTTGGTTATACGTGCGTTCGAGCAGCGTCAGCGTTTGTTCTTATGATGAAAAGACAGGAAGTCTATTGACTACTGATATAAAGAAGTAATAGGAGAGAGAGAGCCCTACTGCTAATCCCTGTTAAATTGAACTTCCCTCAGTGATATAACAACATGTTATGCATAGGCGGCTATTACAGGACTCAGGCCGACAGCATGGACTGATGATAGTATTGATTTGATTTGGTTTGATGGATTCATGATATATTCTAGAGTAAAAATCCCCTCATTATACCATACTTGCCTCTTCGCTGCTTTTTTGCTGCATATCAAGATTAGATCAAGCTAGAACGACACGCACTCTACAAAGAATATGCTCATGCGGACAAATATTATTGCATGCAAAGGCCTCTTTTGGTATTTAGTTTTAAATGTAATTTTCAATTCGATAATTTAAAAAGACATAAAAAACTGTATTTCTCATTATCTTATACTAGTTTCACTTTCTGCAGAGACGTCGCTAGAAAATTTTGAATGGGGAGGGGATGCCGCCCAAATTTTTCCGACAAATCTTTAAGGTCTGACACTCGAATTTGCCTACAAAAAATGCCGCACCCTAAGCTGTACCCACAGAGATCAGTGGCTATACCCTAATTCCCCCCCCCCCCCCCCCACACACACACACACATAGAGAGAGCTTGATCATACCGGCCAGGCGGCCACTATTCTAATCTAATTACAGAAGTTACATAATTATCCTGGCTGCCCAAATATTTGAATATTCTGGCACCTCTCTACCTGAAGTGTTGCATTGTTGCCCGAATATTGGAACTTAAAAAAATCATCAGGGGGAGGGGGGGGGGCGCAGCCCATTATCGAAGGGGTGCCTTTTGTCCGAATATTAACTTTCCACTATTCTTTTTTTTTGGGGGGGGGGGTAGCAGAAACAAATTTCCCAGATATATTTGTGGCGAGTGTGGAACCGAAAATTTAAGCAGTGGAAAGGAGAAATAATGGCCAACTTTAAATTCTAACTAGGCATATGATATTGGGAATACACCAAAGGCCTTCCCAAGGTTCTCGAGGGAAGAGGGGAGAGGGGGTTAGGACCAACAACAACCAAAATGATAGCAGATGCAAATCATCTATAATTGTCAGGAAAAAGAAAACGGTTTATATTTTCGCCGACAGCGCTTTGAACTGGAAGTAAGTTTATGGGGAACCGCTGGCCCTCTAGATCTGTAGGGTCCATCGAGGGATGGGAAGGGGGGGGGGGGGCAGTAAAACGGACCCCCGCAAAAAGTAATAATATGTATATGAAAATTGTATCCCGGAATAAGATTCATAATGTATCTTTTCTCAGTCACACGAGAACACATTCCATTTCGCGCCCAAAATGAATGGTAAATGAATCATATGCTAATTTCAAAATAATGCCGACTTTAAAAATATGACGATAAGAGTTATCGGCAGCGGCGTCGATGGGGGGGGGGGGGGGGGGGTTCTGTCGGCAAATGCGCCACCTCTGTCGCCAAAAAAAGGAGGGAGAAAATGGGGAGAGGGAAGAGGAAAGAGAAAAGAAAAAGGAGAAAAGAGAAAGGAAAAGGGAAAGGGGGAGAACAGGAAAAGGAAAGGAATTCAAAAGTAAAACAGAAAGAAAAGAGGGAAAGGAAAAGGAAAGCAAAGAAAAAGAAAGGATTTTTTTTTTTGTTGTTTTTTTTTTGTTGTTTTTTTCCTCGCTCTCAAAAAAGTGAATAGATAATATTCGGGCAAAATGCGTCCCCCTTTGGCAATGGGCTGTACATAGCCCCCTCCCGAGGATTTCCAAAGTTCCGATGTATGGCCAGCCACCACTTCATATTCGGGTAGAGAGGTACCAGAATATCCACATATTTGGGTAGTGAGGTTTTCTTGATATGTAACTTCTGTACATTTTTACTAAGAAAAGTTTTTTTTTTTGTTTTGTTTTTGTTTTTGTTTTGTTTTGTTTTGTTTTGTTTTTTAATTTAGAAGTTGAAAAGTTGATATTCGGGTAAAAGGCGTCTGCCTATCCCCTTGCGAAAATGGGCCCGTATGATCATGACTTCTACATCTGCGATTTTCTTGTATCATTATGTGAGGGGAGATTAGGGTGTACCGTGTTGCATTTTTTGGCAAATTTAGGTGCCACACCCTAAAAATCTGTTGGCAAATTTGGGTGTCACACCCAAAATTTTGATGGCAAATTTGGGTGTCCCACCCCATCCCCATTCAAATGTTCTAGCGATGCCCCTGGATATCGGCGTTGATTCAATCTTCATTCCTCTTTCTGTCTGGATTACAAGATCCCTTATCTTTCATAAGCTTTTGTTTTGCCACTTTAATCCCATTTGAAGGGGAAATCTAGGAAAATCTGTACTGTCCCTTTCCTATTTAATGGTTTTTAATCTCCGATTTGTATACTTGAAATACATAGGCATAGCCAGGGGGGCCCATGGGGGCACTGGCCCCCCTATTCAGCCCCTAAAAAAAAAGTGAAAACGAAAAAGCGGGAGAAGTGAGACAAAAAAAACCTAAAAAGGCGCTACGAGTCGTTACCTTTCAAGCACAATTTGCTAAAACGTCAAAGTTTTCGCGCTTCGCGCGGGAAGGGGGAAATACCTCCCCTTTCCCTGCACCCACACCTATTACATACAGTAAAATATTGCGTCCAAATTATTGAAAAGCAGTCCGAGCGTCGAACTATAACTTTCCGCCTAAAAAAATTGTTTGCTACGAGCTGTTATCTTTCTCTCATATTTGTTAAAACGTCATAGCTTTCGCGCCTCGCCCACCCCTGTTACAGTGCATTATTGCGTCCAAATAATTGAAAAGCAGTCCGGGCGTTGAACTAACTTTCCGCCTAAAAAAAGGTGCTGCGAGCCGTTATCTTTCTCTCAAACTCCCCCCTCCCTTCACGCTTTGCGTGCTAATCACCAATTTCGCACGCTTCGCGTTCTCACAACCCAACCCCCTAAAATGAAATCCTGGCTACGCGGTTGGATCCTTCACGTCTGCCCCCCCCCCCCCCCCCACTGAAAAATCCTGGCTACGCCAATGTTGAAATACCACGCCATGCTCTACTCATATGGCTCAATAAGTTTCACTTCTTTAATACACTACCCCCGAAAATCAACACATGTGATGTAAAAAATAGCTCCAATACCATTATGACTATGATGATGATGATGATGATAATAATAATAAATAATAATAAAAACAACATCAAAACCATAATGCTAATGCTAATCATAATCTTAATCATAATAATCATGATAACAACAATGACAATACTGATAAATAAAAATCATGTCTATATTGACATTTGATGGGTAGCCTCATCAGTATTTATACTGATGAGGCTTGGGGGCAAATCAATTACTAACCCAGCATTGAAAGCTACATGATTAATACTTTTTTTGATAGGGTCCTGCCATTACATCAGTTAGGGTTTGATATATTTCAAGATAATGTATCATACACTGAAGCCCGTAGTCTGTTCATTGAAAGGCTACTTTGAACAGTGAATGGCTTGTCTCAAATTTTGCATAGAGCTATAGTTCTTCGGAGAAATAATAATGGGGATCGGACCTATTGTGTTGAGTTGAATGCGTGGGACGGAGGAATAATGGGAGGAGCGGCTTTTTACGTGCGTTCGATCCGCGCCAGCGTTTGTTGTTATGTTGAAAAG
Organism: Heliocidaris tuberculata; assembly: GCA_025618425.1. Lineage (NCBI taxonomy): Eukaryota > Metazoa > Echinodermata > Echinoidea > Camarodonta > Echinometridae > Heliocidaris > Heliocidaris tuberculata. Next base: position 19,786,114 of record CM046841.1, read on the forward strand.
ACAGGAAGTCTATTGACTATTGATATAAAGAAGAATTAGGAGAGAGAGAGAGAGAGAGAGAGAGAGCCCAACTGCAAATCCCCTGTTAAACTTCAATTTTCCTCAATGACAAAGTAAAGTGTTATTATGCATAGGCGGCTATTACAGGTCTCAGGCCGACAGCAAGGACAAATGTTAGTATTGATTTGATTTGGGTTGATGAGTTAATGATATCATAATAAGATATTCTAAAAGTAAAAATCCCCTCATTGTACTATATACTTGTCTCTTCGCTACAATAGTTATTTGCTGCACATCTAGAAAATGATCATGGGGAAAATTTTAATATCATTACAAATAAAGGGGTCTTTTTGTCTTTAGTTCTAAATGTAGTTTTCAATTCGAAAATTCAAAAATACCTACAAAACTGCATTATCCTATAAAAGTTCATTTCTCTCGTTTTCCTTGCCCTTAAATTATAAGTAGATTTTTCCATCATCATTCACGTCTTTAATTTCTGATATTGATTTCCACGTCTTATCCACATGCTATCATTTTAGAACATAACATATTTTTTAAAAAGATAAACATGCGAACTGAGGAAAATAGAAGAAGAATCAGAATATTTGGAGAAAACTGAGAAAAGAGTGTGTGTGTGTGTGAGAGAGAGAGAGAGAGAGAGATAGAGAAAGAGAGAGAGGGAGAGATTGAGAGAAGACGAAGGCAATCATTATATTGGGTTTAATGGCTGCCATTTCCATTAATTATGTGGTGTTGTGTTGTTGTTTTTTGTTTCCACCAGCGCCGTTCTAGATCTTTCTTTTTTTTTTGGGGGGGGGAGCACACAATGATCGTTGAAATGCAATAGATATATTCTAGTCATACAAGATAAGAAGAATTGGAGAAGGGGAGAGAAAGGAATAAGAGGAGCAATAAAACATAAAGAACAATAAACTGTTAGGCAAGCCAATGCCATCGGAAACTCACTCTATTTTTAAAATATTTATATATTCTATTTATTTTGTTGTTATTGTTCCAGTACTACACACTAGCCTTTCATACACATATACTGACAGAAGAGGGCGTACTTCCGGAATCAGTGAATGGTACCAAGAGCTTCTTTCTTTGAATTTATCAAGAAGATTGGCTCGGATCCGGGAAGACTGCATAATAGGCTCCATGCGATCGTTATGTAGAAGGCTCGGAGCTCATTGCAGTGTTCACGCACAATTAGAACGCATCAGTTCCGGATGCGTTCTTATGCACCACGACATTTCGCTAAACTACCTTAGCAACGTATTACCTCTTATATTCTCAAGTTTTCTATTTTAGGACAAAATTAATTACATACTATACAGTTGACAGCTTACCATTTTAATCTAAACTGTTCTGTTTTATGTCAAACATGCATCATATTTTTACAAGTATAACAGCTTAACGTGAACCAAAATTTTAATGAGGTAAAGATTTCCTTCTTTTCTTAGTTCGCTAAATTCAATCTCTCTGTTCAGATCCTGTTATGCTATTGTTTTATTTCAGAATGAGAGACCATCGTGTTGTCTACTCACCTCGCTATCATTCTCGGAGATGGCGCTCTCATGCTGCATCCCAACAGAACGAGGAGCGCCCTCCCGATGAAACCCAAGCAACCACCGAACAGCCTCAGCTTCCTCCGCGCCATCTAAATGGCATGCGGCAGCCCTCTGACGTCGACTCCACATTACGTACCAAAACTCGGACACACATGGACCCCTCAAGAGGCTTCAGAAATGCTGTTCCTGTGCCAGAATCCAGTTTCTACCATGTCCTAATGGAGAAGGATGGTGGGGACTCGAGTAGTCAAGGTTATTCAATGGGGCCTGAAAATGCGTACGCGTATGCTGACTGCAGATCTTACGTAGACGATTATCCACGAGCTGCTGCTTTCGTGCACAGACAGGCTGATACACCTCGCTCTCATGAAAAATATGATGAAATTGAACACGAGATGGTCTGTAATGAGCTCTATGCAATAGCCAAAAAATAGTACCACTTTGTAGATGTCTACGACATCCTAATAAATACAACATGTACAAGCAGTGAAGGCCTCCTGACAGGGATTTTTCAGGAAAAATATATTATCATGTACTGTCATTATCGTACTTCAAGGAGACGATCTGATGACGATAAAGTCACAAACTACTTGTTGGCCTGTAAACTAAGAAATCTCTCCGACCTTCGCTGGTCTGGCTGACTGTCTGGGAATATCTTTAAAAACACTTTTGAAATAGTATGACCATCTTTATGTGACCCTCCACCACAAAACGACCAATAAGTCGGAAATTTGGTGTTTTAAAATTTCAGTACAGTTTGAAAGCTTAGATTCTAAGCTTTATAATGATATATTAACTTGCCTTGTTTGGACTAAGCAAACCCTTGTAAATTACAATAAGGATATCAACGTGTCAGACAGGCTAAAGACCAAAACAACAGAGAAAACGGGCTCTAAAGAAGAGTGACTATTTGAGAGCGCCTAATCTGTGTCCTATTGTTTGTTGCACAAAAGGTTGAGTCAAAAGTTGAGTTGTGTTTGGCTGAGACAACGGCTCAGAAACGTATTTATGTTTTCGGTTGCTGAAATGTTTCAGAACAAGCAACATGCAACTGAAACTCTTAATCTATGGACCAGCAATGAAACATTTGAACATTCTGCAACAAATGTGCGATTTTGTATATAGGCATGTTGAAACAGCAACTCTTGCCTCCGTGGCTAATGAATGTGCATGTATTATTAAAACTGTGTTTCAATCTGTTCTGCAAGCAGTGATACAAAAAAAAAAAGAGAAAAAATATCAGTCAGTCGAAAAACTCGTAAATTTCAGTTGTTTAAAATGAAATACGGGATAAAGAGCGGTCACATATCATCGATACCGATATAGATATAGAATCAGTCTATGTAATCTAGTACAGAAGGACCATTGGAGTAAACGGTGAGCAACACCGATATCAATTACCCTATTCTCTTCTTCTTCTCTTTGAGGGGGTGAGGGGGTCATTTAAAAAGGGTTTTATAGCTACAGTTATCTTTACCGTTATCATTATCTTAGTATGTGATAGGCCCTTTACGTGGTAGGTGGCGCATTTCACGGAATAGCTCGACCTTTGTAAAGCTTTCTAACCTTTGAAAAAGAAATGATTTTCGGTATATATATATATATATATATATATATATATATATATTTGATCTATTTGGAATGAACCTGTAGTGATTATATCACCTGGACATTCTATATCCTGTTTTTTCACCTAAGATACTGGGAGCGTATTATTATTATTTTTTTTTTTTTCATTTTAAAGATATTCATCAATTTTATTCTTTTTATATTTATCATTTTGAAATAATTATATACTGTGTATTTCGTTTATTATCAATTAATTATTTATTTTTCATTATAAACTTACGGCACTTTTTGAAAGTAAAGGAACACACACACACACACACTCACACACACAACATGTTTATTGAGGTATTAGCGATATTTTTCGGAAAGCATTTAAAAGGCGGTGTGAATACACTCTCAACACGTTGTGAAGACGGGGCCAATGCGGATTAACATGGCAGTAATGCCTGGCGTCCACGAGAACGCCGTCAAGGTGAGGAAGGGTTGCGGAAGCGAAGTATGTAATTTCGGCATCCTTTCCGCTCCAGACGCGGAAAGAGAGTGTGAATCATCGTTTCTTGGGACATTACTGCGAATCTCTGCGTATTGAATGCAGTCATACGAGGGAGTGTCCTAGGAATCAGTCGGGAAGGTCGCGATATGCCGCGGAAAATGCTGATCGTAGCAGGGCAGCGCGGACACATCTAGGATTACACCGGGAGTGGTAAAATCACAGACTAGTAGTCCATTTGACACTCCTATGTAGTCAATAGCGAGCCTAGAAAAGTTGCGTACACTGAAGTTTTTTCGTTGGTTTGTGATCTTAGGTGGTCCTAGAACAATGTCAACTTTGTTGCCCAAAGGGCAACCTTGAGCAATTTTCATAATTTGCATAAATCCCTAATGGCGCCTAGTAGCCATATTGAAACCCAAGTTTTGAACTACATGTCACATGCTAGTGTATGATACATGCATATAGGGGTTCCAAGGGACGTAGAATTCATTTCTAAAGCACCTTTTTGAAATTTAAAGGTCACGCTTTGGTCATAAAGGTCAAATAAGGGTCATCAGAAGGGCTCTAAAATGGAAACTTTCATTACTCACAATAGAAAAATCCTCTTGATCAACTTCAACTTTGAATTAAAGAAAATCTATAAACAAATATTGAATAGGCAGAGAGTAATTGTCCCCCGAAATTGAAAATCGCAAAAACATCAATGAATATTTAAGCTGCCTATATATCCCCATAAGAGAGAGAGAGAAAAAAAAAGGGGAAAAATTTGAAAACAAGCTCAGACTTTGATCATTACTTGTGTGCATACAAGTGGTCTAAATTGCAAAGTTTAAGCGACCGAGCCAGAAGACTTTACGTTTTGCAAACTTGTAAAGTCAAGATTTTACTGTTTTGCGACCACGCAAAATAGAATACATGTATTTAATTTAGCATGGGTGTTGGATAAGTGCAACATTATCATGGTACAGCAAAAATGCAAAGCCTTGTTATTTGTGGGAGGGGCGGGGATGTACCATTCATAGGATTTATATACAAATATAGTAATATTGCGTTCCTGGCGCTTTAGAAAATACTTCAATTTATTCTTACAGGCGCAGCCCCCTCAATTTTTCGGCTCACTACCCAACTGGACGTCAGTGCTCTGCATAGATGCTATAGACACCCTGAACTTAATATATTTGTAGTAATTCAACATTCAATGGTTTGCAGTATACAAAAACGTAAAGAAACTAAACTGAGATGATTTGAAGCGGCAACATTCTGAATACCTAATTCTCTGAGTCATGACAATGAACTAAAAATGACAGATATTTGAATTTGAGCTTTGTGACCCAGGGATAAGATTGAACTCCTGACCTGAACTTCTGTCCGTGAACTCAACTTAAATTGAACATAATTATAACATCATCAAGGCATTCGGCACCACAGACCTGTCAACGACAAATAATATCTAAACAAAGTACTATCCATTATATGAAGGTCAACTTAGACCTTGAATTGACCCCTTTTGACAATGAATGAATGATCTCAGAGATTAGTTCTACACACCCAAAACCCCTTCATTAAAACAGACATCTAAACAGTTTGAAAATCTAACGTATGCACGGTCATGTAAACAGGTAACAAATTTGACCTTTAGTTCACCTTTATGACCTAAACGTGACCTTAAATTTCAAAAAGTGCGTTAGAATGAATTCTACGTCCCTCCAATCCCCTATATACATGTATCGTAGACTAGTATGTGACATGTAGTTCAAAAGTTGGGTTTCAATATGCAATATTGCTACCAGGCGCCATTTTGGATTTATGCAAATTATGAAAATAGCTTAAGGTTGATCGTTGGGCAACAAAGTTGAAATTGTTCTAGGACCACATAAGATCACAAATCAACAACCCCCCCCCCCAAAAAAAAAAAAAAAAAAAGTGTACGCAACTTGATTTGATTTTGATTTGATTTTATTGACTGTTTTCAATCATTCATATTAACATAATACTGCAGTGCATAACATAAACTGAATACAATAAAAATAGTATTATAACAATGTTTTTCCATACATAGGGGCACATAATCAAATATCAATAAGTAAAAAATATGATGCACAGATATTGACCTATTAAGTGATATTGAAAACAGTTGGACATATTAAGCAAAGCTTGTATATCATACGTCCAGAAACTCAACTTAATCACGACTGGGTCGTTCAATAATATTAAATTCATAAAGCATCATTACGACAAGCGAATTTTTGATAAGTGAGTTGAGGTAGAAGGACTATTGCCTCAACCCATAAGAAAAAACTAAATGTGAAAGAAAAGTGGAAGTGCAAGACGGTGTGGAAACAAAAGAGAATGAAGAGAAGGAGGGTGGAGGAGGGAGGAAAATGGAGGGGTGAAAAGGGAGTAAAACAGAGAATACAGAAGGAGATGGAGAGAGAGAGAGAGAGTTAGAGGTTGGTCCTGCTCGCTCAGTTTGAATTCATTGCATATAGTTGAAGGAGATGTTTTTTCAACTTGCTTTTGAAACAGTTTAGACTTTGGGAGTTGATTATATCGCTGCTAAGTGAGTTCCAGTATTTCGGGCCGTAGAAAGAGAAGGTTTTGTGTGCAAAAAAGAGTGCTGGTGCGGGGAAGGTGGAAACGGTTGGATTGTCTTGTTGGGTATGTATGTATGGAACTGTTTCATGTGAACATGTTAATATAAGCGTGTGGCAGTTCGTTTTTATTCAATTTATACATGAATTGTCCTGACTGTTTGAAAAATAAATAAATCTGAAAACTTGAGAATTTTTTATTCGTAAAATAAAGGAACGAACAGGAGCATTATGCATTATCCTTATGATTTTCTTTTGTAAGACAGAAATTTTATCAGTAAGATATGTATTAGTGTTACGCCCAGCCATTATTCCATAATTAAGATAAGGTAATATCAATGAAAAATATAGTATGAAAAGTGTAGTCCTTGGAAAGAAATATTTGAGTTTATTCATTATTCCAATATTCCGGGGAATAATTTTGGATATATTTTGTATGTGCATGTTCCAGTTTAGTTTATCGTCAATCGAAAGCCCTAGAAATTTTGTAGATGACACCCTATCCAGCGGTGCGTCGTCCAACAAAATATTTCCAGGTAAGTTTTGCAAGGTGTTACTAAACATCATGAAATTTGTCTTTAGTATGTTAAGTGGTAACTTGTTTGCTTTTACCCATTCTACTATGCATTTAAGTTCTTTGTTTATTGTTGAAAGAAGGGTATTAGGGTTAGAATGAGAATGAAATAGGTTTGAATCGTCTGCAAATAGAATAAATGATAGCACATTTGAGGATTTTATAAAAATCATTTATGTATATGATAAATAGTAAGGGACCAAGTAGACTTCCCTGTGGAACACCGCAGCCCATGGGTCGTAAAGATGACCTATGATTATTTATTTCTACGAATTGTTTTCTAGGTTCATGAAATTTCAAGCCGACTATAGGATGATTTTCCGACAACTGTTAGATAAGCAGACAATATCAGGAAATAATGCAAGGTTATAAATTCGGCACCGACTCCCCCCCCCCCCCCTCATATGCCTGCTAGCCGTCATTCGCGAAGCTGCCCGCGATTGTAAGACAACTACTCCCCTGGACAACTACCCCCCCCCCCGGACAATTACCCCCCCCCCCCGAAAACTAGACTAACCCCCAGGACAACTACCCCGGACAATTACCACCAGGAAAATTACCCCCCCCCCATGCAATGACGATTACCCCCAAGGATGATACCCCCCTCCCTCACATTGATCCCCAGGACAACTATCCCCCCCCCCCTCCCCTTGAACAACTAACCCCATAAAGACCCAGGACAACTACCCCCCATCGCCGGACGCGATTTATTTTTTATTTTTTCTTGTCAGGACTTGCGCCACCAACGAGAGAGGGCAGTATTTGAGCGTCAAGAGAAGAGTACCTCTATTAGAGAGTAGCGACAACTCGTGATTTGAACGCCATTTTGTTTTCACCGCTATGCAACATTTCTATTCAATTCCGACGAGCACCTGGGTGTTCTTAATAGAAAGAATTCGAACGCCATTTCGTTTCCAGAAAAGTCAGACGTCCATGTCGCTACTCTCTATATAAAGGTACTCTAGTCAAGAGCAGCATATACAGTGCATGTGCCATCAGTCTCTATCCACGAAAGGTAGAGATCGATGGTATGTATATGTGCATGCGACTAGTTATGTGCAGTGCATGCAGTGCGATGGCGCTAGTGATGTGCAGTGCAGTGCAGTGCAATGCAGTGCTTGATTTGAGTTTGAGTTGAGTTTGATTTATTTATTCACGGAAATATTAAAAAGCCTGCATTCAGCCGGGTGGCTGCTTTTCAGCAAGGCCGTGACTTACAAAGTATGAAATACAAATTTAAAAACATCAAACATATTAACGAAATAGTATTGTACAATCGTGTGAAGACGATGGACTTGAACGTGAAGTTCTGCTAACAAAAAATGACAGTCTGGATAGATCTGGTGTAAATTCTGAGAAAACACTGTTGTGTGTATGTGAGTTATTACATTTTTACATACATGTATACCAACTTTAACTTTCCCAAGTATGGTCCTCTTTATCTCATAATGATGTCAAAAATCTATCTGTTACTCTAATGTAGATCTACATGTAACTCCTGGGAGCTCCAACGTCACCGCCGTTAGGCGCCTAACGGCGGCAGTGGTGGAGCTTCCTGGAGTTACAGTCGTATACTTACGTAGATCTACATTATAGATGTAACAGTTAGATATTTGACATCATTATGAGATAAAGAGTACCATACTTGCAAAAAGATAAAGTTGATATTTGTAAAAATGGGCCTAATCATGGAATAAGTCTCCTCTCATTCAGTGTATACGCACACTGTTGCACGCAATAACTCGATACTGTACGGAGTGAATAAGGGGTGACATATTTCACGATAACGCCTAAAAATGTAATGGCTCACTTACACACAGTGTTTTCTCATAACTGACACCAGGGGAGCGTTTCATCAAGTGTTTCGTCAGTGATTTTTACCGACGAATTTGCTCTCAGCCAATCAGATGCAAGGATTTCAGTAGCTTATAACAGTTGTCGGTGAAAATCAGACAAAACACTTGATGAAACGCTCCCCAGATCTATCCAGTCATTTTTTGAGCAGAACTTCACGTTCAGGTCCATCTCAGGCTTTCAAGCACAGCAAAGGGAAAAAGAAAGAGAAAAGTAGGATCAAAATTTCGGAATAAGTAGGAGAAAAGCAGGATTTAGGTGACAGAAAGTGGGATAAAAGTAGGATATTTGCAGGTTCAACAGATTTCTTTTTCCTTGTTGATACATAACTGCCCAGTGTCCTCACTAAACCACAACATTATTTACTGCACTGATAAGTTATACGCATTTCATGGCCAAACTCAAAGGGATACTATGAATAGCTGTGCGAAAACATGTTAGATGGGATGACCACATAGCCAGGATCCTTTCCTTTGGGATGAAATCATGCAAGGGATCAATAGGTATGGCTGCACTTCCATTTTGTGGTAGATCCCAGAGACCCATCTAAAATAGTGTCTGAGGTGGGTCTCCTTTTGGGGCTAATTCACAAAAAGGCACAAAAAGCAAGTCATTAGTTCAACCAACCCTCATTTTTTTTGTGTGTTTTGTTACACCACGCTATGAAAAGGTGGCCACTGACACAATTTTGGGGTTGGCTTTACATACACAAGGAAAGATAGAACTAGCACATCAATGATGTGGCGCTCATCCGGCATGCAGCAAAGAAATTGATGCAATTTGTACTTTGAACACAGTAGACATTGTAATGAATCGATGAAATGTACATGTATTGGTTACATGCATGTACAGATGATGAAGTGCCTATTGCAGATCTGGCTAAATGTGGTTTTGGAAGGAGACAGTGACATGTAGATATGAATGAAAGTCTGGAAATTGACAACTCAAGTTGCACGACTTCAGTTAAAAGATTTTGGGGAATGTAAATTTTAATAGTTTTACTGTGTGACAGAGAAATTTGAAATAAAGCATAAAGTTAGTCAAGGTGAGGTATCTCTACCAACTGTGAAATCTTTATTGAGAGAGATTTGAAGGTTAAGATTTGTAATAAAAGAGAAAAGCACTGAATGACATAAGTTATGCATTGGTGTAAAAAAAGAATTTTAAGGTTGGGACATTTAAGGGTGGCTTCAGTGCATTGTCCCTCACTGTTTCAAGTCTTTATTAGCTCATAACCCGCTATTGTTGACCACTGTCACTTCTGGGTTCTCGGTTCTGTCGATGATGTCGACAGAAATCATGTAGAAAGGTATAGCCTTTGAAATAATCCAGCAGCCATGGGTTTCATAATGGACAGGGCAAAGAGTTAAAATAAATTTTGTATAAATTACCATAAATAATTTTCTAGATAAAATTTCAAAATTCCGAGTAGAAGTTCAATGAACCTCATGAAAGTCTTCCTCAATAAATGAGGAAGAAGAAGCAAGTTTTGTGATTTTGTAATAAATTTCGCATAAATTAGCATAAATAATTTTCTAGACAGAATTTCAAAATTCCATGAAGAAGTTCAATGAACTTCATGAAAGTCTTTTAGATGGAAGAAAAAAAATCAAAATCAGTCAATAAATGAGGAAGAAGAAGCAATTTTAGTGATGTTTTAATAAATTTTGCATAAATTTGCATAAATAATTAGTATAAATTATTTTCTAGACAAAATTTCAAAATTCCGAGTAGAAGTTTAATAAACCTCATGAAAGTCTTTCAAATGGAACAAAAAAAAAATCGAAATCGGTCAATAAATGAGGAAGAAGAAGCCATTTTTGTGATCTTTTTAATAAATTTCGCATAAATTAGCATAAATAATTTTCTAGACAAAATTTCAAATTTCCGAGTAGAAGTTCAATGAACCTCATGAAAGTCTTTCAGATGGAAAAAAAAAAATCGAAATCGGTCAATAAATGAGGAAGAAGAAGCAATTTTTGTGATTTTTGAATAAATATCGCATAAATTAGCATAATTAATTTTGTAGACAAAATTTCAAAATTCTGTGTAGAAGTTCAATGAACTTCATGAAAGTCTTTCAGATGGAACAAAAAAAATCGAAATCGGTCAATAAATGAGGAAGGAGAAGCAATTTTTGTGATTTTTGAGAAATGCGCATAAATTAGCATATTTAATGAGTTTCAAAATTCTGTGTAGAAGTTTCGAATCCCCCACCTAGTGCTATCATATAAAGCAAACGGAATTAAAATCGGGTAAGAAATGGCGAAGAAGAAGCATTTTGAAATTGTGGACGGACGACAGACGAAGGACGGACGGACGGACGGACGGACGACGGACGACGGACGCCTCGCCACGGCATAAGCTCATCTGGCCCATTCGGGCCGGATGAGCTAAAAATGAAAGAAAGCGAAAAGAGAATGGGGGAAAAGACCCCCGTCCCCCCCCCCCCCCCCCCCAAATGAATGAATAAATAAATAAAGAAATATTTAAAAAAAAAATAAAGAAAGTAAAATAAATAGATAAATAAATAAAATAAATACAAAGAAAAAAGAAATACAGAAGGGAGAACAAGAAGAGAATGTCAAAGAAGGGTAAACAGAAAGAACTACATAATTAAAGATAGAAATAAAAACAAACAAACAGATTTAAAGCAAATATAGTGCGGAAACGCCGGGAAGTGTTTACGAATGATAAAGACAGTGAACGGAATCTTTCAAGAATATGCGGATAGATTGCTGAATGAATGCAGATTTACTAATTTTGCATTCCGCGTCTTCATTGGCGTAGACAGGTCTTCATAACTGGGGGTATGATTTCCCTCAAGGGCCATATGTATATAGATACATTTATATGTACATATACATACACACACCCACCCACGCACACACACACACACACACACACACACACACACACACATATAGTGTGTGTGTGGGGGTGTGGGGTGGCGTAGCCAGGATTTTTCAATAGGGGGGGGGGCAGACGTGAAGGATTGTACCGCGTAGCCAGGGTTTCATTTTAGGGGGGTGGTTGAGGGTTGCGAGCACGCGAAGCGTGCTCCCCAGGGGGGGGGGGTGGGTGCAGGGAGGGGGGGAGTTTCCCCCCTCCCGCGCGAAGCGCGAAAACTCTGACATGATAGCAAATTTGTGAGAAAGATAACGGCTCGTTTAGCCCCCTTTTTTAGGCGGAAAGTTTTTTCAATTTTCAATTATTTGGACGCAGAACTGCACTGTATGTAACAGGGGTAGGAGCAGAGAGAGGGAAGTTTCCCCCTTTTCGCGCGAAGCACGAAAGTTCTGACGTTTTAGCAAATTGAGAGAAAGTTAACGGCTCGTAGCGCCTTTTTAGGCCTTTTTTCTCTAACTTCCCCCGCTTTTTCGCTCTCGCTTTTTTTTTTTAAGGGGCTGAACTTGTAAAGGCCATGGCCCCTTGTGCCCCTGGCTACGCCAGTGTGAGGGTGTGTAAACATGTATATGGTTTTTCTCTTTACATGTCCAAGATACAACTTTAGCATCATGCTTTGCAGTTTTGTAGTATGATTTGAATATCGAGCAAACAATATTCAAAATTTGTGAGGTCGCAATTACATTGTAATATAAAAACGGGGAAACACAATTCTGATGGGGTTTCATTTGCAAAATTTCACATTGAAAATTTATTTAAGCTATACTTTTAATACGAGCGAGCGTAGCCAGTGAGAATTTGGGAATATTGGCTCTAAGTCACTTTGGATTAGGGGCACATGTTATGGAAAAGGGAAACGTGGTACTTATCATGGGGAAAAGGACACTTATTAGAAAAATAAAGGAATAGTAGAAAGAAGGCAGTTATCAGAGGCGAAAAGGGGCACTAATCACACCTGAAAAGGGGCATTTATAAGAACGGAAAAATGTTTTTATGAAGTAGAAAAATTAAAGCAGTGCCTATATATTACAAAGAAAAATATGACTTGTTACATTAAAAGAGATAAAAGGGATTAAAAAGGATAAATGCTCTTGTTGAAATAGGAGCATTTATCAAAGGTAAGGTGAGGGATGAGGTGTAATTATCAAAATGGGCACTTATAAGAATATGGAACGGGAACTTATTCGAAAGAAAAATGGGGGTACTTATCTGAAGTTAAAGGAAAATTAGGGGCACTGTACCCACATGCAACCCCCGGAGCGGTGCTTCTGACCGGGTCTACATGTTATGATTGTCATTTAATTATTTTTCTATGTATAGTTGGGTGATAATGAAGCAGGTCATCATCCTCCATAAATATTGGGGTGGTGTATTCCCTCTTTCCCCACCACATTCGATTCCTGTGACTATATTTTCATTTCAATTTTGAAAATAGTTATTACTAATGAGTGTGGCAAAATTGCATTATAAAGGAAAGTTACCGACTGAACCCTCTAAATCGAGAATAATTACATGTACTTTTAATTTAAATAAATTTCTGCATTATGGCTTTGAAGAAAATCACCTTAAAATATATTGGGGGATGGTAAACAGGCCACCCCCCCCCCTCTTCATTTTTTAATAAAATTATACCTCCATATCCATCTCAGATCAACACCCATGTTATATAATTTGAAGTAGATGGTTTTTTACTTTCTAGTAGGTATAAACATATATCGGGAAAAATCAGAAGCAAAGACAGAATGGTAGATAAATATTTTAAAAATTTATAAATCTACAATATTATACATAAATGAATAATATCTATATTGAAATAAAGAATATATAAATTTGAATAATATTAATAAATATAATATATCAAATTATATGTATCTAAAACATATAACAGAAATGTATATTTTCCACCATTTTATTTTTATTTTTTTGTGGGTGAAACCTGGGGGGGGGGGGATGTTTGTACACACCATCCCCCCACCTGAAAAGTTGGGGGATGCATACCCCCCATCCCCCCCCCCCCCCCGCTATCTACGCCCCTGCGCGTCTTGTCCGCGCCCTAGTGCACGCCAGGTTTAACGCGGAAATTGCAGTTACTGACAATGCAAAATTAGTTAGTAACGAGATGAATAGAACGAGCTAGATGAATCGAAAAAAAGGCTATATTTACCGTGGATATACATACACCAGTCCTAATGCTTACCGAGTGTCGACTAATGAAACATATATTTCTGCGAAGAAATTTGTTGCAATCGTTAAGCTGTTTAAACGTCGTTTGTGTGTTACTGTTTCTCTTTTCCAAACAGAAAAAAGTAATTTGCATGTTCAGTATATGATTCCTATAATGATATGACCAAAAAAGTAATAAAACATGTACTTTTTAAATAAAGTTATAAGAAAATATTTTTGACTATTTTAAATCCGGCAATAACGGGGACTCTTGAAATTAATGTAGAGACATAATTATTTTTGTTTCAAGGTGAAAACTAATTACCATCACTCATTAGATCCACCGATAACTGATAACTTTTCGTAGAATAACGTAATTTGTTAAAATTTTATTTTAAGTCAATGAGTGTAAAACGCAAAACGTGTCCGTTGAAATGTAAATTTTGGTCTTTAACATTTTAAAAGAAAAGTAAGGATTTTGAAGACTTGTAGAGCTCACATAGTGTGTAGATTAGAGCATAATCCGGTATGGGATGCTTATGATAGAGTTTTAAAATCAAACATTATAATGTACCATGTAAACAATTTTGTCGATGATGTGATATCGGCATTATTCGTAAACTGTTTCGAACAGCTGTAAATATGTAAATTTGCCAACTACATCAGCCTTGTATTGTACATGAGTAAAATAATTTAAAATGTCGAATGTAGATTGGACAAATAAATGAAATGAAATGTAATGGAATTATACAAGTTTCAGAAAGTTTACTTTAGTTATAGGGATACCCATTTTCAGCTGTCAAGTATCAGATTGTAATCTTGCATTTTATTGGTTACATTACTGAAATCCAACTTGTGAATAACTAATTATTTAATTTCACTCCATTGTATTCTTTTTCAAATGTTTGATTATTACGAATGAGGAAATATGTCTTGTCCGCTATAAAAGGTAATATGAAAAGTTAATGATAACGCAATGAGTAAAAATGTGGATTTGTTTCTATCACGTGAAGATCCTCAGGGACAGTGAGAGGCCTCCAAGCAGCAAGAAACGGGTCGCATAGTCATCACGTCCAGGGATATGATATTCAAAGTATCAGTATCAATTAGCACTTCTCATTTTCTATACACTTGTCGAAAGTGAGCTTCGAAGATCAATTGTGGTCTTGTAGAGAAATCAGTTAGGTCTTTATGACGGTTTGAGAAAGTTGCTATGATTGATCACGCGTTTGTTTGTTTTTTTATTTAAAACACATCGGTTTCCTTGTCCTACATAGCCATGTTTACAGTGTTTTAATCAGGGATTATATCTCACACACCTGGGAAGAACGAAGCTTTGGGAGAAAGAATGGTGTTTTGAACACATACGTCAAGCCAGTAATTTTGATTTCTACAAAGTCCATAGCTGAAGTACGGTTACATATAGAAATGTGTTGACCACGGTCAACAGGGTAGCTACTAGTGTTTTCCTTACCCTTTAAAATCAATTGCTTTTAAAGGTAATGATACTACTGCGAATGGCGATATAAGACCGTCTAACATGTCTAATGAGAGAGATGCAAAAGGTGATATTGTTTTCTTTTTCTTCAATCACGTTAAACGATTGCTTTGGGCTGCAAATAATATTTGAATCGTAATGTGAATTTTATTATTACACGATGAAAGTCACATTACGATTCAAACATTATTATTATTCAAAATATCGGTTGCTTTGCTCATGGGTGCTTGAAATTCTACCACCTCACAGCAAATAACACCAGATTCTTAATAATAATAATAATAATAATAATAATAATAATAATAATAATAATATTCCGCTTTTATATAGCGCCTAATACATCGGCGATGTCTCTAAGCGCTTTACAGATATATTATTACCCCGGTCATCGGTTTCTTGCTTGCCCGCACACAATGTTATGCGCATTCTCCACTCCCTGGGGAGTATTCCAGTAATGGGCCGTGGCGCTCACATTGCTAAGCAAACGATATTAACTTTCGCATCCTACCGGGTACCCATTTAACACCTGGGTGGAGAGTGGCAAATGTAGATTTAATAACGTCAGTATGTAAAGAAAATGGATTGCCAGTATACAACCGAACTGAAAGTGCTTGCTCCTGTGAGCAGACGTGTCTAACCCCAAAGCTCTTGACGACTTACCTTTGAATAACGACATCCAAACGATTTCGCGGTGGTTATACGGCTGACTCTCTGTTTATCGGTAAGCCTTCAGTGGGTGCGTTTTTGCTTACTTGGCGAAGGCAGAATGAGCCTTTTGAAACGCTCATCTAAAAAGCAGTTTCACGGGGTATTGTTTATGCTTGTTTTCTCCAGACGAAATCGGGTTATGCAGCTGGATTCCTAAACATGCATTGCGCGTGCTACGTTGACCCCGAGATGGCAGGTCAAGTTGGGCCGTGTGCTTTTTTCGAAAGTTTTGAGTTACCGCACTATATTATACTATACTACTAGTTGCAAGCATTGATTTTCACATGAACCGGAAAAACTTTTATATGACGTCATTATAGATTCACAAAGAATTGTACGTTTATGCTTCCCCAGAAACCGTCTTTTGGGAGAAACGCCGACTAAACAAAAAACCATCTTTTTGTGAGCTTACGACAGGCGTTTTAAAGCGGCGATTATACTAATAAGTTAGGACGCAACCATGTTTTGAACTAAACGCATGAAAAATGTAAGCATAAACGCACTCTCAGTGATAGTTATGATTTCATTTTTAAATTAAAATATTCGATATTCAACTTTATAACCGATTACTAACTTCAGATGATTACATTTTATATCGTCGTATTTTCACTTTAGAGGACTGCAGAATTTTACAAAATGATCTGAAAGTTTTAAATCAATGGTCTAAGACATTGATGCTAGGGAACTTTTGAAAAGACTTTCCACTGCTGAATTTCCCAATTCTATTCCGGCATCAAAACGCTTTACAGCACACCATGATTGCTGCTCTCATTGAACAGTAAACCATTTGACCACTCTCTACTGCCCATGCGGAGGATTTCGTTTTCGGGCCAGTGGTCCGCAGATACGTCATTCGCTGTTAGAACGTTGATTAAAATTTTCAATCTTGTTGGTTAAAATTTTAATCAACCGAGGATTACCAGGTGAACCACACATTTGTAGGTTAAAACTTTAATCAACGGCCTGTTGATTAAAGTTTAACCTGTGGTTGATTAAAAGTTTTAATCATTTGTTGGTTAATCGTATTTTGCTCAACGTTGGTTAAATCGGTGTTGATTAAACTTATACAAATTGTTGGTTAAATGTTTAACCATTTGTTGGTTAGTTTTATTTTGTTGTTTAAATGTTTAACCATTTGTTGGTTAATCGTATTTTGTTCAACATTGGTTAAATTGGTGTTGATTAAAATTAAACAAATTGTTGGTTAAATGTTTAACCATTTGTTGGTTAGCTTTATTTGGTGCATGAGAAACTCTTTTCATATCTGTGATTGTTGTCTAGCTTAATCTTATAAAGAAAAAGATCTACTGTGTGATCTTGCTTTCTAAGTTAAGCGGTTTGGGAAGTTCGACCTGCTCAGACCTGGACTAGACCTGACTATGCAAGGCCCACAGGTACACTACGCCAACGCCTACATTGATGCTATATCTTTTTTTTTTCAAAAACTGTTCTAGTTTCAATTTTTGTCATATTGCCCCGTCCGCGAAATATGGACATCCGCGAAGTTGAACACACCGCCATACCGCCGGCGTCGCCTCCTCGCTACCGTAGGTGTAGTAAGTAGATCTACCAGTGGGCCTGGCTTAGCCAGGTCTAGTCCAGATCCAGCAGGTCGAACTAGCTCCCAAGCCGGTTTAATTAGAACATGTAGAAAGAAAGATCACACTGTAGATCTATTTCTTCCCGAGATTAAGCTAGACAACAATCACAGATATGAAAAGAGTTTCTCACCTTCAAACACGCTGACAAGCTCTTTGAAAGTCCCCAATCATTCAACTACTTGAATGACAACGCCTTCCATTTTTATCGCAAACAATTTCTGTGATAAATATGCGCGCAGCAAATTTGTTTCAAATCCATATGCGTATGCGCTGTTCGGTCACGCGATCGGTATTTTAATCAACTTTGATCAAACTTTAATCAACAAAAAGATAAAGTGTCTCAACAGTCAGCACTATCATTTTGGCGGGAAAGCCGAGAACACTGTTTTTAATTTTTAAGATTAAAAACAATAATTTTAATCAACAATATTTTTAACCCACGCAAGATTAAAAATTATTTTTAACCAACACTCATTTTATAACCAATGTTGAGCGATTTTTAATCAACAATTTTTTAATCCGTATTTTTTAATACATGTTTTAACAGTGTTCGTTGCTGGGGGGGGGGGGGGGGGTCCACTGCAAATGGCGGCCCCCATGTGCAGCAGATGTGTTTGGGGGGGATCTAAAACATTCTATCACTTTCTTTATTCTAGATAGAAATGCTCAGATTTATTTGGTTTTATGCAAATGAGAGCAACAGATTAATTCATTATGCAAAATAGCCAGTGAGAAAGTTAGACTGTGTGCCGCAATTTATTTGAAGGATAGTTACAAACTCAGAGTAAGCAATATTAATGAGTTTGCTTGATTAATATTTGTCATGCAATGGAATCATGACTTTTCAGTGATTTATACACGTTGTGCAATATCTGGTAAATAGAGATTATGCAAATTAGTATATCTGCCTATCAATAGATGTAAAGACAAGTTAAAGGAAATGAGTCAGACAGCATAAGTTATTTTGACAAAGTATGCATGTCAGGAAATGCAACAGGTTTATTAGCAATTATTCATTTTGACACTTAAAGGGTTAGTCAGGAATAAAGTACAAATACAAATTATACTGAAGAGGATATTCTTGAAAGTTAATAGTTCTTATTTAAAGATCTATTCAGGTATATCATTACATTATGTAGTCTTGGTAATATAACTAAACAATGCACTAAAACTTTGCTTTGTTTTCACTTATTATATTCGCAGATCGAATAATAAAGCTTCACAGCTTCCTATCTCAATTTATTGCTGGACTGAAATTCCTGTATTCCCTTCTTCAACTATTCAGTCATTCAAAAGTATATGTAAGTCAGTCAATTTAGCGTTTCACGCAAGGAATTTCGCTTTTGTATCATTCAATTTCATTTCCGTGCATTCAAATTAGCACGTACACCGCAAAAATGCTGTTTAAAATTTCGTTGTTTAAAATTGTGTTGTTTTAAATTTTAAGCAATATTGTTTAAAAGACAGACCCTGTATTTTAAACAACCGCTTTTTAAGACATCAGTGACATTGTAGAATAATCTATTAAACAATTGTTTAAAAAGATTGAAAATTCGCGCTAGACGGTTTTCCTTCCGCCAAACACGGCCGGCTTCATCATGGCGGATGATTTAGTGGTTGACATGAATGAATGAATGAAATAACTTTATTACCAAAAATTGATCAAAATATAGTATACATTTGAAAAACAAATCTTTGGTAATAGGACACAACTAGATAGCAATACTGCTAGTAGGGCGTGGGCCCTTGAGACATATATGAATAATACACTTACATTATAAATGGATTACATTACTTTTAAAAATATTATATGACATAAAACAGAGTAGCTAATATCTACACTAGACAGGTAAGATGGTATTTACCATGTTTACAATGGGTGTTGAATATACTCTTGTAATAAATTATCTTTTGTAGCTGTACAGAATGAATGGAAAGAGCATTTTCTTCTGATATCTTTTGGCAGACTATTCCATACTTCTGATTCTGCAAATGATTTTTTTTCCATGCTCTGTTCTCACTCTAGGCAAGAGTAGAGTCTTAGCACCTTTCTGCCTTGTACCTTATTGGTTATCAAAAAACTTACAATAATCATATATTGAATGAGGCAGTTGTTGGTTTGTCAACTTATACATAAATGTTCACACTAAAAATGTGTACAATTTGAAAATGTCCAATATACGTAATGAATGAAATAAGGACGCGGAAGGTGATCTATATTTGCTAAAAGTAATTGCCCTTATTGCCATCTTTTGTATAACAAAAACTTTATTTATAGTTGCAGCTGATGTACATCCCCATACCTCAAGACCATATGATATATGTGTTTGGATAAATGAATGATATAGTAATCAAAGTACTCTCTTTGGAACAAAATGTCTCACTTGATATATAATTCCTACTTTCCTGCTGAGTATGTTACAGAGTTGACATGATCAACCCAAGTAAGATGCCTGTCAAAATGAATACCAACGAACGGGGCAACATACACTTATTTTATGATCTTTCATTTTGACCGACCCTTCAACATGGACAGACTATACGTCTTGGCTTGATAATCATAAAGTGAGTTTTCTTAATGTTAACAGTTATCTTATTGGCATCACACCATTGACTAATGTATGCTGGATTCTCAGTTACTTCTAATAAATCAATATGAGAATTTCCTGGTGGAAAGAATGAAATACATTCGAATCGTCTGCAAACAATCTGAAATTAAAGTAATCTGGCGATTTAGGCAGGCAGGGGCGGCGCCAGGGTATTTTGATAGGAGGGGCAAGACGACCTAAAAATGACGTCATATTTTTGTCTCCATTAAATAACAGGGGTAATATAGAGTTATATGTTTAAGACCTCTCTTTTTAATACTCCTCTTTCTTCTTTCTTCCCTTTTCTCCCCTTTTCTTCCTACTTTTCTTCTTTTTTTTCCTTTTTTCACTACTTGAAGAATCATAGGGGGGGGGGGCAGTCGCCCCCTCTGCCCCCCCCCCCCCTGTAGCGCCGCCCCTGTAGGCAGGTCATTTATATACATCATAAAAAAGAGTAGGGCCTAATACAGATCCCTGTGGAACTCCACACACTATTGATGACCTCTTTAATGTAGCACCATTATGATGAACAAATTGGGATCGATTACTTAGATAGTCACGAAACCATTTTAAAGGCATCCCTCGAATACAGTAGTTTTGTACCTTATGCAAAAGTATATCATGGTTTATTGTATCGAACGCTTTGGCAAAATCAGTGAAAACTCCTATAGCTATTCTACCTCAATCTTGATATTGAATCAGTTGATAAACTAAATTTATAACAGATAATTTAGTGCTGTGCTTTTTCTCTAAATCCATATTGGTGTTTATAAAGTATACTGTGCTTTTCTAAAAATTTGACCAATCTATTATTCACTAATTTTTCAAAATTTTTACTTATAACAGATAAGACTGAAATTGGTCTGTAATTACCTGATTCTGTTTTATCACCCTTTTTGTACACATGACTTACTTTGGCTATTTTCATACAATCTATTATTCACTAATTTTTCAAAAATTTTACTTATAACAGATAAGACTGAAATTGGTCTGTAATTACCTGATTCTGTTTTATCACCCTTTTTGTACACATGACTTACTTTGGCTATTTTCATACAATCTATTATTCACTAATTTTTCAAAAATTTTACTTATAACAGATAAGACTGAAATTGGTCTGTAATTACCTGATTCTGTTTTATCACCCTTTTTGTACACATGACTTACTTTGGATATTTTTATACAATTTGGAAAGTTCCCTGATTGCAATGACAAATTAAATATGTATGAAAGTGGGCATGAAATGTTGCGGGCACCATCTATCAAAAGCTTCACTGGAAGATTATCATATCCACTTGCCTTCTTCCTCCCACTTGATAAAAACATATTTTCAGTTTCAGTATAGGTTATTGTTGACCAAAAAAATGACTTTGTATTCGGAGTACACACATAATGCTCAAAACTTTGTGGATTCTGTTCAAAATCAATCCCTTCTGCTAATCTTGGACCAACAGACACACAAAAAAAATCATTAAATACTTCAACAATTTCAGCTGGTTTACTTGTTTCGTGAACTACGCCATTAGTCTCCTGGCACAATCTATTAACCACCGCATTACTAATACTCTGCTTTCCTAATAATTCGTTCACTGTTTTCCAGCTTTTACTGAATTACCTTCATACTTCTGAAACAAATTACCACATTACAACTTTTTTTTTGCATTTCGTAAGACAGATGTTAGAATATTTCTGTACTTCTTATATTTATCATATTTATGAGTATCATAGTTAGATGACAAAACCCTGGAATACAATTTATGTTTCTTTTTAATGGATTTTGCAGAAGTTCCAAATGCCGGAGCTGATTTATACATTCAGAGGTAAGCATTTAGACTAAATATATTGTAATCTGATCGAGTTTATACTCGAGACATATTTGTGCTGCCATGACATCTGTATGATGCCTAGATCTAAGCCACAATCACATAATAAATTTTGATCTAGACCTGGAACTTTGCAAGTCGCCCTTCCAGCGCAGTGCAGTTTAAGTTGCACACAGTGAACGCGCGCGTGGGTCCGGTATACTGTATGTGCAACTAACTTAAACTGTGCTGAGCTAAAAAGTTGCAGGTTTACATCATAATTTATTTTGTGAATGTGGTCTAGATCTAGACATCATATAGATGTCACGGCAGCACAGATATTTATTGAGTATAAACTCGATCAGATAACGATATATTTAGTCCAAATGCTTACCTCTGAACGTATCAGTCATCTAAAGCATTTGGAACTTACTTGTGTATAACAGCTTTAAACAACCGTGTATGTTTAAACACATTTTGAACAATGTTTTAAACAATTATTTAGAACAACAAATTTGAATGTATTTTTTAAAACAGTAGTTGTGAAAAAAAGTTCTAAACAACTTAATTTAAAAAACCTATATGCTTAAAAGCTGTTCTTTTATTTTTTTTATTTTTTATTTTTTTTATTTTAAACAAGAGGCTGTTTAAAGTTTAAACAACTTTGGTTGTTTAACGTTTTAAACAATAGTTGTTACAGTGACAGGCTTAAACAAATTGAAACAAAACAAAATTAAAAAAATTGAAGAGTTGCTTTCACTATTTTTTTTTTACTGTATATGTAAGAATCATTCAAATTCAACGGCAACTGCCGAAAGGACACCTCGGGTATTCAAATTCGGAACATGTTCATTTAATTTAACATGCAAGTTATTAACCCCCCCCCCCCCCCCTCCCCTCCTTTGTTTATAATTTCCCCCTAAATAAGGCTGATTTCGAATTTAATTTCCTTCTCGACTCCATAATATATAGTAGACATTATTGTCCTGTATAGGCTGCTTGTAGAATTTAAATGATGGATTGTATTCTGCAGATTTGCCAAAGCCACGCAATTTGGGGAATATACCTGAAGGGTTAATTTGAAAATATAAGCCTATACTTCAAAACTCATGCACCTAAGCATAGGCGACAGTTTTTCCCGAGGAAGGATTAGACAATACAATGTCAGAAAACCAGCATTCCCTTATGTTTTTTTTTTCTCTCTCTCATCTAACTTTTAAAACCTTTCTTCATATCTACTTAGAAAATGAGATTAAATTTTCTTTATCATCTCCTGCATGAAATAGTGGTATAAGAGCTTCCATTTGTCTTCTAGGCTTCTGAAATCTTCTAACATTTAGTGTGTCCTCAATCACGAAGACAATAAATATATCTTTAAGTTCTCTCTCGCGACCTACGCTTGTTTCATGTTTTTTTTATATATATACATCCACAACCACGCGATTGAAAAAAAAATAAATAAATAAAAAATGAATAAACCTTTATTCGCTCAAACGATGGGATCTTTAAGATTCGCCATAACCCAAAACATGTAGGTCCTATCTTGAATGGTAATTATCACGTCAAGCACATAAAACAAGACAATATAGGAAAATATCACAAATGATGTTGGGGGATTTTTTTTTTTAATTGATTTCTCAACACGCTAAATTGGATGCTCCAGATATGAATTTGAATGCAGGAACTGGTTTGTTGCGTGATCACGTGACCATGCGATGCTAAATTGAATGACGGCTTTATAAAATACGTGCGTGACCTAAGAACTTGAATGAAAAGAGTTTCAATAGTAGACTTTATTGTCCTGTAGGCTACTTCTAAATCTTAAAGGATGGATTTTATTCTATATATAGATTTTCCCGGCCAATTTCAGGCATTGTCAATCACTTTAATAAAACGTTCATTCAATTTAGCAAAAACATCGTTTACCACAACTTCTCTCATTCAGAAGTCTAAGTCATTCAGCTTAGCGTTTCGAGGGAGGGATCTGGGTTAAGCATCATTCAGTTTCATTTCCGTGCGTTCAAATCAGCACGTTTGTGGGAATCATTCAAATTCATCGGTAAAGGACTCCTCGGGCATTCAAATCAGCAAATGGGCAGTTAAATTCTGAACATGTTCATTCAATTTAACACGTAAGTTACTCCCCCCCCCCCCTGTTTTGTTATAATTCCCCCTAAATAAGGCTGACTTCGAATTTTATTTCCTTCTTGAGTCCATAATATACTGTAGTATACCTTAATGTCTTGTAGGTTATTTGTCAATTTAATTTAAAATTAATCGGAAAATATACCTGAAGGTTTAATTTGAAAATAGTTATAAGCCGATTCTGCACAAGAAAATCCATGCACCTATTAAAGCATGGGCGACAATCTCCCCCAAGGAAGGGGTGGAGAACAAAATGTCAGAAAACCAGCATTTCCTTATATATGTTGTTGTTTTGTTGTTGTTGTTTTTTATCATCTCACTATAGGCAATTAGGCCAACTTTTGAAACTCTTCTTTCTATCCTCTTAGAAGATGAGGCTACTTGTTTTAATAATCTCCTGCATGAAATAGCGGTGAAAGAGCTTTCATTTGATTTCTTGTCTTCTTAAATGTATTTTTTAATTTAATGTATCCTCCCTTACAAATGAATTATATATCAGTTCTTTCTCTCGACATACAGTTGGTTCATGTCTTTATATATTCATTTAAAATTGAATCCACAACACGCTAAATTGGATGCACCAAAATGAATTCGAAGGCAGGAACGGGTTTGTTGTGTGATCACGTGACCATGCGATGCTAACTTGATTAAAAGATTCATGAATTACGTGAGTGACCTATGAATTTGAAACGAAAGAGTGTTATTTGACTGCCTGTAATGCGAATTTGAATGCTTCCGAGATTAATTCGAAAATGCACAGATCATGAATTTGAATGCTTCCGAAATTAATTTGAATGCACAGATCATGAATTTGAAATGCTGAATAGCACGGCATGGTGAAAATCGTTTAAATTGAATGCTCGTAAAATGAATTAGGCTGGCAAAGTTGCGAAATTGGCAGGGAAAATAGAGTAGTGGGGGGGGGGGGGGAGAATTCGGCCACTTAAGACAAAATCCTATTTCTTTACTCTTTATTTCATATTTATTTTCACCTTTTACTCAAATCATGAGAGCAAATATTGTTACTATTTCAACAACAACAACAACAACAACAACAACAAATCCCGGAAGAAAATCAAGAATTGCCGTGGTAATATTCTTTTTCATTTACCCTGTCTCGGAGGCAGTTTTCGGCCTAGCAGATCAGTTTTTCGGCCGCACGTACAAAGTCAATGGGGAGCGCGCGCGTGCGCCGTGCGTTCGCCCGCTGATCAAAAGTCCCGAGCCGGCGTCCAACGCCGGAGCTCCCCCGGTATCAGAACTGAAATCTCAAGACTAACGGAGATATCGCGTGTGCAACTCACTAACCGACTATCTTTGAATGCGACATGCGATTGGACACTTTTGAACTTGACATACGAAAAATCTTGATCTAAAACTAAAAATTTCTTGAAATACAGCTCAGTTTCGGAGCCCATTTTCCTTACGAACACGCATAAGACACGAGTATTTTCAGATTAGGGTAGCGGAACTGCGGATTACATCAATAAATTTGATTTTATGGATATTTTTTTCATTGCAACTGCGGTTCCCCTGTGACTTTGGCATGTTTCTTTATGTGTGTGATATATGATATCCTCTCATGCAATGCATTTTAAAGTGATTTTGCCCGAATTCTCCTCCCGGCCGAAAAGCCATCCTTTGCTAAAACCTGCAGGCTCGGGAGTTCATTTATAATACGACGAAAACCTACAGGAGCATTTACTCGTGCGGTCCTAGCTTCAAACATGTCATGAACATGTTTGTAATCATTGATTCATGATTTTCTTTCTCTTTTTCTTCTTTTTTCTTCCTCTTAATTTTTCTCCTCCTCCTCCTCTTCTTCTTTTTCTTCTTGTTCATTATGTTCTTCCTCTTCCTCTTTTTCTTTTTCTTCTTCTTCTCCTTCTTCTTCTTCTTCTTCTTCTTCTTCTTCATTATTTCCTTCCTCTTCTCCTTTTCCTTCTTTTTTTCTTCTTCTTTAAGATTTTGAATTCAATCCCATTCTAATTAAAGCAAATATTGCCTGTCCTGTTTTTTTTTTTAATGGATATGAAGTTATAACGGTTTTGCCCATGTAATCAATTTAAATAAAGAAAAAAGTGAATATTGAGGTCTACAATTCCTAACAAGACCGCGTCTATATAGACCATTTCAAATTACTCAGCCCTGGGCTTTAAACCGGCCTCGGCTCGCCCGCAGTGGCCGCTTAAAGGGTCTCTGAGGCCAAAAAGAATAATTTGTAAACAGTTAGAATGTGTAAAGTTAACCCCAAATAAATTTACCCGGCATTCTACAGGTTAGCGGTTAAGGAGTTTGAAGAAAATAAAGGACAGCGTAAACGATCGACGCGCGGAACTCAACTGGAGTTGAGTTCCGCGCGAGCAGTTTCCTATGCGTGTGCGTTTTTTTTTTATGCGTGCACGTTCGACGAACGCCAAGACGCGATAATGGAATTATCGCGATTGCATTATCGCTTTGTCGTCTGCTATGTGCAGCGCCGGGGCTGACAAACATTCGAAAATTGATTTGGGGTGGAATTTACGGATAATGTTCAACCCTAATGAAACAACAAATGAATGAAGGATACAACGCAAAATGTTTTTATTGTCACGAACCAAACATTCCGTCCAACTCTGACATAATCATTCACATCAAAAGACCAGCAGAACAACCCCCAATACCGTCACAATCAGACCGTAAAAGATTACAACTGAGGAGGCCATGGTTGTGTCTTAATGTCTTCGATAGCGAACCTTTTATTATCCGTAGTTTCATCCCCAGGCACACGCAGGTGCGTCACACCCCCCCCCCCCCCCCCTTTAAACAGAAAGTTATGAAAGAACTTTCTGGCAAAACACAGAGATACAAAGCATGAAGTGCTATAGGTATATCTTTCCCTTTAACAGAACAGCTGACGATAACAAAATAGACATCATCGCCATAAATAAAACACATCAAATTTCTGCCTTCCAACTACACACAATTTTCTCTATGTGAATATGAAAACCTTAATAGTTATCTTATTCATCTGTAGGAAATAATGCACCTACATGTATACATGTGGTTCAAGATCACACGCCTAGATATAAATCCTGGAAATAGGTTGAGGTAATAACAACATGACTTAACCGGACAATGTCACAAATGTCTGACATTGAAAATGATCTTTTTCTTTTGTTGTTTATAAATGCAAATAATGCCATTCACAACTTGCTTCTTTTAACCTAATAGATAAATCAAAGACATGCATGAGATCTAATACAAAAATCAACATGCAAAAGGTATTTTCATACATTTACTACAGTACTTAGTACTCTCTATCATCAGCATCTTTTTTGTTTTCTTAACAAACTTTTCCCTCGGGTTGAATATATTATGTACACGACATGTACAAATCACCTACTTTTTCTCCTCCTGAAGAAACATCATTAAAATAAAAAAAACCCTCTAAAACAAATAATATAACAATTATTCTATGCACTTTCTTTTTGTACATTTTATTTACAAATACACATGTGCATTTTCTTTTTCACCTTCATGTGACAATAGTTCATGTTCCTCCATCCTAACTATAATCTAAACAAGCCCCCCAACGAGATTTACAAATGCAGTATTTTTGTCCTGAAATTTGTCACTACTAGTCTCAATTTTCTGTACCAACTAAAACATCAACTTAATTGAATTACATTTGACCATGTGAAATACAATATGTACTGTTATATAAAGAGTCATGCAAGTGTAAAACTCTGTTGCCTGGACAGTCTATGATGTTGAACCAGACTACCTGCAACTAAAAAAAAAAACAACAACAACAACAAAAACATTAACCTGCAAAAAGTATAACTTACACGTTTTTGCATTTCCAAGTACAATAAACTTGGTTACTTGTTAACATTACAAATAACAACCTATCCACGGGACAGAGTGTCAGCAATGATATTGTCCTTTCCGCGAATGTGTTCAATGTTCAGATCATACTCCTGTAGCATCAGAGACCACCTCATAAGTCTGCTGTTTTTGTTCTTCATCTTCGTTAGGAAGGTGAGTGGGTTGTGGTCAGTTCTAACTGTCACTGGGTACTTGTTAGTGCTAACGTAGACGT
The DNA here is from genome assembly GCA_025618425.1 of Heliocidaris tuberculata. Lineage (NCBI taxonomy): Eukaryota > Metazoa > Echinodermata > Echinoidea > Camarodonta > Echinometridae > Heliocidaris > Heliocidaris tuberculata. The sequence continues at coordinate 19,814,262 of CM046841.1, forward strand.
CGAAGAACTGCAGAGACAGGATTAAGGCGAGTGTTTCTTTCTCTACTGTGGAGTATCTTGTCTGGTGTTTGTTGAACTTCTTCGACATGTAGCACACTGGGCGTTCCAAGCCAGCATCATCCGCCTGGATCAACACACAAGAGTCATACACTTAACTGGATATGAGGAGACCTTCTCACCTGCGATATCATTACCCAACAGCAATGACACTCCCTCAACAGGTAGGGTAGGTGAAATTCCCACAACCACCTCGCCTGACACAATATCTGATGTTAAGTTGACACCATGCAGAGGCACCTGAACTATACCACCGATTCCCTTAACGAAAACATCTGAATGCACGGATGAGTCATCAGAGAAAGGCAACACATCAGAACAAAGGAAACTCTGAGTAGCCCCAGTATCACGAAGAATACGCACTGGAACCTCCTCACTTCCTCATGTCAAACTCACAAAGCCTTCAGACACGAAAGGTTTGTACTCGTCAGACACCACACTACTGTCCCTCTGAATGCTTGCAAGTGCATCAGGAACCACCTTCCTAGCACCAAAACCTTCCTTCTCTTTCTTTTTCTTGAGCTTACTGCATTCCGACATTCTATGCCCATCTTGTTTACAATAGAAACAAGGGCCAGGACCAGGTTTCTGTTTTTGTGCTCTTTTGACAGAACCAGGATTGTCTTGAGGCTCACCTTTCCTAGAAGGACCTTTCTTCCCAACACCCTGACTGCCTTTCAAGGGAAATTTATTCCTCTCGACCCCCTTGTGGGTCAACACATATTCGTCAAGAATGACTGCCGCTTTCCGGACATCTTTCACCTCACGTTCTTCCAGATACTGCCTTAAATCGGGTGAAACAGAACGTTTCAACTCCTCTAGCAGTATGAGTTCCTTCAACTGGTCAAAACTGTCTACCCCAGTTGACGTCAGCCACCGGTCCAAAAGACAAACCTTCCGGCGAACTAAGTCCACATAAGTATCCTCCTCGTTCTTCCTGACATTGCGAAATGCCTGCCTGTGTGCTTCAGGCACCAACTCATAGGCTCTTAAAATGGACCTCTTGAGCTCATCATAACTCCTACTTTGCTGGACAGACAACGAGGCATACACCTCCTGGGCACGACCTACAAGGGCACTCTGGACCAATGTCGGCCATACAGATCTATCCCAGCCTAAATTTACTGCAACCTTTTCAAAATGTTGGAAGAACTCCTCCACCTTGCCCTCATCAAACTTGGGGACAAGCCGAACATTCTGGCAAGCGTCAAACCTCAATGGAGAACTTCCATTCCTCATCTCTAGTTCTTTAGACTTCAAATCTATACTCTTCATTTCCAACTCAACCTCTTTAGTCCGAAGTTCTAATTCCTTCAACTTCAACTGAGTTTCAAGAGTCTTAAGGCCTAACTGAGAAGCACTAGATTCAGCCGAGGATTCAGAAGCATCATCCTCCCCTTCACCAGTAGCAACTGGGACTGACCAAACACCTGTCTGAACTAAGAATCGCCGAATGAGATCCGTAATATCAGCCTTCCTACCCGAGGAACCAACAGGAATTTCTAAAATCCGAGCAGCTTCAAGCAACTCTGCTTTCTTCAACTGCTCCAACACCTCGGGAGTGGGTCCATCAACAAAACCCTGTACCTTTTCCATAGTTGAAATTACCAAGACTGCAATACCAAACTGAATTAGTCTACCAAACACCTTGAAATAAAGGCAAATTCCCAAAGGAAATCAAGCTATCACTAGCCAAATGTACCCATGTACACAACATAGACCAATCCACACAAAATGTAGTCTCAAACAACTATCGACAAGCATGAATGTGCAATACAATTCACAAAGCGGTAAAAAAAAAAAAAATCCAAAATTCACCGCGCCTTGAACCAAGGCTAGATTCCCGAAAAATCGAGCGTGACCCGTCGTAGACCAAACCTGCGAAATACTACTGCACGTGCGAAAAGCACACACACCGAACATGCACCCACAATAGACAACAACGCACGTATGGTACACAACCGCAGTGTAATACCTGAATACGGGATATAAAAAATGCAACTACCTCGACAAGAAACCGGCTTGTTTGTCGACTCCTGGACAAGGTCCCAATCTGTCACGAATCAAACATTCCGTCCAACTCTGACATAATCATTCACATCAAAAGACCAGCAGAACAACCCCCAATACCGTCACAATCAGACCGTAAAAGATTACTACTGAGGAGGCCATGGTTGTGTCTCAATGTCTTCGATAGTGAACCTTTTATTATCCGTAGTTTCATCACCAGGCGCACGCAGGCGCGTCACAATCGAATTGGAAATTGATTTGGTGCGTAATTTCTGGATAATCTACAACCCAAATAAAAAAACAAATGAATGAAGTCATACAACGGAGAATGTTTTTAAAGAATCAAAAATTGATTTGGTGCTTAACTTTATAGGGATAATATACAACCCAAATAAAATACAAAATGAATGAAGTATACAAAGCATTTTTTTTTTCCGACTGGAAATTGATTTGGCGCGTAACTAATGGATAATATACAACTCAAATAAAACATGAAACGGATGAAGTATACAACGCAAAATGTTTATATTGGTTCGGCGCATAAATTACAAAGAATCTGTAGACAAAATGAAACAACAAATAAATTAGAATTAAGACGCAAAATACATTTATCGAATCGAAAATTGATTTGCCACTTAACTTAGGGATAATGTACAACCCAAATAAAATATGAAATGAATGAAGTATACAACACAAAATGTTTTTTTTTATCAAATGGAAATTGATTTTGCGCGTAACTAATGGATAATATACAAACCAAATAAAACATCAAATGGATGAAATATACAACGCAAAATGTTTATATCGAAAAGAAAATTATAAGTTGGCGCGTAATTTATAGAGAATCTACAACCCAAATAAAACAACAAATGAATCAAGTATTCAACACAAAACGTTTATGTCGAATATAAAATTGGGTTGGCGCATAAATTACAAAGAATCTACTGACCAAACAACTGGCGAAACAACAAATAAATTAGAACTAAGACGTAAAATCCATATATCGAATCGAAAAATTTGGCGTTTAACTTAGGGATAATGTACAACCCCCCAAAAATATGAAATGAATGAAGTATACAACGCAAAATCTTTTTTTTTTTTTTATCAATTGGAAATTGATTTGGCGCGTTACTAATGTATAATATATGACCCTTCACGTAAAAATGAGACAGAAGTCGTATTTTTTTCAAATTTAACTTTATTAATGATTATTATTCTCCATTTCATAAGCGTTAATTTTATATAGAGGTCAACTCTAGAGAGTGAGTATTAATGGAGAAATGGCTTTTGAAACTCTAGAATAGTAGGGCTTTGGAAAAGTATTTCTTCCAGAAAGACGCTTCCAAAAGTTTGACTTCCATTTTGTCTTCATTCACCAGTTTTTCATCTTTAATGCCAACTAGATTTGTTAAAAGTCCATAGTAACCGGTTATCACTTTGAATAAAAACTAGTTAGTACGTTCCTTTAGGATCTATTCTTATGAAAACATAAGTTTTAATTCATATAAGTCATGATTTCTAACGCTTTAATGGGTAGGTAGGTAAGTAGTTTCAAAAAAGGCTTCTCGCATCGACTTATTCCGTCTATACCGTGCCATTTGTTATGATTTTTTAATGCATGGTATATAGTTGATTTTAGACTTTAAAAACCTAGAAAAGTTCTTTTCGTTTAAGTTTTTTTTTTTTTTTTTATAGATCCGTGATTGTGGTTTTCGAACTGTTTCAGCTTTGTTGCCGAAAAGGTAACTTTGGGTAATTTGCATATACATAATTAGCATAAATTCATGGAAAATTGGCATAATTATTAAGCAATCCAAGCCAATTTTCCATGAAAGTTCTACATGTACTTTCGTTCAACCAGGAAATTGTAGATCCATGTTCTAACTATAAGAAAAAACAATCACTTTCATTTGTTCAAATATAATTAAATTGGTATTTACATGAATTTTACTTGATATCTAATTGAAAAAAAAAACAAAACAAAATATAATTGTGTACTTCTTACAATTAGAACAAGGAACTACAATTTCATGGTGCAATGAAAATAGATTTCATGGAAATTTCGCATAATCATACCCGCAGCGTTTTAGATGGCTATTATTGAATCTCTTTTCTTTCACCCACCTTGAAAGTGAAACTTGACACAATGCCTTCTGGGTGTTGCTCTCTCTTTGAAAACTAAGTTTCTTTTCTCTTTGCTTTCTAATGATGCAGTATTAAAACCAGGAAGTATTTAAAGCCACGCTATAACAAACAAATCTTTTATTTGACATTTTCCTTTCTTCCTGCAAATTATCTCAAAACCTTTTTTCAAAAGAGCAATACAAATTGCAGTTGCAGCTTTCCTATAAGGTGTGCTTAAGAGCATGGAGTTCATGTCCTGGCGATTATTGATGGCACCCCCCCCCCCCCCGAATCACGCTTTTTTAAGCTTGACATAATAATTTGCTGTAATGTGCTATTTCATATATCACGCGGTGTTAACAGCAATTAAAGAGGGCTATAATCAATAATAGAGATAAGGATATTTAGAAGCAGCTCTCTTTCAAACATCCGTTTTGTTTTAATGCGGAAGGAAAAATCTGAAATCCTTTCAACAAAATCTACTTTTTCCCCATACATGTAGCCATGCGAGAATAAGGCACTAGCCTGTCTAGCACACGACATAACACGGCGAATATTTCGGAAAATAGCAGGTGACCTGGAACATCCAATGAATAAAAGCCTCGCGTAGCTATGGGCGTGGCCTGGCGTGTAAACAATAAATTGCTCTCATTCATTTTCCGCAAATTCTATAAAGATTTGACCGAAAAAAAAGAAAAAAAAAACACTTCAAGAAAAAAAAAAAAAAAAAATTGCTACCTCTTCAAATAATATTTAGGACTAGAAATTTTTACAGGGCATGGATGAAACATTGGGGATTCATATACATCAAGAATAACAATTTCCCCAAATTTGGTATTTTTCACGATTTTCAAGCCCAGCGATTTCTGTCTCATTGTTATGTTACGGGTCACATAAAAACATGAAATGGATGAAGTATACAACGCAAAATGTTTAGAATAGAAAATTGGTTCGGCGCATAAATTTCAAAGAATCTTCAGATCAAATGAAACAACAAATAAATTGGAACTAAGAAGCAAAATACATATATCGAATCGAAAATTGATTTGGCGCTTAACTTATAGGGATATTATACAACCCACATAAAATATGAAATGAAGTATACAAGCCAGAATGTTTTTATCGAAATGAAAATTATAAGTTTGTGCATAATTTATGGAGAATCTACAACCCAAACAAAACAACAGATGAATCAAGTATTCAACACAAAAATTGAATAGAAAATTGGTGTGGCGCATAATTTACAAAGAATCTACAGACCGAATGAAACAACAAATAAATCAGAACTAAGTTGCAAAATACATTCGGATCGAAAATTGAAAGTGAAGACGTTCCTGAATCGATATATCGTTAGGTGAGCTATCGTGATCGATCGATTAGTCTTTGCTCACGTCTTATTTGTATTAATTTTTTGGGGTATTTTATTTTCAAAAATCAATATCTCCTGTATGCTGTCAGCATTGAATGTCGTGTTAAGTTTTCTGGGGTTGATTTTGTGTAAGCTCACTATACGCACATTATTTTTTCAGGCCTCAGGTACCCTTTAAGGAGTTCCTTGTATACTCTACAGCCCTACTCCGAAAGTGATGTGTAAGGATTAAGAAAACCCGACTTGTCCGGAAGAGAGAGAGAGAGAGAGAGAGAGAGAAAGAGAAAGAGCCATGGGGGGGGGGGGTGGGGAGTGTGTAGACTGTCTTCCAGTCGCTATGAATTTTCCACCGTCACTTATAGGATCTTTTTCTTTCATGCATGAGGACCTATAACAATATGCTATCTCCAATATATTTTGAGTACTGCCCCGAGGGTAAAAGCGCATCGAAGAAAACCGCAAAATAATGATATTTTTGTGTACGACAAATGGGAGAGTTGTACACAAAAATGTCACAATCGAATCACCAAATTGCCAATTTGAGATTCGCATAGATGTAGTGATCTCATTTTTCAAACATCCATAACTTTCTTAGTCCTTGTCCGATTTCTTTCAAACTTTCACCATCCTCTATTTCTTCATTATTTTTATGCTTTCACACAAATCATCTCATTACCAAGGTTGGATTGCCCTTTAAACTGAGTCAAAACAATTTATATTATTTACGAATTTGCCTCTTTTAAATTTTATTGTGCTGTAGAAAAGCGCAAACATTTGCATCGTAATAATATTTTTCTTCTTCTTCTTCTTCTTCTTCTTCTTCTTCTTCTTCTTCTTCTTCTTCTCCTCCTCTTTTTCTTCTTCTCCTTTTTTTCTTCTTCTACCTCTTCTTCTTCTTCTACTACTTCTTCTACTTCTTCTTCTTCTTCTTCTTCTTCTTCTTCTTCTTCTTCTTCTTCTTCTTCTTCTTCTTCTTCTTCTCCTCCTCCTTTTTTTTTTCTTCTTCTTTGACATGTTGTGTTTATTACAGTTCTGATTTAAGCAGATATTGCCTGTACTGTTTTTTGAATGGATGTGAAGTTATAATGGTTCTGCCCATGTTATTGTTTGAAAGAAAAAAAGTGAATATCGAGGTCTGTAATTCCTAACAAGAACACGTCTATATAGACCATTTCAGATTATTCAGCCCTGGGCTCTAAACCCCTCGGCCGGCCCGCCTGCCAACAGTGGCCGCTTAAGGAGTTCATTGTATACTCTACAACCCTACTCCGAAAGTGATGTGTAAGGATTAAGAAAACCCGACTTGGCCGGAAGGGAGAGAGAGAAAGAGAGAAAGAGCAGGAGGGGGTGTGTATGTGATTGTTATTGGATTTTCTACAGAAGTGTATCAATCAGATATGATTATTTACGTCTGGGGACCTACCTTTAACGTCTCATTCTCGAACCTGGGTCCGCTGAATCAGTTTATAACATCCACTGTTAGCTGGATTATCGGGAGTGAGTGCGTAGACTGTCTTCCAGGCGCTATGAATTTTCCACGGTCTCAATAATACTGCATGCTGCCGATAATTTCTTAGACTGAGTCAAAATAATTTGTATCTATTCTTTTGAGATGCATATGTGTGAGAATGGATAAGGGAGGATAATTTTATAGACGCTGCTTAATACATAAAAAAAAAAAAAAAATGTCCATGGTATTCAGGCTACAGTGCTTTCTCGAACAAGGCGAAGGGGACTTGCGTTCGTAAGGTACACGTATGATGGGATCATGGCGAGCTGAAGAACAAAAGGATATGGCGTAGCTCAACTGAAATCATCTATTATTATAACAAATGGCGCAAAGGAAGTGTTGAGTACTAAAGTTCATCCCCCTGACCCCCCCCCCCCCCAACCCACCCAACAGGAGGTGGTCTAGCGGCCTCGTATTACTGACTCTGATCAGGCCCAGCCGTTTCGAATCTCAAGCCCCGTTTTAATAGACCGCGTCCGGACGGAGTCGGGACTGATACCGGGTTAAAAAAGCGGGGCAGTAGGTGATAAAACCACGGGTGGTCCACCCCGTCTTAACAGACGTTCGCTGAAAACCTAACCGGGTAGGTTCCCATAGTAACGTATAGAACTGCATGACTTCCTGTCGCGCGCGCGGGAGATTCAAAACGCGGGGAATGTGATATTTCACGAGAATCGAGTTCGAGCTTTGCGCAATGTCGAGCTGTCCGGTCAGAAACTACCCCGAGAGCGGCTTAACAGAACGGCTGTCCGAAATTAGCAGGGGTAGAGTCGTGATTTTACCCTCGTTGGACCTAGTCAAATTTTGGCAAAATTATACGGGGTAGATTCCGGTCAACACCTCAGTAGGAGCGGCTTAACAGGAAGGGGTAAAGAAATCTAACCCGGTATCAACCCGGTCAAGGCGTTTTAAAAAGTGTCTGTTAAGACGGGGCTTCAGTCACGTCTTTCGGATGGTGACGTTAAAGGTCTGTCCCCGACCATGCCGACGTGGATGTTACTTGACTGAGGCACTCTGTAAAATTTCCATTACACCCCCCCCCCCCCCCCCCCCCCCCCCCTGCGCTCACAAAATTAGCGAATTTCCATTCACATATGAAATTTCGAATTCTCAACTCGGCCCGCTACTCGGACCACATTGAAAACGCTTCAGAGTCGGATATTAATTTTTACTGGCACAAAAATTAATATGAATTAAAATAAAATCACCGTATGTATATTATTTCTCAAACCTTTGCTACAAAGCTAAATATCAAAACGCGAATAAATAATTCTTTCATCAGTTCCATGGGAACATATTTTTTCCGCGGCTCCTAAACACATTTTCGGATAATTTTTTGTTCCTTAAATTTCCTACAGCGATTATAGGTCTGTCGAAAAGACTGAACTGATTCTTTTTTTTTAGAATTGTGATAGAAAAGCTCCGAAAACATTTTGATCATGATAATAGTTTTCTTCTTCTTCTTCTTCTTCTTCTTCTTCTTCTTCTTCTTCTTAATCTTCTTCTTCTTTCTCTTCTTAATCTTCTTCTTCTTCTTCAAGATGTTGTGTTCATTTCCGATCTGATTAAAGCAAATATTAACTGTCCTGTTTTTGTTTTTAATGGAGATGAAGTTATAATGGTTTTGCCCATGTTATCGGTTGAAAGAAAAAAAAAGTGAATATCGAGGTCTATAATTCCTAACAAGAACATGTCTATATGGACCATTTCAGATTATTCAGCGCTGGGCTTTAAACCCCTCGGCTCGCCCGCAGTAGCCGCTTAAGGAGTTCCTTGTATACTCTACAGCCCTACTCCGAAAGTGATGTGTAAGGATTAAGAAAACCCGACTTGGCCGGAAGAGAGAGAGAGAGAGAGAGAGAGAAAGAGCCAGAGGAGGGAGGGAGTGTGTAGACTGTGTTCCAGGCGCTGTGAATTTTCCACCGTCTGAACAATACTGCGTTAAGCCGAAAATGAAATTGTTAAACTCAGTCAAAATAATTTATATCTATTTTTTAATGCTGTAAATATGTGAGAATGGCGATATTATGGATAATTCTATAGCCTCTGCTCGCCCGCCAACACTGAGTGGCCGCGTAAGGCGACTCTTACAGCTCTACTCTGAAAGTGATGTGCAAGGATTAAGAAAACCCGACTTCGGCGGAATAAAGAGAGAGAGAGAGAGAGAGAGAGAGAGAGAGAGAGAGAAGGTGATATTGAGTATCTAGACTGTCTTCCAGGCCATACAATTTTTCCACCGATTTCAAAATACTGTGTGAAGCCGAGAATGCCGTAGTGCAACTGAGTCAAAACAATTTATATTAATAACGAATTCGCCTTTATTAAATTCTATTGTGATATAGAAAAGCGCAAACATTTGGATCATAATAATAGCTTTCTTCTTCTTCTTCTTCTTCTTCTTCTTCTTCTTCTTCTTCTTCTTCCTCTTCTTCTTCTTCTTCTTCTTCTTCTTCTTCTTCTTCTTCTTCTTCTTCTTCTTCTTCTTCTTCTTCTTCTTCTTCTTCTTCTTCTTCTTCTTCTCCTCCTTTTCTTCCTCTTCTTTGACATGTTGTGTTTATTACCGTTCTGATTAAAGCAAATGTTGCCTGTACTGTTTTTTGGATGGATGTCAAGTTGTAATGATTTTTGCCCATGTTATCGGTTGAAAGAAAAAAAAAAACAAACGTGAATATCGAGGTATATAATTCCTAACAAGAACACGTCTGTTTAGACCATTTCAGATTAATCAGCCCTGGGCTCTAAACCCCTAGGCCCGCCCGCCAACAGTCGCCACTTGTACACTCTACAACCTTACTCCGAAAGTGATGTGTAAGGATTAAGAAAACCCGACTTGGCCGGAAGAGAGAGAGAGCAAGAGCCAGAGGGGGGGGGGGGGGGGGGGGGGTGTTGTTGTTTTGGTTTATCGGCGCTTATCATTCAAGAGTGAATATTTACTACTTTTCTATATTTATTTTTTTTTTTTTTTTTTGGGGGGGAGACAAACTATATTTTCGAGAATAAATAATTGGGTATGTTGAATTTCAAGCTTTGAGTTTTAAAGACCCCAACCGAAGCCAAAAATGGAATAGACAAATTATATATCTACAGAAAGCTGTTTATTCTCTGAATATAACAATCCAAGCTTCATGAGCTTTCATTGCCTGCGGGAGAAGTAAGAGCATCTCAAATCTTTGGATTGGAGGGCTTGGAAAATGGGCAGCCGTCGAGTATAATCACAGGCCTGCGAGGGGTCGAAATTTATTACGTCATTTCGTGTAGACGTCACGAACATATGATCCAAGTCTGCATGCGAAAAGTACATGGTGTGTGTTTTTTTTTTTTTCTTTTTTTGATTTGGAAGTCATGATTATTGTTTGTAAATGCATTACAATGGAAGATATGGTGTTTCAAAGTATTCAACTGCATCTTACATTGTTACAGAAATGAAAACCGAAGTTACAGCTATTATTTTTTAACCAAAATACACGTTATAGGCGTCTTGAGTGTTTGGCCCAGCGCAGGCTCAGCTGAGCTGAGCTGCACGAATGTCTCGATAAGACGGCTTGCTTCGCGTCTCGCTCGGGCAGGGCCTGGCGTTACTGCGTATGGAGCTGTGCCTCTTGCTCTGCGGACGAGTTCCATTTATTTTTCTCGATCACTCGAGCTCTAATTTCTAGTTCTAAGGCAGCGGTTTACCCTGGTAAAATTTGGTTACAACACATTCCTAGTTTTCTTTAAAGACACGAACTGACTATTGATTAATGATTTGGAAACTCATAATCATAAATCAGCTATCAAAACTTTCACAAAACTTGACAAACTCCGCCCACAAAAGTAACTGGCTATTGTACGTGAGCTATTCACTGTCGCTACGTGCGCCAGCCACAGAGTTGTCTACACGAGATGACGTCATAAGTGTATCGGCCGAGCGAACCCTTGTTACTACGTAACCGGGAGGGGGCGGAGAGTGAGGTGTTCTTTCTGCTTTTTGTGGATTATTGAAAGGAAAAATGATGTTTACTCACATGTATTTGTATTATACGTCTACTACGTCTACTACATCGATCTATGGTTGTATTTGCTTCAGTTGGGGTCTTTAAGCTGAAGAGGTCAGCGGCTGTCGAGCAACTGGCCTACAAGCTACGCTGGACGTCCAAGGACCAACCCGGAGACGGTATATTGTGACAGGCTTCTCAGCTTCGTCAAAGAGACTAGCCTAGGACCCCGACGTCCATCAATAGGTCATGTCAACTCCGTTGCAGTTCTTCAATGTTTTGACCGAAAGTCCAAAAAGTAAAAAAAAAAGAAGAACATATCATACAGACTCTAATCGAGTAAAAAATAAAATTTCTAGCTAAATATATGATTATTTTTCCTTTCTTTCTCTCTATTTTCTTCCTAAGTACTTTCCTTATTATTTTTTTTCTCTTCTTCTTTTAATTCTAAGCGTAACATCTTGGGCTCAAATAATAATTATTAAGTGCAGTGCAAAATGGTTAGTCGGGGTATACCCTTTTAGATCTAAGCACAAAGTTAACCAGAGCCTGCTGTTTGACAGGGTCTGTGGATTTCAGAAGTGATGGGATTGCATTTTCATTTTCTATGCCAGTTTCAGTAATTAACATGGCTCTCTCTATAAGGTAGAGGGGGCCCTTGCTTAAAGGTAATCCCTCCCGGGAACTCAAGAGGGCGTTGTTGAATGCCCGAACTCTGCCGATTCTCAGTTCGCGTATGCTTCGGCTGCTGTTCGAAGTTCCTGGCAGGTTGGCTCCGCCTCCTTCTGTGTGTGAAGTGACGTCAGCAGACGTTTGGAATTAATTGGGCCATCGAGTAAGCAGCAGCGCGATGATTGACAGCTGAATGCAAATTACGTCGATGATCTTCGTAATGAAGATGGCGGCGAGTACAGCACGGAACAAAACCCGCCCAACAGCGCCCTCTTGACAATGGATACGCGCGGTAACAATTTACGTCACAATTGCTTGGCACAGATGACATGCCTGCATGAATAACTGAAATCAGAGGAACTGACAGGCCAACAGACGTGTCTGTCATTGCTACAAAATAAGCATATACATGGTATAGGTAATTACAATAATATTGACTGGCTCTACTTTCGGCGAATATTGAAAATGTTGCCCTTAAAAGAACCATATTGCCCTCGTCTTCGACTCGGGGCAATATGATTCTGTTGCGGGCAACATATTATGATATCCCCCTCAAGGCCAGTCAGTATTATATAAATATTTCTCGTTTTAAATCAGAGAACAGGGAAAGTAATTATTTGTGTGTGTGTGTGGGGGGGGGGGGGGTGCACAAGTCTAGCGCCTTCTCTTTTGGCATTTTGCTTTAAAGTTGAACTGGAAACACGAAGAGGCCTCGTAAGAAAAGAACAAAAATACTTTATACTTTACAAGCTGTTATGCCAAGGGGTTTAGCTCTCTTCAAAATTTTACGCAGATGTGATCAGTGCCCACTTTTTAAATGTCAGCACTTCATTAACCATCCATTATTTCACAAACTATTGTGTACAAAACTTATAGGAAATTGATCACCATTTCTTAAGATACCAAATATTATTACTTTACCCAACTTTATGCATAAGAATTATTGAAAATTACATTTCATTTTCTTTTTTGTTACGTTATTTTTGGTTTCTCACTTGTTTACTATTGTTGTTAATGTTGATATACGAAAAATAATCTGCAATTATCTCTGAAAACTTCTATAATAGCAAATAGCTATAATCATATATTTAGAATGCTTGATTTCTGCTCAAAATTGTTATACACATTGATCACCATATAACTTTCCTGTGGTGGAGCAATTGGTGAACAAAAATTACAATTCTGTTTGTCACGTTATGTGACATCGGCACTGAAAGAGTAAAAGGAAATAAATAGTATTGCCACACGCCACAATGAAGGGACGACTTATTTGGCGGAAAATTATCGAAAATATTTCCCAACTTTGATTTTTTTCCTTCCGAAATAGAGGATAAGAAAAGATAATGGGAGAAAGGAACTTAAAACATCCATGGCCTTGTCAATTTTCATTTCATCCATTTAGTAAGGAAGATGCCCCCCCCCCCCCCCCCCACTTTAATACGCCAGTGCTCCTTCAATGGTTGAACCCACTCTACGCCACTGGTTTGCTTTCACTCTAACTAACCTGCTGTTAACTAACCTCTTATCGAATGACTGAATAGGGATGTCCACCTATAAAGGCATTTTGTTTTGAGGGAAAGCAGAAAGATTTTACTGAGATTGGATAAGTTTTGAAAAACGATTGGATAAATAATGAGACATTCATTCAGTTAAATAATCTAGAATCGTATTTTTTATGTGTGAAGGTGTGAATTACTTTGGAAATGCTTATGCTTGTATTTATTTTGTACACTAAAATAAAAGAAAGTGGAAAAAAGTCTAAATTCACAATGATATTTTTGATATACTCATTCATTACCGCTTTATTACTTTGAAATGTCAGTGTATATAATTCTGTGCTTCCACGTGTCATTTTATGATTTCTCTCTTTTATTTTTGCTAACACCTCTAATACTATTTCTGCGGTAAGGTTTTGTGAATATCATTCCTAGATATTTTAAGACAATACGAACGTTAATAAATATTTAAGTAATTCTACTCATTAAAAGGGCATATAAGTTATCTTTTTTGTCCTAGCTTGAGATGCCTTAAAGGTTCATGGCATCATAAATAATACCGTTGGTTTGGGGGAAAATTGAAATTAAATTAATACTGTTTTATTCATCACTCTCGTTTTTCCTATTTTACAAAAAAAAAAGTGTCTTCTGAACATGTTGTTCTTTTTTTTTTCATTTTAATTTCTCTCTGTAGAGCCTCCAACTCGTGTGTTTAATATTGCTGTGCCGATCTCCGTTCCAGTGGGCATTTTCCTGATCATTATCGCCGCAGTCATACTGGTATACCGCCGACGAAAGCATACTGCGAAAAACCGTGACACGATTGCCAAGATAGCTAAACAAGACAGAGAAACAACTGACAACTATCAAATGAGCCTACATGATAAAAGAGATCAGGGCAGAGATTCACACGTCGCACCAGTAACTCATTACCAGCCACTGAAGAAGGCGATGCATAGACTACCTGAGATTCCCCAAGAAGCTGATATAAAAGCAATGACGTCATCAGGCACAGGAGTTACAGAAAAAATCTACGAGGATCCCGACCTTGAAGAATCTTCGGTGCCCATAGCAGGTTCTGAATTGTCACACGAGTACCTGGTCTCTGGGCAAGATGTTCCTTCCAGGAGCAGTCCAGCGGACGAGTATCACGAATATAATTACTCTAATGTAGATGAAAGCAAGCTAAAGGCTTCTGTTGGGGATAGCAGAATTGGTGACGATGGGTACCTTCTCGCGGAACCTGATATGCAAGGCTTGCCGAGCCCTGGCTCCAAAGTTTATTATTCTTTGCGTTTACCGAAATTACAAAATCAGGGGAAAGTTGAATCCTCAGAAATTCCTAAATATAAAGCGTATTACTCTTCCCGTATACGTAGAACACTTAATCAGGGGGAAAGTGGGCCTTCTAAAACATCTGACCCTCACACGTACTCTGCTGTTGATGACGAGAACTTTTGGCATTCAACAAACCCTGCACGCCCCAAAGTGTACTATTCAACATGTTCATCTCGTTTAAGCAGCTCAGATTGTCGGGGTTCAAATGTCTCCTCAGCCATAAATACCGAAGAGGACGAGGGTTACATAATAGTGGAAGAGATCTGAAAAATACTATTGGGGTGTGTCAGTATTTGCTACTAAAATGCTGTAATACATATATTTCAGTGTGTTTAGTAAGAAATTAATTTTCAGTGATTCAAATTTGAGTATCTTTGAGCGTGTACATAAATATGTAGGTACTGAATGCTTATCAAATTGCATTATACCATGTAAAGAAATGGCTTCAGGAACTTAACCGTATATGACAAACATAATCAATACTTCAATTTATTCGTCGAGTGGGGGGGGGGGGATTCATTTAGAATACTACTTAATGGATTATAGTATTTTTATGACACTATTTCATTTGATAGAAGCTTACAAATAAAACAAATTATAGGTATCGGTTTACCATTATTCGACGAGTATTTGGGGAAGTCATTTAGAATATTGCTTATTATGGTACTTAAATGACACTCATTGTATAGAACATTACAAGTAAGACAAAAAATACGTATCGCTTTCACTGGCAATAAATTAAATTCAATTTAATTCATTTTATTCGATACTCCATAAAAACCCAAATCAATTATACAGCGTAAATAAAACAATGAAATACAATCAAATAAGGAGATACAATACTATAATTCATACGAATACCAAATAAATACAGTGAACATAAAAACAGTATGGAAGTATTGGAAACTGAGCAGGAAGGCAATGCCTTTTAGAAAGCCAAGTATAATGGGGGAAAAATCGGTTCTTAAGAAAAAACAAACAAACAAAAAACAAACATGAAACACACTACACAGACGCACACACAAAAAATA
The DNA here is from genome assembly GCA_025618425.1 of Heliocidaris tuberculata. Lineage (NCBI taxonomy): Eukaryota > Metazoa > Echinodermata > Echinoidea > Camarodonta > Echinometridae > Heliocidaris > Heliocidaris tuberculata. Next base: position 19,829,843 of record CM046841.1, read on the forward strand.
TAATTAGTCATTGAGTAAATAACGTTTAAGACAATTTTTAGTATATTAAATGGTGGGTTTAATCTAACATGTTTAGGCAAGTCATTCCATATTTTATGTCCTGTATAAAATATAAGTTTTTGGCAAGATGTTAATCGTACCTTAGGTTAATGATGAATACGTAATTTTTCTTTTTTCCTACTGATGAATTTGTTTATTAAAATTATAAGAATTTTGAATTGATACAGGAACCAGATGATACAAATATGAGTACAGGTCATAAATATTGAAAATATTGCCTCTGCGTGTGCAAAATACCCACTGTCAGAAATTATTCTAATATGTTTCTTTTGTAATCTAAACAGACTAATTGCGTTTAGTTCACTACAATTTTCCAAACTAGGCTCCCCAATAAATAGATGGGTAAAATAAATGAATTTATTAAAAAGTAAAAAAAAAAAAAAAATTGGTGTGAATTTAGATTATATAGTACTCCAATATTGTTGCTGTATTATTATAAGCAATGCCAACGTGTTGGTTCCATGTTAATTTCTTATCTATTGTTGCACCAAGGAGCTTAATACGTGTTACATCCTCTATAGGTGTGTATTAATAATAAAGCAAATTGCATCACCATGTATATTCTTATTAGAAAATATCATAAAAAATTAGTTTTCTTTTAATTCAAAACAAGTTTATTAATTTCTAATAATAATGAAAATAATAATAATAACAATAATGAACAATTCTTATTAAGGAGCCTATCACCACAGGGGTCTTTATGCGCTGAAAAGAAAATAAAAGAGGTAGAGTGAGAGGGGTAGTTTCAGTTATGATGGATCAAACTTTTGGGTAAAGAGAAATTGACACTAATGGATGAAGAAATATGTTTTTAACATAGACCTGAATTTTTCGGGGGAGTCTGCTTGTTTGATACATTCTGGTAGGTTTTTCCAGAGCTGAGGGGATGCTGCTTGGAAAGATCGTGAACTGTAAGATAGGGTATTGGTCATGTTGGTGGAAGGTACTGTTAGAAGTGATTTATTGTTTGATCGCAAATTGCGGGAGGGTGAGTATTTCTTAATAAGCACTTGGAGGTAGACAGGGGCAGTGCTTCTCAGACACTTGAATGTTCACAGAAGGATCTTAGACACGATACTTAGCCAATGCAGCTCCCCCAGCAATGGGGTAATGGACTCACGTGAACGACTTTTGGCAATGAGCCTGGCAGCGGAATTTTGTACTCTCTGTAAGTTGTTAAATTGTGCATTAGGCAGACCATACAGAAGACTATTACATGAATCAATACGGGACATAACAAGTGCCTGTACGAGTCTCTGAGTTGTCTTTTTGGTCAGAAATTGGCGGATGTTGCCAGTTTTGTGGAGACCAAATGAGGCTGATGTGCAAAATGTTGTTCACATGTGTCATTAAAGTGAGATTGTTATCCAAGAAAACAATATGGTAATATGGTACAATGGTACAATATACTGGAGTATCATCCAAGGCAATTACACTGATAGGACTCGAGGCCCTGTGCTAATTTGTAAAGTGCAAACATTCAGTTTTATTCTCATTAAGCTTTAAACCATTTCGTACTGACCAACTTTTAACATCTGAGACACAGTCTCTGAGTCTTTGTATAGCAGCAGACTGATCTCGTTTTTTCAACATAAGGTAAATTTGAGTGTCATCTGCGTAAATCATACACTGCATGTCGTGGTATTCAATGACATCCTCTAATGGCGAAGAAAAGAGTGTGAAGCCTAACGGCCCAATTACAGAACCTTGGGGGACTTCAAAGTTAGAAGAGGTGGCCTGTGACTCAGAAGCACTGACAAGCACAGTCTGGGTTCTGTTCGTGAGGTAAGAATGGAACTAGTCTAAGGTGACATCACTACGTCCAAATCTGCCATGCAGACGACTCAGAAAGGCACATGTCTCACTGTATCAAAGGCAACATAGTAATCCAATAGCAGTAGTATTGCTTCTTCACCTTTGTCCAGAGATAGGAGAATGTCTCTGGAGACTTTGAGGAGGGCTCTCTCACAACTGTGATGTGGTCTATATCCTGACTGCATTTCAGAGTAAAAGGTTGTGCTCTGACAAGTATTCTTGGATTTGTGACAGCACAAGTCTCTCAGTAACTTTTCCAAGGGACAGGAGATTAGACACGGGTCTATAGTTCTTTAAGATCATCTGGATGCAGCTTGGATGCTTTCAGGAGTGGAGTAATATGAGCATGCTTGAGAGAATCTGGAAAATTACCATCGTTGAGGAAAACAATGATGATGGAGGTGATAACTGGAGTTAGTTCGTTGACACAGTTCCTAAGAAGCCAAGTAGGAATCGGATCAAGACTGCATGAAGTTGGTCGAAACTCTCTGATAATTTTTTGAACTTGGCTCTGCAGTACCGGAGAGAAGGCATTAAAACTGTGCTGAGTGCTTCGAAAGCTGATGTGGGATAGGTCATATAACTTTATCAAATTCAGTTATGTCTGTATCGCATACACTAGTATCATCATCAGCATTATACTATCATTTTTAATTTATTAGAAACATTACAAACATCATTGACATTATAATATGAACAGCAAACGATCAAATGTCGAACCTTAGGATACACCACATGTAATGGGTCTTAAGTTGAGATTTAAAATCATCTATACAATCAAATTGCTTACGTTTTCTTAAATAATATTGAAACCATTTGTGCTAAACACCTCTTATACCATAGCGATACAATTTATCCAATCAGCCAATGAAATAGTATGATCAACTTAATCAAAGCCTTTAGACGAATCAAGCCACAAATAAAGCCACAAAATGTAGCTTGCATAGAAGATTCATAATTTAAGATTATGTATTAAGGTCAATTGAAACATGGTCTCTGACATTGTAAGAATCACATGGTATGGACGCTATTGGAAATGATTGTTAATCGAAAATTCTATTTGAATGCTGTCCTTGTAGAAGTAGTTCAATCAAAGCTCTCGCCTTAGTTATTGATTCCACTTACAGAGCGACAGAAACCCACAGTGCTAAGGACTTTCGATACCCTGGGGTGAAAAGTCATGTTCTAATCAACTGTCATTTTGGCGTCATTGTACGAAAAGGATTGAGCAGCGAAATAAATGCTTCCACGTCCATTATATATGAAGATTGATGTTCGCAATTGAAAACTATTCAATTCATAATGTTATTTATTTAAACTAAGATCATGCGTTGCAACAATCGAATGAGAAATTATGCACAATTTACACTGAATAGCAGACATCACAGATAATGTACTCGAAGGAACAATTTACATAATCGGTCATTAAAAAAAAAATACATATATAACTTTAAAATATCGTACAAAAACCAAATAAAACAACAACACACAAACAAACAAACAAACAAACCCCAAAACAATGATTATAAAACTACAAACATAATTAAACATCGTTCTGAACGATACGAAAGTCTTAACTTAACTTAACGTTCACGAAGCAAGGTACAGCCAGAGTGCCAACACTGCGGCGGGGGGGGGGGGGGGGGGGGGTGATTAAGTAGTTCTACTTGGATGAGTGTAGGTATAAGTACGAACTGAGGAAGAGAGAATTAAAGACACTCTAAAAATGAGTTTCATAAAATGTACAAACATGTCATGTGATCAAAATTTACAAAGATAAGGGAAAAACAGATATCGGTTGGAAAGATCACTAGCTACTGTGTGTTCACTAAGTTTCATACAATGGTGCGATAGAATAAAAACCTAAGACAATATCAATATAGTTATATGACATACGTAATAATCTATTCTCAGTACTGATAATAGGTAAAGAAAAGTAAAAGAAAGTGAATAGCAAATTATTATCACTTGCCACTTGCATTGATATAGCGATAACAGTAATGGCTACTATGGAAAATTGATTGCATGTAATTAAAGTTGTAAAAATATACATAATCGATTGCCAGATGAAAACTTATAATAAACAATATTGCAAACTAAAAATTACTGAGACTGAGTTTGAAATACATGACTAAGTTCATTCATGAAATTTAACAGATAGAAGGGATAGAGGTGTGGTGATATATTTCAAAGAAAATAGTAAAATAGTAAGAAGAAAAAGAGAAAGAGGGAAAGAAAGGGCAAGGGGAGAAAGAGAGAAAGAGGCCAAGAGGCCAAAAAGGAGAAATGGAAGGCATGAGTTAGTTAGAACGAATCATACTAGGACAGAGAAAGGGAGAGAGAGAGAGAGATTAGGAGACTGTGAACTTAATGGGGGGGGGGGGGGGGACAAATACATATAGGGAATGGGAAAAATGAGAGGAAGATAGGAGCAGAGTATGTATTTAGTTCAAAATAAATGATTAAACAGTAAGGATTATAATCACATTATTTACTTTGGTTAACTCTTTGCCCTGTGCATTATGAAACCCATGGCTGCTGGATTATTTCAAAGTGCTATATCTTTTGTGCGTGATTTATGTCGACGATCGTCGACAGAAGCGAGAACCCGGAAGTGGTCGACAATTCTGCATATACGTTTAGTTTTACAGTGCACTTCTGGAAATTAGGGTTTGCGCCTGGAACTGTAAACTTGTTTTCCGGTGGAACGTACTGTTTAAATTGGGTGGTGTACTGTACACCACCCAATTTAAACAGTACGTTCCACCTGAAAACAAGTTTACAGTTCCAGGCGCAAACCCTAATTTCCAGAAGTGCACTGTAAAACTAAACGTATATGCAGAATTGTCGAATGACTTTGTCATTCTTCCAAAAGATTCTACTGTAACAGTAGAATCTTTTGGAAGAATGACAAAGTCAGACTTTTTCTTCAGTCAAATAGGGATACTATAGAACCTGGGGAGGATTTCACTAACGCTTGCGATGCATCGTTAACCCTTCGCAAGGGCTTGAACCCATCGTAAGAGCCTGAACCCATCGCCCGTGGACGATGGGTTGCTTTTCGATTTCACAAAGCTCCTGCGAAGGGTTTACCCGTCGCAAACCCATCGCAACGCGGCGGATGCTCAAAGGGTGATCGTAGACCCTTCGCAGAGCTGCGATGGGTTCAAAAAGTAACTTCCTGTCCTAACGGAGCGTGTGGCGCGAAATCCTTTGCAAGTTAAATTCGCTTCATTTATTTGTTTTTGTTGTGAGGGTCTGTTTTAAACTTATCTCAATCATTTCTGGCTTGCATTCTGGTTAATATAGAACGTTTTCTCTCCCTCTCTCTCTCTCTTTTAAGGCCATACTTTTAAACAACTTCCTGCTTTTAATTAACTTTTAAATTTTAGATGAAATGCTTGTAATTATTTTTGAAACATCTCTTTTTTTTTTGGGGGGGGGGGGTGGGTAGTTATTTATTACTTCTTCTTTTTTAATGTATGGCCTATTATTCATTAATCATCATTGCATTTATCTTTTTTTATTTTTGTGGTGGGCAACAAATAAATTTAAACCATTTTGGGGATGTGCCCCCCCCCCCCGCCCTCAATAAAAAGGCATATGTGGTAACTTGTTCAAAAATGTTTGCACACTGTGGAATTCTTTCTTCTGTCCCTCTCTCCATTTCACCGATTTTTGTATTCTAATTAACTCATGAATAAATTACTTGCTTTATCCATTTCGCTTACCCGATGATTCCTTTCTTTTTTCTTCTTTCTCTCTTCTCATTACCTCGACCTTTCTTCTCTCTCTCTCTCTCTTACTTTCTAGATATATGTCTACAACCCCTGTTCTCGAATCATTTATTTCTTTCACTCTTACTACTTCTCTCTCTCTCTCTCGCTCTCTCTCTATCTTATTGCTTTGAAATATGATATTATGTATTAATCCCTTTATTTCTCAGCACATTAATGTTACTCTAAGAATTTCAACTTGTTTTACACTCACTACAAATCTCATGAGTATAAACATATATGAAATACAAATCCAACTGGCACTGTCTTGTCAATCGTAGTCTACAGCTCCACATGGATTTTATTAGGTAACTATCAAAAAAGTAACACACAAAGTGACCGAAAAAAAAAAATCAAACTATTTCCTGAGTTTACATAATAGTAGCTTGGCGGAAATTGCAATGAAAGTGTTGTTAATCCGAACTCGATCTCATCCAATCTAAAGTAACAAGAATTTGCAATGAATTTAGACATAGGTGTACGGGCATATTTTCGCGAGGGGGGGGGGGGGGTGATTCTTGACAGTATATCAACTTACTAGATGTATTTCCTAAATTTTGTGATCAAGCGGAGTGAAAATTCTGCCCGAATATCGGCACTTTCAAAATCCTCAGGGAAGCTGCAGCCAACACCCCCCCCCCCCCCCCCGCCTCGTACTTTGTTGTTTAATCATGACTTTATTCAAGTTCAAGGCAGTGAATATAAACATATATACATAGAAAGACCAGGTCCATCGTTTCATGCCAAACGAATGGCAGGTCGAGAAATTTACATGGTTACATAATGACAAAGTACAAATGCGTGAAGGAATAGTGTTAAATTAATAAAGTATCATGACTACAAAATTGTTTTATTTAATATGGCATGTTACGTATACTAGGCTCCTAAACTGTTGTAATAACAATTATAGCAATAATATCTTAAAGTCTAAACACGGGTTACAACTTGACGAAATACAAATACATGAGAGAATAGTGTTCAATTAATAAAATATCCTATCATTAATTACAAGGTTATTGTTTGGTTTGATAGGACATGTTACGTATACTAGGCTCCGAGATAGTTATAGTGATAATTAAAGTAATAATGAAATATAATGGAAAAAAAAATATCACGACTGTACAGAGGCAACAATTATAATGTATAATAATAATACATTTAAATTTACCTTCTCAATCTTTAACATCTCACGTTCAATGAAATATATTTTTAAAAGATGTGCATATATTTCATTAATTTCAAATGGGAGAAGACGGGAGAATATCCCAAAACAGAATCCGCTTGCCAAAACTATCACTAACTTCTGGATAATGAAACATTACGGATCTAAGTGTCGTACCTCCCCCCAGGCTCGCTCTTTCCTGGAATAAAATATTGTAAAGGAAGAGAGTATAGCGAGTTTAGACAGTGTCTGAAAGAATTCACTTGGACGGATTTTTGAATTCGAATTGAATCAATATAATTTTTAGTGAATTTATAGGCAAATTTCAATTTGTTTAATTTAACTTCAAAACAGTGCAAGTAAGATATTTTGATGAAGATACGATTCCAAAAGGGAACTGTGCCATATTGAATATACATGTATAATTCAAAATAAATTTTCATTATGCATTTTGAGAATTCTACAACTTAAAAGGTTGTCAGTAGAATACGGTTGATGTATAAAGATGGAGCATTACTCGTGTCATATAACACTTTACTACTGGCTAAGTGGGTGTCAAATATAACAGACAAGTGGGTTAATCATGCACAAACTAGCATTAGACTTCATCATTATACAGATAATGACAGTAGTTATATTAAAAAAAAAAAACTCCTTAATTACTATTTATCACAGCCAAAATCTAAGAAAACAATGATCTCGTAGAATAGCATTACAAAGAGCAGGCCTGTTTGAATGCAATTTAATGAATGAGTAAACATTATTTATGGCAATAAATAAAACTTCACGAACAATAGAATTTCACCTTTATCAAATGTACAACAAGCAAAAGAAACAGGAAAGAGAAGTAGCAGAAATTCCAGATGGCATTCAGTAAGTTCCTCATGTTCTTTGGGTACTAAAAAATCCAGTTTGGTATTTCAATATCAATATTTACAATACAAACAATGATTGTAATCAGAGGTATCACCAGCAGCAATATAATAGTTGGGGAAGTGGTGGGCTAAGGGGTAAGGAAAATCATGAGGGGGGGGGGGGGGACACACCGTGGCAAAGCAAGAATTATTTCACTGATAAAATTTGACTCCTGTCCCATTTTCTCATGCCTGGCGCAAGCACTGTATGCCATCATTCATATCTCTCCAAATTAGTCCTAACTGTACATATACCCAATTCACTGAACATCGACATGTTGGATGTGTAATCACCCCTGAAATTAAACTGTTATGCTCCTCTCCTTGTATATTTTTTATCATATGATTGCATCAATGACTGTTTTAGTATTGTTCTGCAGTAAAGACAATCATTTTTTTGAAACACAATATAATCATAAAGCACAAAGCATCTTGACTCATCTGCCCGATACATCTTGACTCGATCTTGACTTCAGAATTAGAGAATGAACGAGAAAACTATCATTTCATAATGGAAGGGAGTTTATCTTGCTGCAGTGTTTCTTGTTGTGACAATCGTGGATCTTAGAAATGTGATTTTGGAAGATTGAATGTGGATTTCTGGAATTTTATGGAGGTGAAAGTGAATGACCTGATCATTGTTGCTGTGCAGTAGATGACTACAGTCCCGTGTGATATATTCTTGTGAAGTGCGGGTGACTATATATATTTCAATGTTTTAACACACACATTTATCGCTACATAACTTTAAATCTGTTTTTATTGCTACATTGTGGTCAAGATAATAAACTTAAGTTGGATGAAAACCGGTAAACCACAAACTACACCTTTTCTGTTTATGTTTCAATTGAGCGAGGAACTATCAGCTATGTTTTGAGAATTTGTCGGCTTCATCTGCGAAAATGTATCGGTGAATATGTGAAGTTTTCAGTAACTTATTTCATCAACTTTAACTATTATATACTGGTCGCCTAAACAAATTTGATCTCTCTTGTTTATTTCATGTGTTTGAACTATTACATCATTTTAATTTCCCATGAGTGACGCACTGGGTTCAGCAATATGCCACTTAAAACTAAGGCTGAAGAAGCAGCCATGAACACGATTCGAGACTATCTCCAAAGCGATGATTATTACGAAGCTATTGAAAAAGCAGTCGAAAAGGCAGTAAGCAAACAATTAAGTAAACTCAACAAGCGATTGTCAAAGATAGAAAAGGTTCACCAAGACATAATAGAGCGACTTGACCATAATGACGTCAAGCTATTGGAACTTGAGTCAATCTTGCAATCAAAAGAAGTTGAAATTACGCGACTGAACGATCAGTTACGTAATCAACAGTCAATGACTGTGAATGGGGTTTCACAAAAAGAGCGGGAAAAAGCTGAAAGTTTCCGCCGCCATGATTCTACCTACATGTATTGCCACAACACACATAAATCACATCATTGTGAAAATGAAAATCCAAACCCCCCGTACCTGCCGATGCATTGACTTCATGTACAAAGTTGAATGCAAATCCCGACTTGCCTTCATTCGACCGAATGCGCCGCGCGCAACGCCCGCGATGAACAACCGATAAAATAGCGGAAATAGCACACAGGAAAAAAGCGGAAATTGAAATCGGGCAGAATAATTAAAAAAGCGGATTTCCGCTAAAAAGCGGAGATTTTTTTTTTTTATTTATGTTTTTATTGAAAGTAGAAACAATGGATAACATATGTACAAAAAAATAAATATGAACATAATAAAAGAAAAAACAAAAGAAAAGAAAAAAACAAAACAAAACAAATAAGAGGTACGGTCACTGAACAAAGTACATGTAGGCCCTATATCTCAATACTATATCTAGTTCAGATTCTGAACGACTCCACTCCAAGAGCAATCCCCAAATGCGCGACATCCCACCAACGCCGCCAGGCCGAGAGACGGCGCGACCCGAACCCGTACGGGCGAGGAAAAAATCTTTCCTCGCCCGCACAAACCCGGGCCACGCCATCCCCCAGCCCGGCAGCAGCAGTGGGACATCGCGCACCCGGAGACCGCTCCCAAAATAAAATCGCTCAGAATCTGAACCATACTATATCCTGACCCGCGGGAAACGCCCGCAGGCCAGATTGCAACAGTGTATTAAGTGCATGTAACATGAATAATGCTTTTGCTGTATACATGGTATACTGGGTATAAAAATAGGATTTTAGGATGAGTACTCAGGTCATGGCTTCCAGGAAAAATACAGACTCTTGCATCATATATCAAATACAAACTTTTGAAAGTGTTGTCTCATCTTATTATTCTTGAGAGCTATCAGGTATTCTGATTTATATTTAATCTTAAAAAATGACAAAGCAGATTGAAAGTTAGGTTTTTCCTTTCTGAACTTACAGCGATAAATATAAAAACGTGTGCACAAAAGAAAGAAATTTATACATAAACAATTTTGTTGGTCTTTGTTACACCCGAAAAGTCTTTGAAAGGATGAGAGTTGTATCCGTGTCCCTAATTTTGAACTCAAAAATTTTTCCAAACATTTCCAAAGAGGATTTACAACTACACATTCAACCATAAAATGCTGAATAGAGTCATTTAATTGATTACAAAGACTGCATAATTCAGTGTCAGACCTCTTAATTTTATGCAGAAAATCATTAGTGGCTATAGCCTTATGGAAAGTTTTAACATAAAAAGACCTTAGTTGGGTTTCAATTGTGCACTTAAGATTATTCCTATGGACCAACATCCATTCTTCATCATTTAAATCTATACCAAAAATGTCATTCCACTTTCTGCTTCTATCCTTGGGTAACAGTTGGTCCTTAAAGATTGAATAAGAAAATTTAGATAGACTATTACAACTGAATAACTTACTAACCACTAAATCATATGGGTCCCTTGAATCATTGGACCACGTTCCAAACAAAGGGATAGACTTGATAAGGAAAGAATACTTCCTTCTATCACGAATTGAAATATTAAATTCCGATACCAATTCAAAAAACTCCTTAAAGCGATTACCATCAAACATCAAATCCTGTACTGTTATAATACCTTTATCATACCACTCCGAATAGTAGAAATATTTCTTTGTTTTCAAACAAATATTCTTATTAAACCACAACACATCCATTTTGTGCATCTCTCTTAAATTCATGTTGGCCAACAATCTACTTCTAAACACATACCAGACCTTAATGGTTTCACCCAGCTGGAAATTTACATTCTTTAAAAGATTGTCAGGAGCACTTGCTCTAAATAAAATGAAAGGGTCTGTATGGAATTCAGTGAGACTTTTCATTTCAATTTGTTTCCAATCACTTTTAAAATCTTCATTCAGCATGTGTTTTGACCAAACCAACTTTTGAGCCAGGGCAAATGATCTGATATCTAACATTTTCAAGCCACATTGATCATATTCATTGTACAAAAATTTTCGTTTTATCCTATCATTGCCGCCTGACCAAATGAATTTAAAAAAGGAATATTCAAGCTTTTTAAAAAACTTTTCAGGAATATGAATACACAGAGTAGTAAATAAGAACAACAGTTTGGGCAATACAAGAGTTTTCACAACAGTTATCTTCCCTATAAGGGATAATGATCTTGAACGCCAGCAATTCAAGGTCTGTTCGATATTTCCCAATCTCTGATTATAATTCAGTTCAAAAAGCAAATTTAAGTCCAAAGAAAACTTTATTCCCAAACAAGAAAAAGTTGAATTGTTCCAAACCAGTCCCTTCTCACTAAAGGGTTTTTCTCTGGATTTTTTCAGAGATCCCAACCAAATCCCTTCACTTTTCAATATATTAACCTTACAACCAGAGAAGGCCCCAAATTTCTCCAAAGTATCAAATAAATTATTAACTGACTCCAAATCTCCATTTAAAAAACAAGTTGTATCATCAGCATACATACTAACTTTATGTTCAACTTCCCCAATTTGAACACCTTTTATTAATGGATTGCTTCTTATTGAAATACCCAATATTTCTATTGCTAGAAGAAAGAGGTATGGGGATATTGGGCATCCCTGAAATATTCCTTTTTCCAAGTGGACTGCTGATGACAGGTAGCCATTATTTAAAACATAGCTGCTTCGGTTATTATAAAAACATTTAATCCAAGTTAAAAAATCATGACCAACACCAAAACGTTCCAGGACCTTATACAAATATTCATGTTCAACACTATCAAATGCCTTCTCTATATCTAATAGTAATAGAGCACCAGGAACATCGTGAGCATTAGTGTAATCAATCAAATCAATAATTAAACGTATATTATGTGCTATATTCCTACCTTTCAGAAACCCAGACTGATTATTATGTATGACATCAAGCAGAAATGACTTTAATCTCAAAGCAAAACATTTAGCAATTATCTTATAATCAACATTCAATAAGGAAATTGGTCTGTAGTTTTTAGCATACATTGGGTCATTATTTTTTGGTAAAAGAGAAATAATTCCATTCCTTTGTGACTGAGACATAAAACCCTTTTCAAAGGAAAAAGCGTATGAATCTATTAAAAAATCATAAATATCATTAAAAAAAACAACATAAAATTCCTTGGGCAGGCCATCCAAGCCAGGGCATTTATTTGCTGGCATTGACTTAATTGCATTAAATATTTCAACTTTTGTTAATGGTTGATTGAGTTTTTCTTTTTGATCATTTGAAAATATTGGAATTTCTAGTCCCTCAAAAAAATTATCTGCTTCTTTGCTAGAGTCCTCAGACCAATGTGAAGAATACAATGTAGAATAAAAACCATGTAATTCTTTCATGATATTCTGAGGGTTCACTATTAGAGAACCATCTGCATTTTTTAACATATAAATATTTTTCTTTTCTGTATGTCTCTTTTCTAGATTACAGAAGTATTTAGTGCTCTTCTCACCTTCCTCAGCCCACTTGGCACGGGACCTAACTATAGCACCAGCTGTTTCAAAATCATAGATGTCTTCTAACTTTTTTTCTAAATTACCTAAAAGTTGCATTATTTCATTACACTCTGCATCATTTTGTGTCTTAGTCAGCCTTTGTCGTAAAACTTCAATTTCTGCTTCCAATTTACATTTATCCTTCATTCTCTCTTTCTTTTTCCTCGCTGAGTATTCCATGCAATAACCTACTATAGTGCTCTTAAAAGAGTCCCAAATGACATGGGGGTTACAAGATGAATTAGTATGGTCCTTCTTGAAATCATCAATCTGAACTTTAATATACTTGATAAAATCTGCATCTCTCTGAAGCAAATGGCAATTTAATTTCCAATAACCTCTGCCCCTTTTGGGAACTCCGATAGACAATTCTACTGTGACAACAGAATGGTCCGATGCCAGACCATGAGAAATATTACTGCTTAAAATATTTGCCAAGATACTGTTTGACACAAATAAATAGTCAAGTCTCGAAAGGGCTATAGGATTTTGTTGATGTCTTGTAAATACCCTGTCTGTGGGATGCATTAATCTCCAACTATCATTCAAATTATATTCATCTGTTAAAAAGGAAAACATATTTCTTGATCTTGAATTACTATGTTCAGCACATGAGCCTTGATAATCTAAGGGACCCATGGCTAAATTCAAATCACCACCTAGAATAACATTTGTTTGATCGCTATAATCAAAATTTGAAAACAAATCCAAGAAAAAATCGGGGTCGTCCTGATTAGGAGCATACACGTTTATTATCCTTAACTTTAATTTTCCTATTAAAGCATCCAAAATAATGACTCTGCCATTTCCATCTGAATATACATGAGATATCGAAGCATTTAATCCTGGTTTGAAAAGGATTGCTACACCTCTACAGTTAGAGGTAGCACTATTAACATATAATTCTCCACCCCACTCTAATTTCCACATCTGCAAATTTTCATCAAGAGAATGAGTTTCTTGGAGCAAAATTATATCATCATTTCTTTGGTGCAAAAACCTGAATATTTTTTTCCTTTTGAATCTGTCCTGAAGCCCTCTACAATTGAAAGTAGTTATTTTGAGAGACATTTAGTAGCATTCCTAAAATAAAAAATGATTTTTCCAGATGCGTATTTCACAATTGAAATTACAGTGAGTACCGCAAAGAAGATAATACCAGATAGCCATACTGTGCACATTATAGAGCTATTGACCCAATGAGTAAACGTGGTGTGACAGTGACCAAAAATAAACAGAAAAAAGAAACATATACAAAAATTGGCAAGCAAAAAAGTTTGGCAGTCAACGTTCAAAAAAGGGTAGCATAAGTTAATCATAAAGACCAGTTAATGGGATAAAGCTGTAAAAATGACTGAACACCTTACTAAATGTTTGTCATAAACTGTACACTGGCCAACTTCCTCCATGGCAAGGAATTAAACCTCAGGGCTTATCAAGCGTCCGTTGGCATCTCTGATTCTAATGGAGGCAGGATAGACGAAGAAAGCTTTGATGCCTTTTGCCCTCAGCTCCTTCAACTTTGGCAGATTCTCCCTCCTCATATGCTGTACTCTTTTACTGTAGTCATCTGCAACGTACATTTTCGCTCCTTCGGTTTTTTCCTTGAACACTTCAATCAGCTTCTTTCGGGCCGCTTCTTTCTCTCTGTACGTCGAGAATCCAACGTGGATTGGTCGGGGTTTCCCCCGAGCCTTCTCAGCGGCTGCTGGTCGACCAGAGCGATGTGCACGCTGAACAGCTTTTGGGCCGGCAGCGCCGGCAAGGAGATCTTCTACATACCGCAAACAATCTCCCTTTTCTGCTCCTTCTGGTGCCCCCCAGATCACGACGTTGTTGCGGCGACTTCTGTTTTCCAGATCATCGATTTTGGCATTTGCCTCCTCTAGCGCTGTTTTTAACATACAAATGTCATCCTTTGCATTGTCCACGTCAAACTTTAACATCTGTTGGGCTTGAAGTAGTTCTGCAAACCTCGCTTCCTGCCGCTGCTCAAATTCTATGAACCACAGTGGGGCTGTGCTACGCGACCCCGAACCCGCCATGTTCGGCTGATTCGAGCTTGTCAAGGAGGGACGAGAAACTTCAAGATTTTTCGCTTGTTTTTTCTTTACAGGAGAGTTTTCAACACTAGGTGGGTCACGAGACTTTGGACGGCCATTCATTGTTTATAAGTGAGCATAAAACTAAATCAAAAGCTGAATTTAAACCGGTGAAATTTGAAAAAATAAGCAAGCTTACCCACGACACGTGCGTCCACTTCACATCCGCCATGCTGCCCGCTAAAAAGCGGAGATTTCACAGGCCTGTGTCATCTGTAGACAAGTTTAAAATGTCTCTAAACGATGCTGAACAATACTCTCGCCGTAATTGCATCAAGTTCTATGGTGTGGAGGAGATGAACCGTAATAATCAGGAGGGGACTGGCGGTGGGAGTGAGAATACCGATGACGTCATATGTAAGCTGGTGACGGAGCGTCTAGGGGTACCCCTTACCCCAAACGACATAGACCGGTCCCATCGGATCGCTGCTCCCAAGCGTGACGATGCGGAAGGACAGCGAGAGCATCGAAGAAACCGAGACCGCGAGCAATCATCGTGAAGCTCACCACTTATCGCAAGAGAACTGAAATCCTGAAGGTACGAAGAAAGCTAAAGGGAAGCGGTATCGGAATCGACGAAGCGTTGACCAGGACCAATCAGGACCTTCTCTACGCAGCTAAGCATCACGAGAAGGTGAAAGAGGCATGGACCTCAGATGGACGCGTCATCGTGTTACTGCCGGCATCCAGAGGAAATACCATCAAACGAATGACAAGAAGCAAAGAAGAATTAAAGAGGTTATAAAGATGGAGAATGAATGAACAATTGAAAAACTGATCAAAAAATGGACAAAAATGAAATGGAAAATGAAAACAAATGATTGTGACACTGATAAAAATTGAACACAAAGACTCAATCATATCACTGATGCATTTTCATAATTTCATTTTGATAATTCTTGTATTGTCTTTTTTTTTTCTCATAGTTAGCCATCGGTCTTTTTCGTAGACTGGTTATAGTTGTTTTTTTTTTCATTCTTATTTTAGTGTGCATGTCTGTGAATTTGTGTTCCGTCCTTCCATTCTATTCTGTCAATAATGAAGAATTTCTTAACTGTGTTTTTGTTGAGCAAGTAAATAAAATGCATATCACTTACGATAATTTGAATGACCTAAGTGAAGAAATAAGATTAAATGATTCAATTCCAATTCTTGATACTGACTTAGATGAACAAGATATAAATGATTGCAAGTATTATTAAGAAGAAGAATTTAAAGAGTCTATAGATTCAAATTTAGTACAGTTTAGTGCTATTCACTTTAACTCGAGGAGTATGGCCAGAAATTTTGATCAAATTTCTGCCTACCTAAGCAGCCTCTCTCATAATTTCTCGGCTATTGGTATAACGGAGACTTGGTTAAATTCAGAAAACGAAAATATCCACATGTTGAATGGATATAATTTTATTAATAGTAACAGGAAAGATGGTAAGGGAGGAGGAGTGGGAATTTTTTTAGACGAAAAGTTACATTATCGATTACGAAATGACTTGAATCCCACCTGCTCTTCATGCGAAACTATATTTGTTGAAATTAATATTCCTCGAGTAAAGAGTATAGTCATTGGAGTAATCTACAGACCCCACAAATCCAATCTAGATCGATATATGACATATTTTGAAAACATGTTGCATGAACTTTCTAAAGAAAATAAACAAATATATATTCTTGGAGACTATAATATCGATCTATTAAAAATGAATTCAAATAGGATTATTAATCTCATGAATATTATTGCGTCACACGGTTTTTATATTCAAATTAATTTACCAACCCGTATAACCAAATCCTCAGCTTCCATTATAGACAATATATTGACGAATGACTGTAACGATATTATATCTGTTATATTCTTCAATTACTGATCACATGCCAATTTGTTTTGTTATAAAAGAGGATTCTATAAAATTGATTCAGCTCAAACATATACTTCCAGGAAAATCAATGACTTAACAATGAATAGATTTTTTATTGAACTGTGTAATGTTGATTGGAGTGACGTACTTTTGTGTAAGGATGCTGATATAGCTTATACATTGTTTATGAATGTTTTTCTAAAATTATATGATAGACATTTTCCTCTGATATCGATAAAAAAGAGAAGAAAAAATAAGAAACCGTGGGTCACTAATAGACTGTTGAGATTGATTAGAAAAAAGAATAAATTGTTTTAAAAATTTTGTTTAAGTCGACATAGAAGTGATGAGAGAAAATTAAAAAAAATCGAAATAGAGTTATTAATGCTCTTCGTAAGGCTCGTCGAGAATATTATAAAAACGTGCTACAATCGAATCGAAGTAGTATACGAAAAACCTGGAAAACAATTAACGAATTATTGGGCAAAAAGAAAAGTCAAATTCCTACAACTTTTGAATGTAATGGGAAATTATTTACTGAACCCATGGAAGTAGCAAATCAATTTAATGATTATTTTACAAACATTGGAAAATCTATTAGTGACTCAGTACCGCAATCTGTTCATTCTTCTCATTTTTATTGCCAAACAAGTGTTGTTAATTCCTTCTTTTTATCACCCGTTCACGCGAGTGAATTAATCAATGGAAGTAAATACCTTAGAAGTAATGCAAGTTCTGGAATCGATAATGTAAGCTGCAAAGTCATTAAGCGTATTATTCATGCCATTGTCTTGCCGTTAGCTCATGTATTTAATATTTCATTTATATCTGGTAAAGTACCCTTAAAACTTAAAGAATCTAAGGTAATCCCTGTTTTTAAGAAAGATGATCCCGGAAAATTTGTAAACTATAGACCCATCTCCCTGCTACCATGTTTTTCCAAATTACTAGAGCGACTTGTGTATAACCGATTATACAAGTTTTTAAATTATAACAATATTTTAAGTGACACTCAATATGGATTTAGGCCCAACTTTTCATGTGAACATGTTCTTTTAAAAGTCCAACAAAAAACATTAGAATCATTTCAAGCTAACGAACATATAATAGGGGTTTTCTTAGACTTGCCTAAGGCATTTGATTCTATGGATCACTCAATTCTTCTATTTAAACTGAATCGATATGGAATAAGAGGGATCGCATCTGATTGGTTTAGGGATTATCTTTCAAACAGAATTCAACATACTGTTGTTCACGGTACATTATCTTCTTCCTTAAATGTCTCTGTTGGGGTACCTCAAGGATCAATACTGGGTCCTTTGCTCTTTCTTTTATACATAAATGACCTTTCTAAATCATCTAGTTGTTAACCTTTTATCAATTTGCTGACGAGACTAGTGTATTTTTTTTCGTCTAAAAATTTGATTAATACTGTCCATGTTCTAAATAATGAACTTGAGAATATATCTGACTGGTTAAAAGCAAATAAGTTAGCCCTGAATGTCAATAAAACCAAATGTATTTATTTTCGAAAAACAAAATCTCATATAATATCAAACATAGCTAGAACCTTTATTAATACTGATAATATTTCCATTTATATTGATAATAAACTTATTCCATTCAGCAACTCTTTTAACTTTTTGGGTGTCACATTGGATAATTTCTTGGAATTTAAAGACCATATTATAAATGTTTTACACAAGATCAGCAGAAATACTGGTTTAATAAATAAACTGAAATATAATTTGTCATTGGAAAATTTAATAACATTATATCATTCCATTATCTTTCCTTATTTGAAATACTGTAATATTGTATGGGCTACAAATGCCACTCAAACTGAATTATACACATTATTTAAAGTTCAAAAGAAATGTTTAAGAAAAGCTACTAATTCCCACTATTTAGCCCCATCTGCTCCTATTTTCAAGAAATTATCATTATTAAAATATATATCTGATATAAATAAACAAGAAATTGCAACGTTCATGTATAAATATAAAAATAGGTTATTACCTACCCCCTTTTTAGACATCTTCCAATATAATAGTCAAGTGCATAATTATAATACTAGATCTTCACACAAATTTCATTTATGGTCCATTAAATCAAGTCATGAAGCTAAGTCAATGAGTTACATAGGTCCTAAACATTGGAATATTATTCCCCATGACATAACAAAATCACAATTTGTATCTTCCTTCAGGAAAATATATAAAACATTATTAATCAATAATTATTAATTATCACAGTTAATTAAGATGTTATTTTCGAATTCCCTTACATTTTTGTTTCTTCTTCTCCCTCCTTTTTGTTTGTTTGTCTTTTTAATTTTTTTTCTGTTGTTATAATGTAGGTGTTTGTGTGCGTTTAGGTGCATTATATTGTTTTTGTGCCTAAAAATAATTGGTTCTCAAATTGAATTGAATTGAATTGAATAATTATAAGTTTTACCACTAGCCCGCATCCAAAACAGTTCACAAATAACAATAGGATCAGAGGCGTCTATTGATTTCTTGAAAATCCATGGATCCCTTGTAATGTGATTTAAAAAAAAAAAAAAAAAAAAAAACTCAATTTTCTCATCTTTTTAGTGTCATCATCATCTTGTCAATTGGTAGGTGATGCATCTCATGCGTTTCTTTCTTCGCTGCTTTCTTCATCTTCTTTCCTTCTGTTCCTCCTTCCTTCTTGGAATTCATGCAACTATGATCTACTAAAAAGTGAAGAAAAAGACGTATAATTATGATTTACCTTAATTTCCTGTCAAAATTAAAAAGAGGAAAGATGAAGCGGTATATCTTGTTTAAAAGTCAGAAGTTCACATTGAAATTGGTCCATCAATTTATCTTTATTTTCAAAGTAGGAAAGGATGCAAGCCCGCTTTTAGGATTTTCAAAAATGTAAAAAAATTAATAGACAGATTATTAGACTGAAACATGAACAATTCTAACAGTCAATGCAGAGGTATACATTTCAGGGGCATAGTTAGCTTGTCTTATGTTTCTAGAACACTGAATAAACAAAACAAAACACAATAGTAATAGTTGTAACAAAAATGAAGATTTGAAAAGTCGATGTTCCATATGTGACTAAATCTTACCTTCCAATAGGTATCCTCTCTGCCCTCTCGTTGCGATGTCTGCGGTTTCGCCTCTTGCACGTATTTTGTTCAACGTATTCTCCACTTTTTGCAAAAGTCAAGTGATAGAAAGAAAAAAAAAATAGCGGGCAGGGTGATTTTGGGTGGGATTTTGTTGTTGATGATGATCATCTTCACCTGTTTGACAAAGCATATTATACATAGTCTAGAAAAACTTGTGCGGCATAGAGGGGGGGGGGGGGCTGATATTCAAATATGATTTCGATATCAAGCAACAACAACAAAAAGCTTTGATATAATTCTTGGTGTCAATTTACTGTATCAATTGTGTCACACTTAGATGTTCTTAGTTTCAGACTATCTGAAACTTAGGAGTCCATGTGCAAATGACAATGTAAATTAAAATACAAACATAGGCCTACCTGTTTTATTCCAGCTGTATCAGAATTTCTTCACAATATCGTTCAAGTCCTGCACTCTCTTCAGCATTTTCTCCTAACTCCTGTCACTTCTTCCTCTGAGGCAACATCTTCATCTTCTTCCATCCTCACAAGTAAAGATGAGACCTTTGGAATTTGCAAGGTGACAGAGAGCTCTCATGCTAGTCTGAAAGTAAAAAACAAAATATGGAGTAGATCTATTAGCTAGTAAATCAATGTTTTGTGAATTCATTTTTATTTTTTTATCTATTTTTTTTTTTTTTTTTTTGGGGGGGGGGGGTTAAGGAGATTTTTCTTTCATCGGTCTGAAAAATCAGTTGGACTTAAACAGAATGAACGAACACAATTCGCCCAGTTGGGAGCCAGACTAAATCAAAGTAAGAAAGGATATAAAGTCCAGGAAAGTACGAGAATACACCAGACGGTAGCCTGTACTTATATTAGGCCTATAGTGAAGAAGAAGAATCTAGAATCTAGACCCTGTTGGACTTGGACCTAAATTTAGATCCAACAATGTTATTCTAAACACAGCTGGTTCTATTTGTCCATGATCCCAAAATCTAGATATAACAGTTCTAACGTTAGATTCTAATCTACATCTAGAATAGATCTAACGTTAGACCCAACTTAGATTGACTAGGCCTAGGTCTAGATCTACTAGTCTAAGAAACATAGTATTTCCAGGTGTTTTTTTTTTAGATAGATCTAGGCCTAAAGGAATTTATTTTTTACTTATTATTTCATACGAGGAGAACATTGTGGTTGAGTTCGTATTTTGTTCTCGACATTAGTCTATTACTCTATGAATAACTTTTGTTACTTAACTTTGAAATTGAAGCTTGATCTAACGTTAAAGTTAGTTATATAATTACAGTCTTAGTCTTACTCCTAATCTTAACCACGTTACTCCCATGTTACTAGACTTGTCTTACAGTTAGACCAAGTTAGATCTATTTTATGATTAGACTCTCTATGTATTTTGTATTTTTAAAAGTGTTAAAGATTTAAACCATTGATATTCTATAAATAAACTAATTCAATTCAATTCTTCTCCACTTCGATTCCACACAAACACGTACACTGTACAGTGCGACATCTAACGTAGATAGCAATGCGGTTCTCTACCGCACAGTTTGCATCGCTGGCACCGCGACACCGCGATGAGTAATGACAATAACACTGTAAACTCCTGCGTAGATATTAAATACTTATCAATATCTTCAACAGAATATGTAATTGTAGATTATCTTACCTGACTGATATTATGACAGTCGTTAACATCCATTTTGGTGAAGTTAAGAACAAAAATCACTTGAAAATCACAAATGATCGCACACAAATCCCGCGGGCTAAAATGATGGCTAAAATTGACCCCATCCTCGTTCAAGAAGTATTTTTCGAATAAAAATGCATCGTTGCTGCGACGGGTTTTGTGAAATCCTCTGAAACAACTCCACGCAGCTGCGATGAGAAGGGTGCGAACGATGGGTCTTGCGATTAATCGCTCGTGAATGTTAGTGAAATCCTCCCCTGTACATACTTCTGCCACCAATGATTATCAAAGCTCTCTTTTGTACTCTTTCTAAGGTAGCTTAGAGAAATGTCGTCGCGCGTAAAAAACGCGGGAAAGACACATATTGCAAAATTATTCAAAATCAAGACTTTATTTTGTAGATGCAGAACCGAAATACTATGATGCAGAATTAGTATTTACATCTTTCAAAACTTTTAGGCAAAATAATATGAAAACTATTATCTGATTGTCTGATTCTAATTTTAGAAGCACAGACAAAACTAACAGTTTTCCTCTTTGCTTCTTTCCCGAATCTTTATGAACCATTGCGTTTCGCTAAGCTACCTAACTTAGTGATTGTTTTGTTTTTGTGAGACCCTCCATTCCAAACAGGTGCTGCATATTCCATAACATGACCTATGAAGCATGGAGGTGTATATGTGACCCGCCGCCACAAAACCTACAATAAGTCGCACGGACCACAACGTAGCAAACAGCCCAAAATAGTAAATTTGCTTGGATCAGTCGATTTTCTGTTTTTGAAAGAAATTGGTAGTGTCATTATCATTCTATCATGTATCAAGTTTGTGAGTCGTAATTCGACTTATAAATATGTTTTTTTGGCATTTTAAAATGACTCCTTTTTTCACTAAGTTCAAAGATAATGAATGCTTGGAGAGCTTTTGTAATACTTTCATTCAATGCCAAAGTACTACTTTACCTCTAAAGGTATTGATTTGATTTTTGGAGTGAGTAATGAATAGGTCCTCCTCGAGCAGCGTGCCAAAATTCAGCCTAATCTGATAATCCTTTCATTCCGGTTGCTATGGCCATTTGAATACCCAGTTTTACTTGGTCGCACACAGAGAGCGAAGGTTTAGCACTCTTTTGTTACTAACTTAAATGGCCATTTTCTATGAATAGCAGTTATTGATTGCTGGTTACATACTGATTCTGAATGTGATATTTAAAGGTGTTATCATTGAATAAACTAGGCAAGTGATATACCATTGGAAAGCTGAGAATCTCTACTTTCAGAAAATGTATAAAACAACAAAAAAATAATAATTTTGGCGACTTATTGTAGGTTCTGAGGCGTCGGGTCACATATGGTTAACAGGTCATCCTGTGGTAGACCTTGACGTTTCAGAAACCTTCGCATGTTGATTATAAATTTGCTCGCTTTATAGATTTGTAGTGACTTGACCTTAAAAGAACCTTTAGTATGGGAGATATTATTTTTTGGACTTTATTGTGTACAATGTAGATCTAGAAACCTAGTTAAGTCTTTTATTCAACTGTCACCTGTAACATTACTTTAGAGCCTCTTGAGTGCCACACATACTGTACTCATTATATACACCTGTACTTATCCTGGCAAGTACATTCCACTACCTATTGTGTTAGGATGTGCAGCTACTCAGTGTACAATGCACTGCAATACATTATATACCATGTACATACACTTATTACACCAGCATACATGTGCCACACCTTTTTTCATCACTCCTTCTAAGCTGTTCTTATGGAGCACACGACTTTTAGAGAGAGTTTTCAACTACAATTCTTTAGCTGCATCTTCAAAGTTGTTTTCGCCCTTCTTCACTCATATCTCTTGGTAGTAAGGCCTTATTGCTTGTTGAGAAACTGAGTCACCCTTTCTTCATTCGCAAAGAAGCATCCTTATTTTGTATATACTTGTAAATATTCTTTCTACGGGAACTGTGCAATATTTGAACGGCTATACTTGTCAACTCACATATAATACATCTAACTGTGAGATACGGTGACATCCAGAAATACTGGTAGATTCAAGATCAGGTAGGAAACAAACATTTTTATTTTCCTAGTTAATTTAAATTAGAGGATACATAATCCAATTCCCTAAAGATTCATTGACATTTTCGTCCCATGTCAGATCATTCTGGAAGATGACTGAACAATTTTAGTGGCATTAACAGTTGCAAGATCATGGTTTCCAATGCGAACTGTCGCGTGGAATAGGGAAGACCATAAGAAAAAAAACCCCATTAATTTGGACTATTTGTTTTTATTTATATTTTTTTAAATGTATATATTTATATATTTATTTATTTATTTATTTATCTATCTATCTATTTATCTATTTATTTTTTTCATTTCATTTCATTTTCATTTATTCATATATTTATTATTATTTATTTATTTTTTTATTTATTTATTTTTTTTTTTGGGGGGGGGGCAGTTTCATTTGGTTATGCTCACATCAGGTTACAAAGTAGTCCATTGGTTTGTGTAAGTCAGATACAGTAGGCATCTACGAATTTCAAAGCAGATGAGTTCGCATAAGATGGATTCACATCGTTGTCCATAATTAAAGATTAAGGGGCCTAATCTAGTTCCTTTGGGTACATCGGCATGTAGAGACAACCACTCATAGCATAGAATAATATCTTACAATCCTAGCCGAATGTTATATGGACCACCAGCTGTCGACAGTTGCACTCGTGATAGCGCTTTGTAGACCCCCCAGGAAGGAAGGGTTGGACAAGGAGTCCTTTTATTTCATTTATAATAGCAAGGTCTTAAAATATGACGAACAATCTCGGTTGTTTCATGTACCAAGTAGAAACAAATCAGTTGCCAGAAAATGTATTGCATATATATATATATATATATATATATATTAACAATAAAGTACACATATACCCCACGAGACAATCAAATATGTTACTTCTACCACTGAGAGAACAGTTACTGCACAAACTGCTCTTGTATAATTATACCGGATCACAGCTCTGGGAATCCTTAAATATTAAATACTATTAAATCAGCTCCCACTATTTTTTTATTTAAATGTTGACTGACAAAAAGATCCTGCTGGATAGATACCCAGAAGAAAAACCCAGTTGCAACCGGACCAGTTGAACCAGTTAAATTCCAACTGGTAACTCTGGAAATTGAAACATCGGTATAACTGGTCTAACTGGTCTAACTGGTCTAACTGGTCTAACTGGTCTAACTGGTCTAACTAGTCCAGTTAAAAGTGAACTGGTCAAAAACCAGTTTGAGATTTCACTTGGTATTTTTAACTTGTCTTGTAACTGGAATGTTCAACTGGTCTTGTAACAGGAATTTTCAACTGGTATTTCCACCTGGTCTTACTGGTGCTTTTCAAACTGGTGTTTCCACCTGGTCTTACTGGTGCTTTTCAAACTGGTGTTTCCAACTGGTCTTACTGGTGCTTTTCCAACTGGTGTTTCCAACTGGTCTTACTGGTATTTTCCAGGGTCAACTAGAAACTTCCATTTGGTTTCTTATATAGCAGGATCAGTGTATTACACCCTTTGATGATGGTCAGTGAATTACTCTTTCTGTTGTTATTTGAAATATGTAATGCAAAATCATACATTTTTATTGTGAAATATTTTACACAAATATCTAGAATAAATATTCAAACAAAGAAATAAGATTGCATTTGTATTTCACTTTAAATGTTGATTTCTCTAGAAAAAAAAGCAAATATGCAAATGAGGTAAAACCAGTTGATCAACTGGTCTCACTGGTCAAAAACCAGTTGGAAATTCTAATTGAAACAAAAACTGGAATTAAACCAGTTGACCATATCTGGAAACTCATCTTGCTTTATCGATTGACAATAATAATGGTTTTACTACTTTTTTTGTTTTATTCAACTGGAATCTACTTGATATAACTGATTTCCACTTGATTTTAACTTTTAATTTTTAAAGTCTATTGCCTGTATTTTCGAAAGTGGAATATGTTAAGCCTGGCTTAACTTAGACCACTGATTTATGGAAGGCCATTCGTCAACCCCTAAGTCCCGTATAAATTGCTATATTTATGTAATGAAATAAAGAAATAAAAGTATTTTCTGGCATGAAATGAGCATCAATTATATCATGTCGGTTTTTGTATTTGTATTTAATCCCAGAACTATGGTGATTTAGTAGGATTAAAAGAGGGTGACATTTGGCTCTCCATAATTCGGTGGCCTAAACCTACACACTTAGATGGGGGCTTAAGTTAGGCGCCTTTCGAGAATACTGGCCAAATATATATCTCGTAATTATTTGCATATGCTAAGAGCATTTTTTTTTTCTATCAAAGGGGTCTATAAAATACAATCTATGATTTTCAATAGACTCCTCTACATATGTTTTTTTACTATGCCTACTTGTACAGAAATGTTGATACTTCATTAAAAAAGCAAATTCTATTCATGTAAACATTTTGTTTGATAATTGTATTATACCAACTTGTATATACTACATGTCTGCTTGTTATGTAAAACATCATGTGGAAAATAATGAAACCTTAAAACCTTGAAAGGAAGGGAATTGTTTTCATGTACGAAACTGGTGGTACAAAGTAATCAATAACATGTAATCCGATTTTCTGGCAATGAGGCAAAATTAGATTGTAACGTGTGTGACCGTTTGTTTCACTTTATAAAAATGATATAAGCATTATAGAAAGATAAGAATATGGAAGGATAAAAACAAAGAATCAAATTTGGGAAGATAGAAAGAGATAAAGGTATAAGAAAAAAAATGATATCAGAAAGAATTTAAAGAAAAGAAGAAAGAAGGATAAAACAAATGAATGATAGAGGATGTGATAGAAGCATAAACACAAAATAATAACATTGCGAAAGATAGAAAGAAAAGATATATGCAAAACCGAGAATAACATAAGAAAGATCGAAAAGGGAAAGGATGAAAGGATTTGAAAAAAAATAACACAACGAAAAATAGAAAAAAAAGGGAATTGATAGGATACAAACAAAGAACACCATAAGGAAAGATAGAAGGACTCTTAGAGGGAAAAACAAAGAATAACATGGGGAAGATAGAAAGAAAAGAAGATAGAAGGATAAGCAAAGAATTACATGAGGAAAGATAGAAACAGAAGAATATAGAATTTAAAAAAAACAACACACAGAATAACATATACACAAAAAGAAGATAATTAAGATAAAAGCAAATAATATTAGTTCAGACCCATTGTTACTGCGTAACAAAGGGTCTGAACTAAGATACTATGACTACACTCCATTGCTATGTACGTGTGAGTGCGCGCGTGTGGGTGTGTGTGTGGGTGTGTGTATGTTTTGTTTGTTTGAATATAATTGGGTATTATTTTGTTCATAGATTTGTTTTCCATTGTCTTTTCCTCCCCCCCCCTTTTTTTTTTTTTTTTTTTTTACTACGCATACCACTTTAAAGTGATTTCACCAACCAAATAGGGACATAGCGCCTTTAATCTTACGAAAGTGCACTCATGTCCATGTTTATTATAACTACTCTTTTAGTTAATGAACATCAAGTATTGAGTAGTCACTACTTTATGACTATTGTAACGATTGTGGTTGATTTTACAACAAGATCACAAGGGACACTTATAGTGAAGAATCACGCCATTGTTTCGTGCTTGCTTTTATAGCTCACCGATATCTCATAAAACAATACTTTAATATCGAGAATATGTCTTCAAGACATATGTATGTTATTGACTTGTCTGAATATTGTTTCTAGATCTAACTTTGCAGTAATTATATCACCTAATGGTACCGCATAGCTACAAAATGTTCGGACTCCTTATTTTCTCCTTTATCTTAAAATCTGCAATTGTAAGCGGTATTTCAGGTGATGAAAACATCACCATAACTACCGAGGAATTAGATGAGAGATTTGCTAAAGGTAAGTTTTCTATTGTTTATATCTTCATTAGCTATCTAGATTTCATATGTTAGATTATAAGCTGATTTATAACAACTGATAAAGCATATTTCTATGATATCATGGTTAGTCATGCTGCTATTAATAATATACATTGCTTTGATATCACGTATTTTCCAGTAATGTTCGTCAAGTCAATTTTTATTTCGCTTACAAATTTGTGACGTTTCCCAACGTCTTTCTTAACGGACAAAAAAAATAAGAATGATAATCCTTGCAGCATTTCCAAAGCAATGCGTAATTAGTTTATTAGTTTCTTAACCGAATACCACACCAACTCGTTCGTCTCTACAGTGCGAGTCAGAAAAAAATGTTACGCTTTTTAAATTGAGCATTGTTTAAAAAATTGTGGTATTAACAGAGTATTTTTAGCATGTATGGATAGAGTATACATTCCTTTGTTGTTTGTAACATTAATTTGTTTCATTGCTGATGTTACGGTTGAGTGCACAACAGCCATTGTTTGAAAGATAGTCAAAATTTATTTGCACCAAGTCGTATGATTACCTGCTGAAACAGAGACAACAGCAATGAGCGTAAAATTTATGCATATGTTTAAGCAAGACAAATAAACATGAAAACCAATAAATAAATGAATAAATAAATAAAGTCAGAAGTCATAACATTCAGTGATCTTCACTGTAAAGTCCCTTTTCAAAGTCATTTTGGGCACTTGGACAAAGCTTTCAATCTTCCACATGGCGTCCGTTCCTCTCTTTCCTTTTATGAGCTTGATGGAGCATCGCTGCCATTGGTTCTACGAAGTGTCTGCCTGTATGCAAGTCATCCAGATCTGCAGGTGGGCTGCTGAACATCTTGGACTCCAGGGGAACGTTTCATCAAGCGTTTTGTCAGTGATTTTTACCGACAACTGGCTTTTTTGCTCACTGTACAGTCTCATCCAAATCAGACAAGGCATTGCTGATGTTTGCGCAAATGGGTTTTCACCCAGACATATTAATTGATTCCTGTCCAATAAATTCATTACTGATTCCCCACAAGAAGAGTTATTTTATTTAACTGTGGTGCAAGAATTATATATTTCAATCATATTTAAGCATTTTAAAAAGTGTAACATTTTTTTTCTGACTCACACTGTATATATGTATGTATTAAATTCCTCGGATTATAGGATAACTTTGGAAAAGCATGTAAAAAGTAAGTTAATACATTATGATGTAATGCATTATTGTCTTTCAATACTAATAATGGAAGTGTATTAAAAACCATTGTGAGCAGACGTGAGTAGATAATTCACTCGTTTATGGTGTGATTTTGCATTTTTCCTTTTACAGATGGTCATTACATTGGTTGCTTTCCTTTCGGATGCTTACACTTCGATTACAACGTAAATATTTCAGACTTCATCACACCCGACTCTTGCACAGCAACATGTAAAGAAAATATATTTCCATATGCTGCTATATACAATCGGACTGAATGTTCTTGCTTCTGTGAACGGACCTGCGTAACCAGGTCTCTACAAGAGGAGGAATGTGGTTTACCCTGTCGAGGGGACTTGAACAGATTTTGTGGTGGTTTGGATGCAGCGTCTTAGTACTTCAGTAATTTCCTTTCCTTATAATTGTAGGTATTATATACAATTTAAAAGAAGACAATATTAATATGAAGAACATTATCATGGAGCCAGGCCACATTGGGGGCTACCCTTCACAAAATCAGAAAAAAATTCCGATTCATTGGCATTCTCGTCAATTTTCAGGGGAGCAAAGAAACGGGCATTGCCTTTATTTATTATTTTATATTTTCGTTAATTAGCTTTCCGAATATCGTCATCACTCCTCTTCTCGTTCGTGCTATCCTGAGGTATTTATGTCTAACCCTTGTGTTCCATCCTATCTGTCATTTAGAAATATTATTATTATATATTCTTCTAATTCTTTAAACACGATAAAAACTACTTTCAGTCAGACCCAACTCCAGAAAACCGAGCACAGGTACATACTCCGAAAACGGCGTATGGAGCAAGATGAATATAGAGCCCTCATCGTTCAGTGCGAGACAGTGTGTACAAAAGACATGGGGAAAATCGTGCAATGTCGACCTGCTGTTGATAATATATTTTTCAAAAATAATGCTGCGGATATATTTATTTCAAACGTTTGTCATTTGAAATTCATTTCATATGACGAATCATTCAAGGATTTTTAAGATAATTGGCACGCAGCATTTATTTGGCTGGTTGACTTTGCAATATTTTCCCCATGCCTTCTGTACACACTGCCTCGCACTGAACGATGAGGGCTCTATATTCATACGCCGTTTTCAAAGTATATACCTGTGCTCGGTTTTCCGGTGTTGGGTCCGACTGACTTTCGAAAAATAAGCTCAAGGGCAATTTCAAAGGCCTATTGTACTGCCCAGAGAAATCAGGTTTGGATTACGTAATACGCCATTGTAATGTTCCCACATTTCTAAAGGTGATAGACAGGGCTATTGAAATTGCCTTCAGTTGATTTTTCGAAATCAGTTCTTATCGTGTTTTTAGTTCTTTGTCGTTCTATATCTCCATCTGTCCTTCTTGTTGTTTGTAATTTTCGTTATTTTATTTTCACTTTTCTACTGTACGTTTCCTCCGTTTTCGTTCTTCCACCTTCCATTTCTTTATTTCCTTATAAATAGCTCTATATATATCGTCTCTCTGTGCTATGTCCTCCATAAAAGCACTGAATGATAAAATCCCCATTTTTTTTTCCAAATATAAGAATTTGAATATACCTAGGCTTATATGGTGAAATAAATCAATTCAATATTTACTACTTACTAAAAAAAAACCGAAGTGGGCTCTCTAGACAAATTGCGCTGCCTAAAATCTAAAACATAGTATTCACACTACTCCTCCTTTTTTATGCGTCTTGCGACAGATCTATGACAATTCAATATATCGTTACGAACTGACTTGACATTTTGTGACTTTTGCTAGCCTGAAAACAGGGAATTTCTGTGTATTGTACAAAATATAAAGATTGAAACAATCAGGTATTCTCTCCTTTTCCTTTCTAAATCATTTGTTTTAAATCACTCGATCTGCGTATGACACTCTTTTTTCAGTATGGTTATAAGTCCTACTTCCCTTCAGAATGATGCCCATTAGTTTTCTCCATGGAAATTGTGATATAAGTATAAATTTTAACATTTTGATATAAGCATACGCGTGCAGTAAAACTATTTTCGTAGACAAGTTATGAAGTTACTTGAAATATGTATATTTTTTCCATGAGGGGTTATATAGTTATTATTTTCTGATATTAAACATTTTTTTGTTATGTTATACTGCAGTAAGTTATGCTGACTCATCGGAGAGCAGCTGCGAAAACACACTATAATATATTGTTTATCAAGACGGTAAGATCAGCCAATCATGATGCATTGAATATTAGCATGCTTATTTACTGTTAATATAAGCCATATGTAATTATGCCAGGGGAGGGGGTTGTGTTTGGGGCGAGGAAGGTCACTTCTTGCTTGCTTCTTCACCAACTCCCTCCTTATGATCAATTAATATGCTTAAGATATTGCATACGTTTTCAAATTGTTTCATCACCAGTCAACATACCACTCCTTTATAATAGCTTTGTTTAAATACAGTTTGGGACAACCCTAGTGATATTTGTATTATTTCCTTTACAACAGTTTTGATATAATATCAGCAGAGAGCCAGATGGGTGTAAACTTTCATATTTCTTTACTTTACATCTGGCCCCCATCGTTATATAGTTTGAGAGGAGATTGCATTTGATATTTTTTATTTTTTATTTTCCTTTACTTATCTCTCGATTCTCGTTTTTAACATAGAAAAGGAGGTTTCGTTTCTATACTGCTCTTCCTCTCAAAGTTTTGGTACTGTTGCTTCGTTGCTGAATTATTTCCTAGACTATCAAGGGAACGCAACAGATCACGTGAACAGTAACCTTCCAGTCATCATCTCTGTCATGACCCTCTGGTTCTAGCTTGGAAAGCACTAGATTTGTTTCCCTTCATAAATTATCCCTATTCTTGTATTTCAAATAGAAACAGTTGTTCCTTTTTACTCTTTTCTTCCACTCAAACTTTTGATACTGTTGCTATGTTGCTGATTTCTTCCTTAGGCTATCAAGGTAATGCAACAAGTGAGGTGTACAGTAACCTTCCAGTCA
Source organism: Heliocidaris tuberculata (assembly GCA_025618425.1). Lineage (NCBI taxonomy): Eukaryota > Metazoa > Echinodermata > Echinoidea > Camarodonta > Echinometridae > Heliocidaris > Heliocidaris tuberculata. The sequence goes on from CM046841.1 coordinate 19,861,424, forward strand.
TCATCTCTGTCGTGACTGTCACCTGTATAGTCCTATTGGGACGCTGTTTTCTACGACTTACTCAAAGACAGCCAACGACCAGTCAGCCGGAATATATTCGAAGCAAAGAAGACCCTCACACTTCGGATGGACTCATTGGCCATCCCCATACCAAGGTGATGAAAAAGGCTTCTCAGAAACCGTTAGCTAATAATCCTGACAATGTGTACGAAGATGCTGATCAACGTCAGGTTCCTAATCCATCCACTGGGAACGAGTCGCCATCCAACGAACCTGAAATAAATGTTAAATCAAATGTAATCAAATTTATTTATTTTGTTACGTTTATGTGTTCATAGTCAGTAATAATTCCCCCTACATTGTAGACAAACTCAGTGAATTAAGACCATTCAATATATATTGCCATGAAACTGCCATGTGTCTGTTTATGTTTATCAAATATTTCATTTGTGATTCTGACACAAAATCAATATGACCAGTATCATAACGTCCATGGCAAATGTCAATGCGTTTTGTTTCGACATATTTAATTGACAAAATAATATGAATAAAAAGATAATAGTTCGTTACATAATGAATAGTGTTACTTAATAGTGATCATAGTTTTTGTGACTCACCTAGAACTGTCCAGTCCATATTGCTGGGGTATTACATAGTTAACCATGCTAATATTCTTAAGGATTTACAGTATTTTGCAAAGAGACTCACTACCTCTAATCTCACAGGGGACATTAGCCCCTTGGTCAGGATGGAAGCAGAACAATCAAAGAAACAAATTAATGAAAAGATAAAGATAAATCCGTGACATATATGCCGTGCCATTTGTTTTGTAATGATATTCCTCAAATTATCTCGTTTATCATTCTACGTTTATACTGGATGAGAATGATTTATTACTATGTTTAAAAAAATAGGCGTTATTTATATATATATATATATATATATATATATATATATATATATATATATATATATATATATATTTATATATGTACACCACTAATTCGCCCTAAAAGGGGAAATGGTAAAAAAGCAAAGCAAAGGAGAAAAGTTATATAAACCTGTTTATACATAATAAAAGATATGATAGAGGACATTTCCTCAAACAGCACATATTTTACCCATGGCACAATATGAACCCTGAAATATGAGATGCATGCATAAGGCTACCCTACATCAAAAAAAAAATAATAAAAATAATGGAAGGGTCCTCATATCGGTGGACACTCATAGCATTGTGACAGCGAAGTTACAGGTTGTGATATGGCAGGCAAGGTCTGAAAGTCTAGTTCAAAACGTAAAGGAGAAATGCATATTTCTCCTTATAGTCGATTTCCCCCTTTCGCTGCATTTTTTACCACGTATTTTCGCCCTAAGTAGGTATCTAATGTTGAAATTTTTAAAACCCGAATTTCCGACTTATTGGTCGTTTTGTGGTGGAGGGTCACATATATATATATATATATATATATATATATATATATATATATATATATATATATATATATATATATATATATATACATACATATGTCTTCAGATCAAAATATGCCTGTTTTATGTTAAATATCCGTTAAGGAAAAAACAGTAATAATTTGAGTACTTCCCCCCCCCCCAAAAAAAAAAAATAAATAAATAAATAAACAAATAAAAATAGCAACTGGAAAAATAGCGAATTCCCATGTGAAGATTTACCCTATCATCATCTATCTCAACTTTTAAAGATCCTAATTTCCTTTGTTGCTTGTCTGATCCATCTGAAAGTTGCACTAATCTGTTTCCTTTATTAAAGTATGCACGCTTCCAATTATGATTGACCTTATGTGATGCTGAATTTCCCTTTAAAGCACAATAAAGGAAATGTGAAACAAAAAGCCGCCGCAAAGATATACAAAGGAAACATGAACAAAGCAGAGAGAAAATGAAAGAAGACCGAAACTTTGATTTATTAATCACATGTCAATCCTTTTACCAACAACCTCTTATGTCGGTTTCCTGCTCTCGGCACAAAGTACTAATTTGATCTGTTTTAGGCAAGTGCAGGATTTACTTAACAAAGTACAATACCAATTTGGGCTATATAAGATAAATCGTTATAACTGATTTTTACTTCACTTTAAAGTCACACATGCTAACGCTACCAATAACGCAAACCCGTCCGCTTTCAGTTATTAGGTTATGTTTAAGTAAACAATTATTACTGCGATTATAATATCAGTCAATTTGAAATGTGATATTTACCGTTTATTTACCTACCCGATACATAATAACTGCTAATTAATCAAACATATTATTTCTGTAATGATTTTGTTTAGACGTATTTTGTGTGCTTCTCTGTTCCTATCACTCAACTGAGACTCATTGGTCCACCACAGTAGGTTTTCATTTGAGAAAATGAAAAATATCTGGCTATAGCTTTTTTTAAAACTGAAATTTGCTATCTTCTGAATCTCCTAGTAGTTTAATTCAAACTCCTCTGTAACTCAGCCCTAAATATTTTGCACATGCTTCTGTCAGAATGTTTTTTTTTTAATATAAAATTAAAGAGAGGGTGTCTGCCTGCGTTTATGATGTCCATGGGACATTTTAAACCCGGGTTAAGAGTGTACACATATCAAAGTAATTGCATGTGCTATGTAAAACAGACAGCTAATAGCATTTCGTAACACTTCGTAAACTGGTTTTGTTAAGTCAATCACTGTAAAACGCAAAACATCTAATTCGAAATGTAAATTTAGTCCATAAAGAAAAGTAAGGACTTTAAAGACTTGTAGAGCCCTTAAAGTGCTTGGTTTTTAGCATAAGTCGTTGTGTGCTGCTTATGATAGCATTTTTATTCAAACATTATATGGCAAATTATATTCCATGCATAATAGTTTCCATGTGATATCGGTATTATTCGTAACATATTTTAAAAAACTGTAAATATTATGTATATTTGCAAACTACATGAGGCTTGTATTGTACGTGAGCAAAACAATTTACCATGATGAACGTACATTGGATCAATAAAAGAAAGGAAATGAAATGAAATAAAATAAAATGAAATGTAATGGCTTATTGTCAAACAACTACCCCATCCCCCCCCCCCCAAACACACACAACTACACATGCACATTTCATAAGGAAAGCGAACACAAAGTTCTCACGTACGTTTGAATAACACGGTCATTAACACGATGTTGACATTGTTACGGTATAATTGCTAAAATTTGTGCTCATATATCATTTATAGAAATTATTAGAACATCTACTTTAGTTCCAGGGATACCCATAATACAAGCTGTCAATAAAAGGTTGTAATCTTTTTTGTGCTTGGTTAAAATACTTAAATTTAATTATGAATAACTAATTATTCAGTTTCACTTCACTGTAATTAGCATGATTAATACAATCTTGTTATTATGACGAATGAGGAAATACATTTTGTCCGATATCAACAGAAAAATAGCATGAATAGTTCCTTTAACGCAGTGAGTAAAATGAAAATTTGTTTCTATCACGTGGATATCCTCAGCGATAATAAAGGTCCTCAACCAGCAAGAGACTGGTCTCATAATCATTACGTCCAGGAAAATGTCATTCAAAGGCATTAGTATCAATAAGCACTATTCATTTACTACACACTTGTCAAAAGTTAGCTGCGAAGACTGGTTGTGGTTTCTTGGAGAAATTAGGCATGTTGTTATGACTGTTTGAGAAGGTTGATGTGATGGTCACTTATTGTTGTTGTTGTTGTTTTTTAGAAACATAACGGCTGCCTTTTCCTACATCGCCATGTTTAAAGTAATTTAACCATGGATTAGTTCTCTCACACCTGGGAAACACATTGCTTTTAGAAAGAAATGTTCCATGATTGAACTCATGAGTCAAACGAATAATTTTGAGTTTTACAAAGTCAATAGCTGGCAGCAAGAAGTCCGTTTACATACAGGAATGTACGGAATACTATTGTTCTGCGTCATTTTGAAAGCATTTGCTTTCGGCAGTAATACTAATATTACAGACGGCGTAACAGAACAGACAGCTGAGAGAGCTGCAAAAGGTAAGGCAGTCTTCTTTTTCTTCAATCGAATAACTTTGAAAATCAGACTTGAGGAGTAAGAAAACAATTTTAAAAGGTATTATTTTTTTTTCTTCAGATGGTGAATACATGGGTTTGCTTTGCTCTTGAATGCTCGGAATTCGACTACCATGCCGTTATCTCAGAATCACTATCAGTAACACCAGATTCTTGTACAGCAACCTGCAAAGAAAAACAATTCCCAGTAGCAGCATTATACAACCGAACTGAATGTGCTTGCTCCTGGGAACAGACGTGTCTAACCAAGGCCAAGTCTCCATATCACACTGATAAAAAATTTATCGAACTGTGTGGCCTACCATGTAGAGGGGTCTTGACAACATTTTGCGGTGGTATCTTGCATGCGTCTCTTTACGCCGGTAAGCCTTCTACATGTATGTCCGTGATAAGTTTTTGATAAATTAGTTGATAAATTAGTTGATATCCAACTTCGTCACTGAATACTGACTTCAAATGATGAAAATAATCTCTCTCTCAAAAAAAATATAATTGTAACTGTATTAGAGGTTATTTGTAAAACTTAAGGAAATTCTTAACTGTTATTTTCAGAGAGATAGTACTATGTGGATTTTTTAGGCATGCTATATTTTGAAACGAAAAGTCTGTATCAAATGATAATGATTATAACAACAACACCATTAATAATCATAATAATTGTAATAATATTACTAATAATAACAAAAAGAGGAAGAAGAAGAAGAAGAAGAAGAAGAAGAAGAAGAAGAAGAAGAAGAAGAAAAAGAAGACGAAGAAGAAGAAGAAGAATAAGAAGAAAAAGAAAAAGAAGTAGAAGAAGAAGAAGAAGAAGAAGAAGAAGAAGAAGAAGAAGAAGAAGAATGAGAAAATGAGAAAATGAGAAAAGCAATATCAAAAATTCATAAGGCAAGGTTTGTATTCCAAAAAGGCACATTCAGAGAGGGAATACACAACGTTATTAAATTGATCTATGCCAATATCATTGTTTAATGCAGCTATAGCAGTAGATTTTAAAATGCACAATGCAATTTGGCCTTACATTCTGACATTACGGCTATATCTGAATCGGTGTCTGATCTGATTTATACAGTATTATCATACATTATTTAAGTCCATCACTCTATATTGACAATAAACCATTTCAAGTTAAATTCAAATCACTTTTCCCTGGTATGCAAAGGCTGTTACAAATGTATTGCATGCTCCGTGCAAAACATTTTACAGGCACTTCAAAGTTGTTTTTTTTTGTAGTTTTTGTTTTTGTTTTTGTTTTGTTTTGTTGTTGCTGTTGTTGCTTTTTTTTTTTTTTTTTTTTCTTTTATCCCCCCACCTTTCAGGATGTTTAAACATAAGAAGATGATGAAGTATTTAATGCATCTACTTATTAACTTGCTATTTTCAATAAATATTTTCATCCTACAGTAAAATTTGGAAATGAATCAAAATTAAACTGCGAGAAAGAAAACGTCATTAGCAGAACAGATGGTATGTATGCCATTTATATATATATTTTTTGTATCGTATGATAATAATCTCTGCAGAAACTAAATAGCAGATACATGGGTTAATAAACCTGAAAGTCTCTCTCAAGTAATTTGTATTAGGTAAAGTGAAGCCAGTCGTTACCATGTGTATCCCGTGGGCAAATTGAGATTAGAAATTCTGTTGCACTAATCAGTAATATTTCATTGTTAGTAATTAGAGAAAAGGGGAATAATAATTATCTGTCAGTCGAGCACTGTCTCAACTGGTATTTAACTTCAGGAGGGAGTTGGAAAAACAAAGTTCCACGGGACTGGGAATTACCGAAAGAGTATATCTGGGCTGAAGTTTGCGAATAGGGATAAGTCTCATAAAAACTAACTTATTAATGATAGGCCTGGTAAATCCAAAATCCTTATATTATTCACATTTTTATTCATTTATTTTTTTTTTCGTGCTGTAACAATTTCAAGAAAAAAGAGGGCGTTGCAACCACGCAACCATCAAGGTACGACAAATGAGGATAAATCTGGGGAATAATATCCTTTTATAACATGGGAAAATTAAAATACATCAATGTCAAAATAAAAGAGAAACAAGGAAAGGGAGATGGGGAGAGGAACAACAAGGTTTGTATTTCAGCCATCCAGTAAGACCGATGCCCCTTTCCCCACTCCTCGAAGGACTGCATTTGGCATTCCACCATCAAAGGCACGTTTCTTTGAGTGAAAGGACACCAATTTTATGTAGATTGCAGAAGCTTTGAAAAATGATTGGATAAATAATTTTGAGAGATGCATTTAGTTTTGAGAATCTAGAATCGGCGTGTTTTTGTGACCGTGTGCCATACTTTATTAATATATTCATTTTAAACATTCGATCAATAAAAAGAGGTAAGTTTTTAACTAAAAACACTGACATTTAATTAATATACTCATACTTTACCTCTTCATGATTTATCTCTGTATTCCTAACACTTCCATTATTTCTGCGCTTATTTTACTTATTTTTCCATCTTCCACTCTTCTTCTAGAAGGATCGCATTCAAAAAATAGATATTACATTTTTGCTGCTGGAACAGGATTTTTCTCGTCCTAATCATCGCCTTTCGTAGTTTAAGGTATTTTCACTATACTGGGTGTTAAAAAAAAAAAAGGAAACCCAAATTTGAAAATTCCTGTAAATTAATTATGTGTTTACCGGTATTGAATTTCATATCATATAAAAGAGTAATTCATTTGCTTTTCAATGGTAACTTTTTTTTTGCGCAGAATCACAGGTGGTTCACTTTCTTGCAAAACATAATAGGCATGATGTTAACGTGGAACCTTTTGTCAAAAGGTCTGGGTGCTCCTATTTTCTTCTTGGAGGATTTTCTTCTTCAAATGTGTGTTAAAGGGGTGTTATCTACCTATGCTTTACGAGTTTCCGCATTGGAAAGACTTTTCAGATGAGAAACATTTGAAAGAATGCAGTCTGGTTGAATTTTAACGTTTGCCTAACAAAGAACCAGTGCAAACCAAAAGAATGACGAGATCCCAAAGCAATAAAAATCAAAGACAAAAGGCATTAAAGAGGAAAATCCAAAATCCATATTCATGTGTGAAGATTTGACTTTGCTGTTTTTTTTTTTTTTTTTTTTTTTTTTTTTTTTTTACAAATGTTGGTCTTTGTTGAAAATTGGTGGAAGATGCCTGCAGCACTCCAGATAAACGATAAACAAACATGCTCTCTGTGCTTTCTAATGATATCATTTATTCTTGATTAAGATTTACGACTGTCATCTTCTTTCATGTTTGTGAAGTTCACAAGACACTTTGTAAGGCGTAAATTCAATCACATTGAGATTTTTTTTTTTCTTTCTCTTTTAACTGAGGAAGCTACCAAGATCGTTGACAAAGCCATTCAACTCAAACCTTCCCTATTATGCTTTACAAGAAAGTGAACCACCTGGGATTATGCACAAAATTTTGACAACAATGGCGTTCAGTGATGCGTAACCCTAGAAACCTAAACTAGGTACCATAATGAAGCAAATTAATTACTCTTCCATAATTATGGTATGAAATTCAATATCGGTAAATACAAAATCCACTGATAGGAATTTTTCAAAGTTGGGTTTCCTTCTTTTTAAACACCCAGTATATATATATATATATATAATGTGTCCCAGAAAAAAACGAATCCCTTAAACAAAGGGGTTTTGTGACCACAATATGTGGTCTATGGCAGTGATTATTTATTTTCCATAAACCATAAGTATTATGATTTTAAATGATACCTTGATGGCATCCATCCGTACATGCTTTACCGAGCAGCAGCAATTTGAAAATGACAGGTAAAACTCATTTGTACCGGATTTGGGTAAAACCGTGAAAACGTTAGGATCACATGCGAACATGGCCCAAATGTAACATGACCTTTAAAACCCTACAAGAAGACTTTTTATTTGTTTCTTTCAATAATGAGAGCAATGATAATGCCCATATAAAATAAAGGATGGTCAATATATTTTCGCTGTTGGGGGTAAAGAATGGGCATGGGTTGCATTGAAATGGTACCTGTAATCGAAATAAAAAGCTTTTTTTTTTTCATTTCTTTCTGAAATGAAGTTTCTTTTAAGGTCAGACCTTAACAGACAGAAAGGTGATACTTTTGTATGAAAGTAAAGTAAGCGGCACTTTCCATTGTCATCAAATGTACATAAAAGGTAGAAAGTGCACATAAGGCAGACAAAATATAAAGATTATGGCAATTTCCCACCTAGGGAGGGGCACCTTTTCCATTACACGATGGGTACTTTTTCTTCTTTTTGATGGATATTTATTGATATTGGACATCTTGGGAGCGTATGCCCCTGCCATCACTGGAAATTGGCACGAATTTCTGATTGAATGCATGCTACAACACTACCACAGACTGGAATTTTTACGTACCATTACCTCTTAAAACTGGTAATCCTCTTAAGTCATTTTTCGCATGTGATACTTACGTTTTCGCGTTTCAGCCAAAATCCGGCACAACTGAGTTTTTAGAAATCAAAATGCTGTTGCTCGGTAATTCATGTACGGATGGATGGCATCAACTTATCATTTAAAAGCATAATTTTTGTTTAGTTTATGGAGTTGATAATTATTGTCATAGAGCACATAGTGTGGTCACAATAACCCTTTGTTTAAGGGTTTAGTTTTTGTTGTTGTTGTTTTTCTGGGAAGTTCTGTATATTATATATATATATATAAATATATATATATATATATATATATATATATATATATATATATATATATATATATATATATATATATATATATATATATATATACATACACACACATAGACACACACACACGTACGCACGCACACACACACACATGTATATATATATATATATATATATATATATATATATATATATATAATTTATATATTATATGCAGCAATAGAAATGCCCACATGAAAGTCGACTTGAGGTCTGCCGACTTGTATGTTTATATAGTATAATCATGATGTAAACGAGATACCAGATAAACTTTTAAAGAAATTATTCAGACTGTAATTACAAATTCTTTGGTTTTCTTATCTGAATTGTACATATTACAAATAACTGTGTCTATTATACTATATATATATATATATATATATATATATATATATATTCTGTTCTTCACGAAGAAAGCATGTTAATCATATCAAATAAACATAAAGGTATAATAGAAGAGTAAGGTATGTATTAAAGTGATTTGGTAACTTTGTAGAGGCTTGATAAAATCTGAGCTGCCTGGCCTTACATGCTATCAATGTATGTAATGTGTAAAAATGAAGCCAGGGGGAAAAAAAAAGGCACTTCAAAATCATCATGTGCTTCACAAAAATAAACATATGCGAGTGACCGGAAATGCCAGACTCATTTTCCCCCATAGACTCAGTGTTAGACTAAAGCGTATGGCCATACGCTTTCGTAAATGGGAGTAGCCAGTCATAGATATCTTAATAATAGCATTATATAAAACTTTTCTATGCCTGGCTATTTATTTATCCTTCTGAACATCATTATACAAGACAGATATAAAAATTAAGCAATTTATTAAATCAAGCCTCCACAAAGTTACCGAATGCCTTTAAGGTAAATATACATAGAGAGTGATAAAGTAGGCTATGCATTCATAGACTAGTATTTTACAACACTTCAAACTTCCGTTCCCATGAGTGGTTTTATTTAACTGCCAACTCAATAAAAAACCAAAAACAAAAAACAAACAAAAAACAAAACAAAACAAAACAAAACAAACAAAAAACAAACAAACAATTAAAAGGTTTCTATTTCATTGTCTTGTTTCATCAAGATCAGTTGGTGTGAATTTTTCATGACATTTCAAATTACTTCTAAAAATTACCTCTCATCGGTATCAGATATAAATTTAATTTTGTACTCTTTCCTTGCATTCATTCCAGAAAGAGGGATCACCGTGTGGTCTACTCACCTCGCGATCATTTTCATAGATGGCCCTTTCATGCTGTATCCCAGGGGAACGAGGACCGCCCTCTAGATGAAACCCAAGCAACCACCGAGCAGCCTCAGCTTCCTCCGCCCCATCTAAATGGTATGCAGCAGCCCTCTGGCGTCGACTCCACATCACATACCCAAACTCGGACACACATGGACCCCTCGACAGAGTTCAAAGATGCTTTTCCTGTCCTAGAATCCAACTTCTACCATGTCCTACTGGAGGAGGATGGTGGGGACTCGAGTAGTCGAGGTTACTCAACAATGGCGCCAGAAAGTGTGTACGCGTATGTTGACGGCAGATCTTACATAGACGATTATCCACGAGCGGCTGCTTCCATGCGCATACAGGAGGATACACCTCGCTATCCTGAAAATAATGATGAGATTGAACATGAGATGGTCTGCAATGAGCTCTATGCAATAGCCAAAAAATAGTGCCACTTTGCAGACGTCTGTAACATCCTGATACATACAAGCTCTGCTCTGAAGGCCTCTGGACAGGGATTTTTCAAGAAAAATATAATCGTGTACTGTCATTATCGTAATTCGAAGAAACGATCTGATGGTGATAAAGTCACCCACTACTTGTTGGCCTGTAAACTACGAAATCTCTCCTACCTTAACTGGTCTGGCTGACTGTCAGGGAATAGCTTTCAAAAACATTTTGTAATAGTATGACCTACTTATGTTTAAAGTCTCTATACATCAAGTTCCATCTCCACTTAGCGATATGTTTATACTCAACAGAAGTATTCACTCATACCCAACCCGTTACGATAATAATTACCACTTAAATAATCCTAAAATTTTTATTAGCACACAAATCTATTAGACATACCGGTCCCGATATATGGAATTCACTACCAGATACAGTCAAGTCACACACTACTCTCTATTCTTTTAAGGCAGCCGCCAAAAAGTACCTCGTCAAACAGTATGATGACTCTGGGCGTAAATGACATATTACATCTTCTTTTCTCCTCTTTCTCCCTCTTTCTTTCTTCATCCTCCCCTTCTCCTTTTCTCTCTCTCTCTCTCTCTCTCTCTCTCTAATATCTCTTCAACACAGTCCACTTTTCTACTTACCATCCTCTTCTATTTATGTTTTCTTCCTCCATACATCTCATCTCATCCCCACCCTTAATTGACTTCTGTTACTTTTAATTTTTTTTGTATAGGATTGTCACTCCATGAAGCTTTGCTTATGTGACAATCCTTCTTTATGATTCATTTACGTTAATTATACAATGCAATTACTCTATTTGATAATGTATTAATATTTGTTTATTATGTTGTAATTTCAGTTTGTAAAATATGTTTGAAGAAAAAAAGGGATCATAAAGATAAATAAATAAATCAAATCAAATCAAATCAAATTCATTATCAGCAATGTCGTTAGTACTCGAATCGTTTCTCTCAAACTCGCCCACTGGCTCATCGTCTTGTGCTTGGCTGAGACAACTGCTCAGAAGCGTAGTCATGTTTTCTGTTGCTGCAATGTTTTGGAATAGGCAACATACCACTGAAACTGCTACATCCATGCACCAGCAAAAAAATAAAAAATAAAAAATAAAAAAAATAATAAATAAAAACAAAACATTTGAACATTCTGCAAAAAATCATTCTAGACTTCATGCATGTTAAGACAACAACTCTTGCATCCATGGCTAACGACTGTACATCATTAAAAACTGTGTTTCAATCTGTTCTGCAAGCAGTGATACCAGAAAAGAAAAAAATATCAGTCTGTCGTAACATCTCGTAAATTGCCCTTGTTTAACTGAAATAAAGAATAAAGGGCCGGTTACATATCATCCATGCTGATAGAAATAACTATATAATGGAATTGGTCTATGCAATTTAGTACAGATTATTAGAGTAAACGGTGAGTAACACCGATATCCATTACCCTATTCTCTTCTTTTCCTTTTTTTTTAAGGGGAGGGGGTGTAAAAAAAGGGGGGGGGGTTACAATTACAGTTATCGTTACCGTTATTATTTTCCTGGCATGTGATCATGGTGATAGGCCCTTTACGTGTCGTAAGTGGCGCTTTTCACGGAATAGCTCGACCTTTGTAAGGCTTTCTAACCATTGAAAAAACTGATTTTCGGTATATTTTGTGAATATTTTGTCGAATGAATTCGTGGCAAGGGGATTACATCACCTAACCATTTCTATATCCTGTTTTTTTACCTGAGATACAGGACGTGTAGTATGATATATATATTCTCTCTCTTCGAGAATATCCTTACAATGGCAATGACAAGATTTGAACTCAGCATAGATATGTGGTAATTGCAAAGGAAAAGAACCTTTATCTACTTAGGCTTAATCTACTAAGTTATTTATTTCGTTCTAGTCATTTCGTAAATACCATGATTACTTTGAGTTTTGCTCCCATGCCGTTCTCACCTATATTAACATTGCAATGACCCAGAAGAATCAACACACAACAAAACTACAGAGCTTAGATAATTGTCTAAAGCGATGATGGTTGTGAAAAGGGCATCTTTATCATGTAGTCTTTCACATATTCTTTAAAGGTATTTATCAAATTCATTATTTTTTATTCATCATTTCAATAATTATATACTATTAGCGGCGCCCGTGGAAAATCCACGGGATTCGAGCGCAAAAAAATGTAGTGAAAAATTAGTTTCAAATTTTGGTTTATTAAACTTATATTGAATTCAGCCACCCGCCCCCGCTATCTACGCCCATGCCTTCAGCATATGAATATACTCGATTAATTCTTCAACGGATATATGTAGAATCTTCTCATACGGTAAGATGAATTTATCATCAAATTTTAACTGCAGTAATAATAATTTTAAAAAAAGATGATAAGTAAACTGTTTCCAATCTTGAAATAAGCAGCTCTGTAAATCATTTACTGCCGGACTCCTCCCCTGGAGTTCAGCCAGCCAACCCTTACAACAGCTCAGCCTCAGAGTGCTGGCGTTGCCGTGACAGAGTACCGGCTTTATATTGTAGAGAAGAATGGCATCAGTTTTTAACTAATTACGGAGAAAATAGGGACAAACAAAGTCCACAAATACTATACTGCAACTTTTTTTGTTCTCATAAATGTCACTCATGTCCAAAGTCAACCTTGGACATCTCCAAATAAGCTGCTCAGTTAGTCATTTACCCCTGGTCTCTCCGTGATCTCCTCCCCCGGAGTTCATATCACGCAGCCAAGGCTGCAGCGCTGATACTGCTCAGCTCACAGTGCAGCGCCGCCGTGATGGAGTCTAAAGAGAGAAGAATTCCATCAGTTGTTGACTAAATACAGAGAAAATGGGTCAAAGGAAGTCCATAAATACAGTTTCTAACAGTTTTTTAGTTCTAAATAATATCACTCACGTCCAAAATCAACCTTAGAATGTACGTCGTATTTGTAAGCTCGATCGGGAAACCATAGTCAACTATGTGTGAACAGTTTACTACATACAAATTGCATGCATGCGATATGCATCGTCGATCGCGTCGCATTGCATCGCAGTACGTGGTTGCTGCTCCTATGGTGCACTGATCACAAAGTGTACGATCAGACAATTGAATACATACCTACACATACCACGGAGCTCTATGGAGCCTGTGACACTATGGGACATACCCATGCCATAATTATTTTCTTACGGGGGTTCCCCCCGGTAAGAGTAAGATTAGCAAGATGGCTAACGCGAGTCGTCTAACACGGGTCGCACAATGCAAGTTGATACTCATCGTGAACAACGTTGTTCGTCACCTGCCATGCCGTGCCTGTGATGGGCCATATAAGGGAAGGTGCACGACTGAAGACACCGCCGTCGTGCAAGGGATCCATGCGGAAAGCAGCCATTCCTTCGGCCTGCCCGTCCCCCCAAATCTCCCCAAATCACGTTTAGGGACGTCGACGGCGACGACGGGGTCGGCGTGGCAAGCGGAATACGGGAGACACGGGCCGTGGAATTATGCCACCGAACCCGCGCAACGGCGAGGGCGAACGCGGCGGGGGAAAAGAGTTTTTGCGACCACAAAAAACGGCCCCGAACGGTTTTCGGTATTAAAAAGGTGATGCCTATTATTCATTTATCATTTATTTCTCATTACGGCACTTATTGAAGGTAAAAAGAAGGTTTATTGGAATATCATCGTTACTTTTCATGGTGGAGAAACTGAATTGTAGGTTAAGTTTTCAGGGATACACCATGTAATCTTTCAAGGATTAAGAGCGCCGAAAAGGGCCGGTGAGCTCCTCTACGAGCTCTTTGGTTCTCGACGTTTTGATCAGTAAGCTCTCATCGTCTTTAGGAGAATGACTAGAACATTGTTCAGCAGTGGAAGCTATTTATTGCCTGTGACCGCTCATTTTTCATTGGAGGCCATCGGAATGTCATCCACGGCGGCATTCACTTTCTGGTCACTAATGAGGTTATACAAAACCTTTTAGCGTCCTGTTTGCGAATTCAGACTCACCTTTCAGTTTTGGGCATTCAAGATTGTTATCTCCGATACAACTTTAAGGCTGAATTTTAAAAAATCCTGAAGGCGCTTTATGTTTCAATATTTTAAATTGGAAGAGGCTTGGTGTGTCCCTATGGGAAAAAAATGAAACAGTGCATCCGTGGTAGATACATATCTTATGTCTATTCATTGATAATCACAAGACTTCGAGAACTTGAATGCCATAAATTATAAGGTAATTTCATGTCCTTTAATATTTTTGATATGTGTTATGTTATATTTTGCATATAGAAGAACATGTACTTGAATTTCTAAACCTCTTTTTGTCTTTACTGAAAGACCGATTTGATATTTTATTGTACCCTTAATTCCATGTATTTATGTACACCAAAGGAATGGACTTGTCTGTATATGTATACTTTTTTTTATTGGAATCGAATAAGACTAAACTTGAATTATCAGACCTACATGTTTGATTTAATATAAAGTAATTGCTTTTATTGGAGTTACTTGTCCGTATCATAAACGTACTTATTTTTATCTCGTATACACATTATTACTTGTTTAATGTGATGACACTGCAGTTACTGACATTGTAAAATTAGTTGGTAATGAGATGAATAGAATGAGCTAGAGGAATCGAAATAAAGTAATTTACCGTGTATTTACACACCTGGTACGTACCGAGTGTCGACTAATCGAACATATTTGTTCTAATCGACTGCTGTTTAGACATCGTTTGTGTGTTTCTCTTTTGATATCAGATAAACGCAATTTGCAGGTCCAGTATATTATGATTCATAATTATATGATCGGACCAAAATAATAATAAAAACATGTACTTTTTAAAGTTATAGGGAAATGCTTTTGACTACATTTTGCAAAAGCGGAAACTCTTAAATAGACACATATATAAGGTGATAATTGATTTCCATTTTCCTCATTTGAAACGCACTGCTCCACCAGACAAGTGATAACATTTCGTAGCATTCCTTAAACAGGTTTTTGTTGAATTCAATGAGTGTAAAACATCTCCTTTGAAATGTAATACATTATGTGGTCTTTGAAGAAAAGTAAAGACTTTGAAGTATTTTAGAGCTTAAAAAGCGTGCAGACTGCAGCATAATCCCTTATGGAATGTTTATGATAGCATCTTTCAATTATATTCCTTGTATAATGTTGTCGATGTGATGTTGGAATTATTCGTAAAACATTTAAAACAGCTGTAAATATTATGTGAATTTGTAAACTATATCAGCCTTGTATTGTACGTGAGCAAAATATTAAATTTACCATGTTGAATTTAGATTGGACCAATAAATGAATGAAATGAAATGAAATTATACAAGTATGAGAAAGTCTACTTTAGTTATAGGGATATCCATTTTAAAGCTGTCAACTATCAGATTGTAATCAGTCATTTTATTGGTTACATTACTGAAATCCAACATGTGAATAATTAATAATTCAGTTTCATTTCATTGTAATTATTGCAAGTTTTTGATTATCAAGAATTAAGAATGTTTTGTCCGCTATAAAAGGTAATAATACTTCATTTGACGTTTTTGTTGTTTTTTTTCCTCCTTTTTTATAATAATTTGATATGTACACGTTTTTTTTTTCAAAAGAAATGGAAATAAATGAAATGAAATGAAATGCAATGAGTAAAATAAAGATTTGTTTTTGTCATGTGAATATATTCGGCGACAGTGAAAGGCCTTCAAGTAGCAAAGGATAGGTCGTATAGTCGTTAAGTCCAGGGAAATGACACTCAAATGCATCAGTATCAATTATCATGATTATTAGCACTACTCATTTTCTACACAATTCGTCCCTGTTTTCACGAAGGACGGAATGAGGAAAAACGAATATTTTTTTTCCAATTATTAGTTTTTGTCATTTTTGGATATCATTCACTTACATCTTGAAACTCACAAAATTTCAGATCATGATAATGTATAATTATGTAACTATGGCGATAACGTCAACAAGAAAATACCTAGTAAAATGATTTTCTGTTTCACGAAGTGACGGCTTACAACCGTCCCGTATGCTTTATTTGTGCGGCTGAGATCTGTCACTTCGTGAAAACAAAGAAGAGCGACTCCTTGAATTGACTTTGTGTTTTCACGAAATGACGGTTATGTTTACAGCTCATTTTCCCCCAAAATACAAACAAATAGGCAAATGATTAAACATAGAACTAAACACTGAAATATGATTTATCCCAGGATATAAAATTTATTCACCCTTCCTACACTAAAGAGGTTGAGATCATGCTTTAAAACTTTGAACGCGATTTATTCAAAACTAACTTTCTTTTAGTTGCGCGCTCATCCGTCACTTCGTGAAAACAGTAATTGTGGAAAGATAGCTCCGAAGATCAATTGTGGTTTCGTAGAGAAATTAGTCAAATTGACTATATACTGATATGATTGATCAAGTGGGTTTTTTTGTTTTTTTTTAATTTGTTTTTGTTTTTGTTTTTGTTGTTGTTGTTGTTGTTTTTTTTTAACACAACGGCTTCCTTGTCCCATATCTCCATGTTGGTTCTAGGACACCTACCCCCTGGAAAACCACCCCCGGAAAATCACCCCCGGATAACCACCCCTAGGATAACCACCCTCTAGGACAACTACCCCCTAGGACAACTACCCCCTAGGGCAACCACCCTCTAGGACGACTACCCCCCGAACAACTACCCCCAGACAACTACCCCCTAGGACAACCACCCTCTAGGACGACTACCCCTCGGACAACTACCCCCTGGCAACTACCCCCTAGGACAACCACCCTCTAGGACAACTACCCCCCGAACAACTACCCCCAGACAACTACCCACTAGGGCAACCACCCTCTAGGACAACCACCCCCGGAAAACTACCCCCGGACAGCTACCCCCGGACAACTACCCCCGGACAACTATCCCCCAGACAACTACCCAATAGGACAACCACCCACTAGGACAACCACACCCTAGGACAAATACCCCCCGGACAACTACCCCCGGACAACTACCCGCGGACAACTACCCCCTAGGACAACCGCTTTTGAGGACAAGTACCACCCAAGGTAACTACCACCTAAGGTAACTAACATCCAAATAACTGCTCTCGGACATTAATGACTTAGGGTAATTATCAATCGGACAACAACCAACTCTCCCCCATGGCATGTAGGTCAACTATCCCCCAAGTTACAACTCCAAGGTACTCGATGGCATTTAAACTGATTTCGGCCAAGGGAAAACGTGGAGGGGGGGGGGGGGGGTAACCAACAGTCAGTAAGTATATAATGAGTATCCGGAGGAGGGGGTATCTTCCTCCCACCCTTGGAACTTTTTGGAAATCTGGTTATATTAGGATTTTGGTGCAATATAATGTTAAAATTCACCTCACCACGTGGAAAATTATATCATTGCTGTTGAACATGTCTATTCCCATGAGCAGCAGGAGGGGGGGGGGGGGGGGGGGGAGGGGTAGGAGGGAGGAGGGGGGAGTTTTCCCCTGGTATTACATTTTTATTTTAAAATTTGGGTGTTTAAACTCGGTGTTTGATGGTGCAATGTACTGTTGATTTTTTCATCAAATTTGGGCGAAAAATTAGGTTGTTTTTTGTTGTTGTTTTGTTTTGTTTTTTTCAAAGGTGACTTTCTGAGAATTTCTATGATATATTCAATATTAAATACCAACTAGGAAGTGTATAAAAGGTTGCTCTCCCACAGTAAGATCTTCTGGAAATTTGGGGGTTACAACCAAGGGTTTGAGTTAGTATAAGTAGGCCTATGCATTTCCACGAATAATAAATCCAATATCTTGCAGTGTTTCCTACTAAAAAAACGCGAACTTAAAATAACACCCCCCCCCCCAAAAAAAAAAAAAAAAAAAAAAAAAAAAACAGAAGTAAAATAAATAAATAAAAAAATTAAAAATAAGAAAAAAAAAATAAAAAAATAATTAAAATAATTAAATGCATAAATGATAATAGTATACATAAACTATTTTTTCCCCTTCTTTTTTAATGTGATAAACTAGGTTTTATTGTTAGAGGTTGGAGTAGGAACAATTAAGCGAGCAAGCATGAGCGAAAACAAACACTTCTCTTTTTCTGTTTTAATAAAACTTGGTATTATCTCGGTTTTATTGTTGCAAGTCGGGGCAGAAATTGTGCTTAAGCCCATATTAATTATACATGTATTTTGGCGAGCGAACGGGCACAATCTTTTTCACAGTGATGTTAAGTCCAATTCGTTGTACTTTTCCTAGAGGGTGGTTATTTGGTGGGGGGGGGGGGTAGTTGTCCTAGAGGATGGTTGTCCTAGGGGGTATTTGTCTGGGGGTAGTTGTCCGGGGGGTAGTTGTCCTAGAGGGTGGTTGCCCTATAGGGGGGAGTTAGTCGGGGGTAACCGTCCTAGAGAGTAATTGTCCCGGGGGTAGTCCTCATATGGGATGGTTGCCCTAGGGGGTAGTTGTCCTAGGGGCTAGTTGTCCTAGTGGGTGGTAAGCCTGGGGATGGTTATCCGGGGGGTGGTTGTCCAGGGGGTAGGTGTCCGGATACGCTCCAGGTTTATAGTGTTTTAATAATGCAATGGCTGTCACACTTCTAGGAACCACGAAGCTTTGGGAGAAAGAATGGTGTTTTGAACACATGCGTCAAACCAGTTATTTGATTTCTACAATGTCAATAGCTTGCAGCAAGAATTATGTAGACTTTCCAATTTTAACCCTAAAAGATGCAACTTCTTGTTCATCTTACCCATTTTGCAATTGACCACTGCAAATGAGCGGCAGGGAAGTTCGAATTTGGACATTGATAAACGGTTTCCCATTCACTACCTTCTAAAAGTGGGAGCAAAATTAATGAAAACCCTTGACAAATAGTCGAGAAATTCTGCAAGGCGACCAAAAGTTGAGATGTCTTTTAGATGTTTGCAAGTACTGTTTTATTCACTTTGTCCTATATTGGGTCAGATGAAACTTAAATTATAGCAAGCGAAGCAAAGACAATAACATCTTTATTTTTCGAATGTTGAACCCTTTAGGCTATTTAAGAACTATATACTGGGGGGGGGGGGGAGTCCTATATCCTGAAAGAAAATGATTATGCCAAGGAGCAAAGCGACAGAGCTTTGAAAAAAAATCATATTTTAAACCATAAAAACGATATTTCTAATGCATTGGCGAGCATAATCCTTAATGATTATGATTTTTCTTTGTTTTCACCTTTTTTCCCATTTGTATTTTGCGTTTTTTTGTGCCCCCCCCCCCCCCCCCCCCCCCCCCCGTATATACGCCACTGGATGTATATAATACTAGCGTTCTGCTTTATTCAAAGCAAATGCTTTCGGCAGTAACAATACCACTACGGCTTGCAAAACAGGACTGCTAAAGGTGCAGAAGGTAAGGTCTTTTTCTTTTTCTTTAATTGAATTGGTTTGAACTTTAGACTTGACTAATACCAACAAAAATTTAAAAATGTTAAACTGTTAATATGACTTTCATTTTTCAGATGGTATATAATTATATCGGTTACTTTTTTTAAGCAGATGTTTGTGCATTTATTAAGAAATCAAATACAAACATTGCATACAATAATGATACAAATCAGAATTGATACAAATAATGTGTGACAACTGAATTACAAAAAGAATATATATATATATATATATATATACTTAGATAATATTGAAATTATGGAGGTAAGTCAATAAATCGAGATAAATGCAGGGGCCAGCTATCATAAGCAAACATGCTTGAGTGGATAGCAGCCGGGGGATGGGGGCTACATGATACCTTAATATACGAGGGATGGGGGCTACATGATACCTTAATATACTTTGCCCCTGAGAGCTGGGAATTCGACTACCACGTTCTCTTAGAATCACTAACACCAGGCTCTTGTACAGCGACCTGCAAAAAGAAAATGAATCCCAAGATGCAGTAGCATATAGAACCGAACTGAATGTGCTTGTTCCTGAGAATAGCTAACTAAGGCTAGGTCTCCACATGACCATGATTACATGCACACTGTGTGGCCCACTCCAAAGGGGACCTGTAGATTTGTGTTTTTGTTTTGTTTTGTTTTGTTTTGTTTTTCATGCGCCTTTTTTATACCGGTGAGCCATCAGTGTTCATGACAATTTTTGATCAATTATTTGATATTCAACTTCATAACAATACTTGAAATGATGAAGATAATTTCTGGTAATATTGCGAAATCGGAAATATAGCTATGCAGGGTGGGGCAGAAATGGCGCAACACCTGAGATTCCAACATTATTGACACCATATCATTAGTGTTTGTTTTATTTGGTAGAACTTTTTTTTTTCGAGCATGTAGAGTAACCTAAAACTTAGATCATACATTTCAGGTTAGGCTCTTTGATTCTACTGCTATTTTTTGTGAAGCCATGTCATTTTGATAAATTTGCTACTTTTTTATACCGTAGTCATGCTTCAAGCAGCGATACAAAAGAGCAGGACTGGGTCCAAAAATCTCTGTTTCACTCATGTTGTAGACCACCCATGCCATTCACAAAAAAGCTTGTCAGCTCGAACGAAGCCGCCGGGTTTGGCCCCCAGAGCCCCCCCCCCCCCCAAGGGCCCAAAAGTCGGGTCGATTTAAAGCCATCTAACATAGGCCTATGCGCCAAACTTTGTTAGAAGGAAGGTGTATGACTATACATTACCAAAACACAAAAAATGACAACATTTTCCGTCGGGATTGGTTGTCAGACCGCCCCTAAAAATTGGGGGAATTGTTGTTGTTGTTTTTTTTTTATGGACCAAAATTTTGCTAGAACGGAGAGGTATGGGTGTACATTACAAACATATAAAAACTAACAAAAATTCCCTTCGGGAAGGGCGTTATCACGCCCCTTAAAACTATACCAAAGTGCCCCTAAACCAAGCGTTGCTGCCCTTAATGCTCTGGATGTAGAGAGAAAAAAAAATTGCATTATAATCTTAATAACCCCAAAGTGTGTAATTCAATTCAGGTCATATTTACATAGTACAATTGTTCGTATTGTAACTTTTGGGGGTGCAATTTGGTGTCAAATGATCATTTCAATAATTAGTAATTAAATTGTGAAAATTGCATTGCATTTTCAAAAGTAGTCAAATGATATTGTCAAGATTTGTCAATATATATATATATATATATATATATATATATATATATATATATATATATATATATATGTCTATCTGCGTCTGTTTGACAAGGCATGATAGAGACCTTGCGAGGTATTTGTGTGATTAACACATGAATGGTAAATTTCAGCATTGCAGCAACATAGCCGAGATACTTATATTATTTCTACTGTGTCTACTACTTTTGAGAAGGCTAAAATACAATTTTCACAATTTAATAACTAACTTTTGAAATGATTATTTGACACCAAATTGCTCTCCACAAAATGTACAATACTTAAGAATGTACTAATAAAATTTTACCTGATTTGAATGAGATACTTTGGAGTTATTAAAGTTGTCATGTAAAAAAAATGGTTTTCTCTACATTCATAACATTTTGGGCAGCAAAGCTTGGTTTAGGGGCACTATGTCGGTTTTTACATTTGTATAATCTAAACCCATACGTTTTTCTTTTGACAAAATTTGCTTTACATAAAACAAAACAACAACAACAACAAAAAAATGAGAAAAAAATGAGAGAAACAGATTAGTGAAAGTTTGAGCAAAATCCGATAAGAAATAAGAAAGTTATAATTAATCAAACACAAACTCCGTGACGTATCTTGCGAGCTCCTTTCCCATTTGCTTAGTACAGAAAATCTCACGAATTAATATTTTTTAGTTTTTAGTTTTTGATTATATCTTAGGTGCATGTATGATTGAATATTCAAATGAAACTTAAAGATTTTGAGGGTACAGGGCAAATGGGAGATGAGCTAGCAAGATACTTCACTGAATTTCCGATTTGTGTTTGATTGACAACAACTTCAAAAATTTATAACTTTCTTATTTCTTGTCAGATTTGCTCAAACTTTCACTAATCTGTTTCTCTCATTTTTTTTAATTTAAATTTTTTTTTTTTTAATTTAAGGCAACTAAATACCAGGGTGGACTTTCCCTTTAAGGGGGAAGATTGCCCCAATGCCCCAATTTTTAGTGGCCATCTGACAACCCGTCCCGTGGGAGAATCTTGTCAGTTTTTGTGTACTGGTATTTTGTGTATTCTGACAAAGTTTTGCGCCTATGTAGGTGGGTGGAAATCGATCCGACTTGGAGGCCCATTTGGGGGGCTCTGGGGGCCAAACCCGGATGCTTCGTTCAAGCTGACAAACTTTTTTTTTTTTGTGAATGACATGGATGGTCTTAGTGACTGTAAGGGGTCAAATCACATATATAAAATGGGATGACTATTTCGGGACAGGCTCCTAGCCTATCAAGTTATCAATCATATGCCTTCTCTTAGCACATCAAATCTATTGCATCCAAGACAGAGGCCATTGTTAACTTGCTCAGGAAACTTGCAGGCACCAGATGGGGCGCTTCTTATAACGCCCTGCACATCTCGACCCCAGCTCTGGCCTACTCCACGGCATAATATGATGCACCAGCCTGGGGTCACAACCCACACACCATGAACATTGATGTTGTTCTCAACTCTGCCATGAGATTTGTCAGCGGCACGTTAACAACCAACCCTCTTGACAACCTAACCATCCTGTCAACAGAGGCATCTTGCAACATACATTTCAACCCCGACTTTGCAGCGCCCCTACAAAGTCCTCAATAGGCCCACAAACTAACCACCTGGTTGTGATATCCTCCGCAAGTCTTTGGTTAACTTGAACAGACTCAGATCGTGTGTTGGCCGTACAAAATACCTTAACAAAATAGGAGCTGAGCCATCTGACACCTGCGAATATGGGGAAAATTAAACCATCGACCATACATTATCCAGTTGCAGCATCCACCAGGCTCCTCATGGTTCTGAAGGCTTAAGAGAACCTGATGACGACACTGTGGACTGGCTCTCAACCAGCGTTCCCATATGACCAATCTTGACAGAAGTTGGCATCCACATTAAAGAAGGAGCTGTGTAGCTATACACCTAAATAACAACCATCACAAAACGACTTGTTCGGCTGAATATGGAAAATATTCACATATCAGTGTTTGGGCGAAATGGCGAGGTAGAAAAGAAAGAAAGAGTGGGAGATACGAACGGAAAAAAAAAATCAACTTTGTTAATTTACATTCCATCAGGCTAGTAAGACAGATCCCCCCCCCCCCCCCCTATGAGGCCAGTGCCCCGTTAATAGCTGGACTCACGCTAGGCCATTGATTTGCTTTTCACTCTAACAACCAGCCGTGCATTCCGACCTATCGAATGACTGCATACGGCAGTCCACCCATAGAGGCAACTTGTTTTAAGGGAAAGCATAAACTTTTCATTGAGATTGGAGAAGCTTTGAATAATAATTGGATAAATAATGAGAGATTTGTTCAGTAAATAAGAATCTAGAATTGGGGTATTATTTATATGTGTACATGTGATATAGTTTGGAAATGCTTATAAATTTGTATTTATTGTGTACAATCAAGTAACAGAAAGTTAACAAACATTAATAATGATGATAATAATAATATATTACATTTATTAAGCGCATTATGTGAATACTTCAATATGCTTTACAATGTAATTTATTACGTCTATAAATCATATGGGCACTTTAATATATTCTTTCATTACCGCATTATAACTTTGAAATGTCAATGCATTTAATAATTCTGCGCTTAAACATGTCATTACATGATGATGATATCTTTCTTTTATATTTTCTAACACCTCCAATATTTTTTCTGCGGTTCGTTTTATGAATGTGCATTTCTAGTTATTTTGAAAAAATACTAACGGTAAAAGACATTTAAGTAATTCTACCCCTTAAATGGACGGATGGGTTATCATTTTATCCCATCTTAAAGGAAGATGAGGCGAATAGCATCAGGAATAACAGCGTTTGTTATATGGAAGTTAAAATTTATTCAGTGCATTTTCCTCCATTTCCCATTTCACATTGTTTACGTATGTCAGTGCTTGAGTGTACACATACACGAAGCTTGATAAAGCCTTTTAGATCTTTTTTTAACATGTTTGAGACTTTTGGTTATGATAGGAATTATGTTAGAATACACACAGAAATCGCATCATTATATATATAACCCACATACTAAAATCTCTCGGACAACTATTACTGACTCGAATGGATACAACCTTAAGTGGTAACAGTTTAACGAATGAAGCGACAGAAGGCCTACTAGTTACCAATTTGTTGGTTTATCACAGGACCTCGTCCAGGGATTTAATCAGCATTACAGTGAAAGATCGACGGGCAGGAAAAGAAAAGCACAGGCGGGGGGGGGGGGGGGGGGGGGGGGGGGGGGTCATGTCATCAAATGGACATGAACAGTGATGAAAAATTTGGAAGAAGTGAATTTGAGCTCAGAGGAGAAGACTCTAGCTGATGATCGAACCAGTTGCTGGCAAGTTAACTCAAACACCTAAATCTAAGTATGTCATCCTGGAAATATAATAAGCAATCATATTATTTTCCTTCTCTTCTAAACATTTCTACATTGCTTCTTCTTCAAGTTCCCTGCAGACTGAGCCTTGGCGACCATGGGTCTGAAATCAGTCCGATATTTGGCCCCCCTTATGATATCTATCATATCAGGGCCCTGTAACACAAAGCTTGACATTGAAATTACGATTGATTTTTACGACTGATTGTACATTGTAGCCAATGGGATTGATCGTAAAAATCAATCGTACGATCAATCTAAAGCTTTATGTTATACGGCCCAGAAGTGCCAGTTGGTAATGCCAAGCCCTCCATGAAATTCAAATTGTGACGTCCTCTTGTTCCCTTACAGTCAATCCGTCTGTCAATAGCCGATCTTTCTAGTCCATCTTTCCAGATTAAATGTCCAACGAAAGTCAGAAGTCGCTTCCTGACTGTATCTTCAGATCCCCCCCCCCCCCCCCATTATGTTAAATATTTGTTCATCTCATATTCTCGACATTACTGGTACTCTTACAATTCGACGTTAGTACCACATTTCAACCCCTTCCAAACTTGTTTAATTTACAGATGGTGATTACATCGGTTGCTATGCTCTTGGATGCTTACAGTTCGATTTCGACGTCGATTACCTAAACAACCTTACAACACCCGACTCATGCACAGCTACATGTAAGGAAAATGGATTTCCATTGGCAGGTGTTTACAATGGCACTAAATGTTCTTGTGCCTGTGCACAGACTTGCCTTGAAGCAGCACTGGATAACAAGCATTGCGGCTTACCTTGCCGATCAGCCCCTACTAAACTTTGTGGTGGTTATAGTGCAGTGAGTGTGTATAGTGGTAAGACATCATTATAATTCTGCCTTACGGTTTTGATTTTATGTGGCATTGTTTTTTTCAATAATATTGAATAAACAAGAATAGAATTCCTCGCTACTTAAAAAAAAAAAAAAAAAAAATCATGGAAATACACAATAACATTAACACTGGAAATGATAAACGCATACAAAACAATGAACACATTATTTTACAATAGCTCAAGGCAGTATCACTGTTTTTATGAGCTGGAGACAAATAAATGTATATGAGTAAAAGTAATGCATTATTGCTAATTTATTTTACATTATTTCATAACATTGTGCATCATTTCTTGATCTTTAAAAAAGAAATGATACTTCAGAGATATAAAATTTGATCTTTTTTTTTTTTCATGGACGTATTAAATGGCCTATATTTTCCCAAAATTAACAGGAAATGAAAACGAGTAAAAAAGAAGCGTTAATATGATTGAAAACATTGATGTGCTTCATAGAACGTATTATGTATAGTGTTTTATTTTTATGACATTAAATCTCGCAAATTATATTCATTATATCAGTCATGTAATATTGCAGTTTCTGTAAATGTGTTCATACTTTCAACGTATTTAGTGATAACACTCTGAAATTCACATAATATCTGCAAAATACCGAAATTGCAGAGAAACTCTGAATTCACAAAATTATGTATATATATATATATATATATATATATATATATATATATATATATATATATATATATATATTGTTACGCTCTAACTCATATAGTTAGACATTTCTGCCCTCCTAGTTCTACTCGGGCATAAAAGTGTCCATTTCATGAATATACAAAGCCTGACAAGCAGCTGGCCAGTCTTAGTACAGAGTGGGTCATTATAGTGACATATGAACTTGGGTATGAACTACGGGTCAAACCTTATGGGTTATCATAATGGAGTGTCATATACAGAGACCAGAATAAGCTGTCATTATAAATGTAAACAATATACATCATTTTAGGAGCAATGATTCTATTTATAAGCACTGCACATAGGCGCCGGAAGCGGGGGGGGGGGGGGGGGGCAGGGGGAACAGTGCCCCCCCCCAAACGAAAAGTGGGGGGGGGGGGCAAAATGCATTTTCGCCCCCCCCCCAAAAAAAAAAAAAAAAAAAAAAAGGGAGAGGAAGAAGAAGAAGAAAAAGAAGAAAAGTTGGAATGAAAATATTGTATATAACTTAAAAAAGTGGTTATTTTTCGCTCGCTCGCTTTGCTCGCTCGCAAAATAAAAGATTATATGTGTTATTTACGCCAGTGCTCGTAACCAGCTCTGTTGCTTCGCTATCTCGCTTTCGAATTTCTTCGAAAATTTTTACGGGTCTTGTCCCCCCCCCCAAAAAAAAAAAAATTCTGCGTACACCTCTGGTCACCTCCGAAAATTTTTGACATGAGCCCCCTCCCCCTCCAAAATAGTGAGCCCCCTGGGTTGTTTGCCCCCCCCCCCCCCCCAATCCAGAATTGCTTCCGGCGCGCCTGGCACCGCACTTCTGGTTAGGATGGGAGTCAGTCAGTTAGTGATAGGAGTTAGCTTGAGTAGTATTCAGTTGTGAACCTCTGAATGTTCCAGTATTAATTGAGGTTGTAAGCAGCTACAATAAAGTCTTGACTAAGAAGTAATATATGACATGACTTCTGAGTCTTCATTCCCTTTGTCTTAAATCGGCTATATACCAAAGCCGTGACATTTGGTGGCAGCGGTGGGATTTGGACTTCAACACGTGCATCGAAGTGGTTCGGCAATATGGCTATGATCCAAATGGAACGACGACGAAATCGAACTCGAATGAAAGGAAAATAATGTGTATCTACCATGTCCACTCACTGAAATTTGTCAACCTGGACCTTCCACTGGTACTCTGATAGCGTCGATGGATTACTCGACCTACTCAAGCAATGATGTTGGCTAGAATGGTGGTCGTCACGTTTTGTCTTCGTGATCTGTAGCTGGAATTCGATGTCGAGTTAGCTGTCGCATGTCGTGGTCGATGTTGCTGCGAGTGTCAACCTGCCCTGCGTCTTAATTGACAGAGACGCCGTCGCTGGATGTGATATCCGGGCCGTGGGGAGTCACTTTCAGGAAGTTTCGACGGGATTTAACATAGCTGATTTCGCCAAGATTCATCACCGATGTCGGGATCGTGTAGTGGAAGATGACGATACAACGAATCAAATGGAAATTGAGTGCCTTTTGAGATTTTTCGCGGTTGCTGCATTGAGTGTCAGTCCTAGCGTGCATACGGGAGCACGGCAATGGCAACGAAAGGATGCCGTCATGGGCCAATTATTTTGTTTAGTAGTGTTAGGGCCACTTTATTTTAATTTGGTTTATTTTTCATGGGCATCAGTAAGGAAAGCGGAGTCAGAGCGTCAGCGATATCCCGACATCGTGATAGTAGATTTGTTGTGGGTGAATCTTCGGCAAGAAGTCGGAAAGAATGAGGAAACATATCAGCTTAGAGATCACGAATCAATCCGAATGGTATCGTGGGAGCGACGTCATCCATTTATGAGCACGTCATGCGTGATGTAAAGGTTGAGGACCCTCCATAACTTTTTGTGATTTGTGTGACACCGTGAGATGACCTGATGATCGGACCGGAATCGAGAATATGCAACTACAGGAAATACGCTCTTTATTTTTTTGAACAGAAGTAATAGAACAATATTCTTAACTGAAGATTATTCACCTTTACTCATCTTGTTTCCCGATAAAAGAACATGATCATGATGAAGATAACGCACTGGCTTGAACAATAATGAAACTCATGAAAGTAGTATTCTGAATTATATCTGAGTAGTAGAATATTGTAATACGTTGTGCATGTACACATTTTTACTCTTTGAAAATTGGAACGTGTTTTATGTAACATATTGTGGCGTTTTTTCTAAACTTTTTTGATATTTTCAGATTTTAGAATCGCCCCAAATACATTTGATATTGGAGAATACTGTTTGAACTCCACTAAACAAAAGGGATTAAGTCCTAAACTGAATCCTGTAAATTTATTTGAAATTCGTCAAAACAAATCTAAGCCCAACATAATGCATCAGAATAGGTTGAAGAAAAAAAATACCTCGAGTAATGATGTCCCTGAATGGGCCATTACATTACAGGTGCAAGTAGTATGTTCAGGAACCCAAATCCAGACATGTGCAAACAGAAGACTGAGTCTTACAAATAGGCAGCAGTATGTCATCTTTTGTTGTAATTGTATTAATGTATAGATGTATAATGTAGTGTTAAGAGTTAATTTTGCATCTTATCCATCGTTTTTAAAATGCCTAGCTGGTTACATTTCAAAGTAAATTAATTGTTTCTTCGTATTCCATGTCTATCCCAGGCCTTTTCACTATTCTTCCACTTTCTTTATACACTTTTCCCTATTTTCGTTTTTTTAATTTTTTTTTATTTCTTGTTTCATTTGTTTTCAATTGTCTTCTCATTTGGTACTTTCTTGTATGGCGACATTATATTTCGCTTGTCGAACTTGTTTATATTCAATACCTGTGTGGTGTACTTGTACTGTAGGTACTGTTTTTATTTTGATTTTTGTTGCACTATTACATAGTAGAAGTATTTGCTGGCTTTCATTGCTAACTTATTAGCATCATTTTGAAGTAGTGGTGTATTTATGTTTCAGTGAATTTTCTCATTATGTAAGAAGTTTGAATGATTATTTTTAGGTCAGTAGTACTTTTTTTTTGTTTATGCATATGTGTGTATTCACTTAATGGGTAGTGTTGATTTTAAGCCGTAAAACTCTTTGTAATATTTGGAGCATTGTATTAGTGCCTTCTGTTTCTTGTCTCTTTCCTCTCTCCTTTTCTTGCCCCTTTTCCCTGTTCCTATCCTGCGGGTTCTTTTCTTTGTATTATTTGCAGTTTTTAGAAGATTCTATCTGCTTCTTTTCTAAGTATTATGCAACAGTATTTTAACTGTACTTTGCAATACCAGTTGAGTGTTTGTATTCATTTCAAGTTCAAGATAACTCAGTTTTAAACCTAGATTGTACAAGGAAAATCACACTGAGAATGACATCCACCAGTTCTCTGCGAAGCATTGTTTTTAAAATTTTCCCTAAGGTAACATAAAAATCCGAGCTGTGTCTAGACAACCTGTTTATTACTGTTCGGCCAAGTCATAGTGACCATGCAGTATGTATAGGATAAAGTTTTTAGTTTTGTTTACGATTTTTGTTGCATTTTTAGGCATTTTAATTATTGCACGTGACATCGAGAGTGATGTCAGAATACTGTATAGGCTTTTAACTGATAAAAGGTTATGTTTTATATTGTTTCTAGTTTAGTTGTGTCCAAATGTGTAGATTATTATGTCCTATCATGTTAGATAAGTACAGAGTTGATTAATCATTTTGTAGTTCTTATGGGTTGTGCTAAGTTTCGGGGGGGGGGGGTTCCACCATCGTATTTTTCCATTATGTTATGTTATATCTTCATTTCAACCATTATAATCTCATTTGTTCTTTTTATGGTTTCACTAAATCTTATGTTTGTATTGAGGGCAATACCATTTTTTTTTTCAAGAGGGGGGGGGGGGGGGTGTTACGCTCTAACTCATAGAGTTAGGCATTTCTGCCCTCCTAGTTCTACTTGGGCATAAAAGTGTCCATTTCATGAATATACACAGCCTGACAAGCAGCTGGCAAGTCTTAGTACAGAGTGGGTATGAACTACGGGTCAAACCTAATGGGTTATCATAATGGATTAATGGAGTGTCATATACAGAGACCAGAATAAGCTGTCATTATAAATGTAAACAATATACATCATTTTAGGAGCAGTAATTCTATTTATAAGCACCTCTGGTTAGGATGGGAGTCAGTCAGTTAGTGATAGGAGTTAGCTTGAATAGTATTCAGTTGTGAACCTCTAAATGTTCCAGTATTAATTGAGGTTGTAAGCAGCTACAATAAAGTCTTGACTAAGAAGTAATAATATGACATGACTTCTGAGTCTTCATTCCCTTTGTCTTATACCGGCTTTATACCAAAGCCGTGACAATATATAAATTTTGCTTTTATTTTCGGTTTGTATGTTTTCTTCTCCTTTAGTTCGCCATCCTGCCCCACGAAAAAATGTCGAATATTGTCACCACGAGAACGAGAAAGTAAATAGTTCAACGTCTCCAGGTAAGTGATGATTTGTTTTGAATACTTTCTAGAAAAAAAAATAATTGTGTTAACTTAATAATGATTCAATTACTTCCTGTTTGCAGATGATTTGGAATAATACAGATGTTAATCAGTCTGCCAATATAGCCGGTCTTTCCAGTCCATCTCTCCACATTACGGTCCAACGAAAGCCAATAGCCGCTTTCTTACTGTAATTTTTCAGATTTCGCTTTTCCCCATTTATGATAAGTAATTGTTCATCTGATATTCTCCACATTAATGGCATTCTTACAATTCGGCTGTAGCGAGACATTTCCATCCCTTCCAAACTTTTCTAATGTGCAGATGGTAATTACATCGGTTGCTATGCTCATGGATGCTCACAGTTTGATTTCGACGTCGATGACCTAAACAACAATACAACACCCGACTCTTGCACAGCAACATGTAAAGAAAATGGCTTTCCATTAGCAGGTGTTTACAATGACACTAAATGTTCTTGCGCCTGTGCACAGACTTGCCTGGAAGCAGCATTAGATAACAAGAAATGCGGCTTACCTTGCCGATCAGCCCCGACTAAACTTTGTGGTGGTTTTACTGCAGTGAGTGTTTATACGGGTAAGACATCATGTTCTTGAATTTACATGTTTGTGTGTGTGTGTGTGTGTGTGTCTTTTGAATTATAACTTGATTGATGGTTTTGATGTAATATGATTTGATTTGGATGGTTTATACAACATGGATATTCATTGCTGCAAAAAGATTTTTTACATTCAATTAAATTTAAAAAAAAAAATGAATAATAACAATAATGATCTGGTATTAAAATCATTGCAATGGAAATGATAATCGCATATTATGCAATGGAAAAATTACTTTATAACACCTCAAGGCAAAGTCATTGCTTTCCCTTTTTTCATCATTTTCTTCATTATCTAGGTTGAGGAGATATGAATGATCCTTTCGAATTATTACATTTGATTTTGTCATGGAAATATTAAATGGCCTTTATTTCCTCAAAATTTAAAGGAAATTAATGTGGATATGATGACGGAGACAGAACTCACACCGAGTAAGAAAAAAAAAACACAACAAAAACACATTAATATGATTTGCAAACATTTATGTGCTCAACACGTATATAGGGGTTTTTATGACACTAGATCTCGCGAATTGTATTCACTACGTCAGTCACATAATATTACACTTTCCGTAAATTTGTTTATACTTTCAACCTATAAAGTAGTAAAACACTTTGTTTCTGAAATTTACACAATATCTGCTAGACACTGTATTAAATTGAAAAGGATATCTGATTCCATAAAATTATGCGTAATTCTTGCTTTCTTTTTTGATTTGTTTTCTTCTCCTTTAGTTCGCAATCCTAACGCACAAAAAAAAGAAAAATATTGTCACCACGAGACCAGGAAGGCAAATAGTACAACGTCTCCAGGTAAGTGATGATTATTGTTTTGAATACCCTTTTTATACTAATTTTGCGAACTTAATTATGATATAAATATTTTATCTTTGCAGAGGATTTCTCACAATACAGGCGTAAATGCTGTCACTTAAAGAATTATTTTAATGAATGATAGATTACACTGCAAATGTGTTCGAAAGACAAAAAAATTATATGTTATTTCATAATTGAACATCATTATCATTTTATAAATATCACTTCTTTTCCTTGTGCTACAAATGTGTGGTTTGTTTGTTTGTTTGTTTTTTAATAATTTATTTTCTGCATTCTTTTGTTTTAATTTCCCTCCTTCTTTATTGTGTAGACCCTCAAAGTTCACGGCTTCATATTGCCGTGCCGATCTCCATTCCAGTAGGCATTTTCCTGATCATTATTGTAGCAGTCATACTGGTATATCGCCGACAAAACCATACTTCAAAAGAGCGTGACACGATTGCCAAGATAGATCGAAAAGACAGAGAAACAATTGACAAAGGACGCTATCGATTGAGCCTTCGTGATAAAAGAGTTCAGGAAAGTAATCCACGTGTCGCACCAGTACCTCAGTATCAGACACGGAAGAAGGCGATGCATAAACTACCGGACATTCCTCAAGATGCTGATGTAACAGCAACAACGTCATCAGATGCAGGATGTAGAGAAGGGATCTATGAGGACCCTGACCTTGAGGATCCAACGGTACCCACAGCAGGTTATGATTTATCACACGAGTACCTTGTCTCAGGACAAGGTGTTTCTTCCGGGAGGAGTCCAGCGGACGAGCATCACGAATATGACTACGCTGATGTATACAAAAACAAATTGAAGGCACCTGTTAAAGGTACCAGAATCAGTAACGATGGATACCTTCTCGCGGAACCGGATATATACGGCTTGCAAAACATTGGCCCCAACGTCTATTGCTCTTCGCGTTTACCAAAATCACAAAATCAGGGGAAAGTTGAATCCTCCGAAAGTCCTAAGAATAAAGTGTATTACTCTTCCGGTATACGTAGATCACATAATCAGGGGGGAAGTGGGCCTCCAGAAATATATGACCCTCACACGTACACTGCACACATACCAAGAGCTGTTGATGAAGTGAACATTAAGCATTCATCGAACCCTGCAGGCCCAAAAGTGTACTATTCTACACGTTTACACCGCTCAGACGATCAGGTTTCCAATATCTCTTCAGCACTAAATATTGTAGAGGACGAGAGTTACATAGAAGTGGAAGAGAACTAATAGAGTTCATAACATACTTTGCTGTATTTTCTAAAAATAGTATTATTTGGGGTGTCTTAGTATTTGCTACCTGAGTACTGTCTAATATATTTCAATGTGTTTATTAAGAAAGCAATTATTTAGGGACTTAAGAGGTGATAATTTTTTAGCGAGGACATAAATATGTAGTAACTGAATGATTATCAATTGTATTTTACCATGTAAAAAATAGCTTCAGGAACTCATCCGCATACAGCAAACATTGTCAATACTTCAGTTTACTCGTTGAGTCCGGGGGAAGGTCATTTAAAATACTATTTAAAATATTACAGTATTTTATTACACTAATGTCATTGGATAGAAGCTTACAATTAGAATAAATTTAAGTATCGCTTTCACTTTACTGGTCGAGTTTTGGGGGGAGTCATTTATAATACTCCTTAATAGAGTATGGTATTTATGATTAATACAAATTACAGGGATCTCTTTCACTGGCAATCGATTCGTATATAAATCAATGAAATACCATTCAAATGGAGATAGACGCATACACACACACACACACAATATATATATATATATATATATATATATATATATATATTACAAACATCTTTGACGTATAATATAAACAACAAAAGACTCAGTATCGAACCTTGAGGTTCACCACATATTATTGTCTTAAGTTCAGATTTAAAACCATCTATACATACAAATTGTTTCCGTTTACTTAAATAACTTTGAAACCGTTTATGGAAAACATTATATTAACCTATTCCATATAGCTATGCAATTTATCTGATAATAAATGACCAAGTGACTCAAGGGCCTCAGACAAATTCAGAAATAATCCTGTAGTATATTTCTTTAATGATTCAAGGCATTTAAGTTTTATTTAGAAATTCAGTGAGAGCAAAAGATGTATATTATTG
Source organism: Heliocidaris tuberculata (assembly GCA_025618425.1). Classification (NCBI taxonomy): domain Eukaryota; kingdom Metazoa; phylum Echinodermata; class Echinoidea; order Camarodonta; family Echinometridae; genus Heliocidaris; species Heliocidaris tuberculata. Next base: position 19,896,092 of record CM046841.1, read on the forward strand.
TTAATATTGTTAATCTTTGCATGCCAGTCTATAAATGTTATGCATGAATAGAGCTATTATAACATTCTTTCGAGGAATCATATTGTTTTTTTAGGGTTGTGTGCGCCTTGTGGCCCTCCCACACTTCTCTGCCTTACTATCCTAATTTTGTTGTTTTTTTTATAGATCTTGTTCACTTTTGCTTATACCATCTATGTTCTACTTGTGTAAGGAAGCAACTAGACAAATTTGAGTTTCTGGTATGCCTGCATTTTGTTACAGTAAGTTTGTTGCATTTTGGATCTGTGTTTTACTCTGTATCAGTAGCCATTTTTACTCTATATGTATTATAGGCCTACACATAGCTGTTGAAGCTCTGCCAGTTCAGTCAAGCTTGAAGTTCTTTCTGTGAGCTTTCTATTGTCAATGTATTGAGTGCTTTAAGTATATATGTCCTTCACAATGAAGCTAGCCAGTATGGTAGCTTTTGTATTTACTGCAATCTTACTGTGTAGTTGCTCTCAATTACTGTCAAATGAATACAGTCTGGATATCAGCTGTCTTCATCATGTTCATGTACTCTCAGCACAACCTTATTCATTAAAGGGGAAGTATGTTGGTACCCCAATACAGTACTACGCTAACTCAGAGTCAAGATTTCAGATTTTGTTACTGATATCGGGAGACATTAATCCGAATCCAGGCCCTCATAGTGATCAATAATTAACATCTGAAACAAATAATGCTTGTAGTTCACGACTCACATATGACACTCAAACCCTCCGTTCTTTCAATGTAAAGCAACTTTCTAATAATTGGCTCAATGTTAATCCAGAGGTCTGAAATCGGATTGTCTCTCTCGGTATCAACAGAAGACGGAGGACACATCGAGGAAAACGAGGCTATGATCGTTTTAAACATCATATTAAAGTTAGGCGTCCTAAATGCCCGTTCCCTCCGTAATAAATCATAAATTTTCCAAGACTATGTCATTGATCATCATCTTGATCTTACATGTATTTGCGAAACCTGGCTATCCTCATCAGATGACGCAGTCATTGCAGATCTTTGCCAAAGTGGATATACCTTCCAGCATTGTCCTAGGGGCTCCAAGTGGAGGTGAGGTTGCTTTACTTTACAAGGACAACATTGAAGTTGTCATCAATCCATCACAAAAACATGATACTTTTGAATCAATGCATGGAACTATTTCAAATGCTTTTTCCTGCTTGGACATAGTTGTCATGTATAGACCTCAGGGAAATCAGCCCTTCTCAGCATTCGACGAATTTTCAGAGTTCCTTGATTCGACTGTGTATAAATCATCACCCATTGTGATCACGAGAGATCTGAATATTCATTTGGACAATACTTCATCGCCTAACACCCTGAAGTTCAATGATCTGATTAGTAGTCATGGCATCTCTCAACTAGTCACTTCTCCTACTCACGATAAAGGTCATATCCTCAATGTCGTCATGGTACGTAACTCAGATAATATGCTTTACTCTGGTCTCAAGGTCATACCTGGTATCTCAGACCATTCCGCCATTACCTGCTTGCTTAGATTCAAAAAGCTTCTTCGGACTGACTGCACTTTCACCAGCCGCATTCCGCCATTACCTGCTTGCTTAGATTCAAAAAGCCTCTTGGACTGACTGCACTTTCACCAGCCGCTATATCAAGGGAATCGACAAGGCAGCATTCATCAAAGATGTTGCCAGGTGCAACATAATGCCGTGCCGCACTGAAAGTGTCGACAATGCTGTTCAGAGGTACAACACGCAGCTCAGTCGACTACTCGATCTCCATGCTCCAGCTAAGGACAGAAAGATCAAGAACCGTATGGACTGTCCTTGGTACAACTCGAAAATCTCTGTTGAGAAGCGCAAACGAAGGAGGCTTGAACGGAAATGGCGTTCGAATGGAAGACTTCACATCCATAGAGAACTATAATTGTGTATTCAGAAAAAAACGTGGTGAACTCTTTGCTGAAAAAGGCCAAACGTTTATATTATGTTGGTCTTATTGAAGACTGCGGTGATGATTCAAAGCGGCTCTTCTCCATCGCCAACCGCCTTCTCAACCGCAAGCAGTCTTACTCTCTACCAGCTCAAACTGATAGTCATGCAATGGCTGAGACTCTCATCCACTTCTTCCAGACTAAAGTAAAGAACATCAGCGACTGTCTCTCTCCAGATGAATCGTCTACACAACTCCTCACCTCATCATCTCTTGAGTCTTTGCAGCCCACCAGTCCCGATGAAATTCTACATCTCCTTCGCAAATTTCCTCCTAAGTCCTGTCATTTAGACCCCCTCCCTACAATATTATTAAAAGATTGTTCATCTATTTTTGCTCCCATTGTTTCGCAGATAATCAATTTAAGTATTAACCAAGCCAATGTTCCGTCATCCCACAAAATTGCTCATGTCATTCCAATCATGAAAAAACCTTCCTTAGACCCGGAGACACTTCAAAAATTATCGCCCTGTTTCTAATTTTCCATTTTTGTTTAAAGTTCTTGGAAGGGTTGTTTTTTCTAGACTCACTGATTATTTTTTGACTAATGATTTATTCGATCCCTTCCAATCCGCATACCGTCCTCACCATAGTGTTGAAACCCTCCTGGTCAATGTGTCCAACTCCATTCTTCAGGAGATGGACCGTGGAAATATTACTGCTGTGCTCTTACTCGATCTGTCCTCCGCCTTTGATACTGTCAACCACACTATTTTGTTAAACACCCTTCGCTCTCTGGGTGCTCGAGGTCAGGCATATGAATGGTTTCAGTCATATCTTTCCTGTCATTCCCCAATTGTTCGTATCAATGACTGCAAATCAAACACTATGCCTCTCACTCACGGTGTACCACAGGGTTCTGTGGGCGGGCCCACCTTATTTTCTATTTACCTGATCGGCTTGGGACACATTTTACGATGTCATGAAATTGGCTATCACATATATGCCGATGATATTCAACTCTATATTTCTTTTCATCCTAACCAGACTGATGCCTCATTTGCTTTGCGTCACCTTGAAAGTTGAATGAACGATGTTCATTCTTGGTTGAACTCTCATTCGTTGAAATTGAACTCCACCAAATGCGAGTTTCTTGTATTTGGTTCCAAGTCTCAACTAAGTAAAATTGATTTGGATTCTATTTCTTTTTCTGGTCATACGATTAATGTGCCCCAAACTTGTCGTAACCTTGGAGTATTGTTTGATTGCAACATGACAATGTCTCATCAAATTTCCAGTATTTGTAGATCAGTGAGATACCATCTTCGTAACATTGGGTTCATAAGAAAATATCTTACAAGATCGGCCACAGAGCAATTAGTTCATGCTCTGATTTCCTCTCGGCTTGATTTTGGCAATGCACTACTTTTTAATTTACCACATAGCCAGATCTCTAAACTGCAAAAACTCCAAAATGCAGCAACACGCATAGTTACCCTTCGTAGGAAGCATACTCATATCACCCCTGTTCTGAACTCACTTCATTGTTTGCAAGTCAGAGATCGCATTGTTTTTAAAATTTTACTTCTTGTTTACCACTGTGTCAAAGGTTCTGCTCCCCAGTATAATGTTAACTTGGTTCACAATTACATTCCTGTCAGATCTTTACGCTCTTCTAACTCCGGTTCTCTCGTCGTCCCAAAATCTGCAAAACTATGGGGGGAACGGGGTTTTGCCCATGCTGGTCCTACTCTGTGGAACAACATACCAATAGTAATTAGAAATAGCGATTCCTCAGATTCATTTAAGAGCAATCTAAAAACTTAACTGTTTAATGCTTCCCTTTGTTAATATTTTTTTTTCAATCCTTTCTTCATTTCTTGTATTTGTTATGATTATCTTCCTTTCTTCATCCTATAATACATGCGCCTAGAGCACTCCACAGAGTGGATTGGGCGCAATATAAATCATATGAATTATTATTATTATTATTTTCCAATCAACCTTTTTCAGTTTTCATAATAAATTTCATTTGATGATATGGATAATTTTTTACAAAGCACCAATTTTCCTTGATTCTAACGCTAACGATTATGGCTCTCTACATTTTAAATATCACTATCATCATGATCGTAATCAATATTTCAGACTAATGTTCCAACGATAAAGCAAGGCATATCTTAAATGAAAGTTCGTATACAATGTAATATGAGTGAACCTTTTGTCTTAAACATCATATTTGAACATCTGATCCAGATTCATTGGCGTTGCCAAAATGTCTTACATAAATATTACTTTAAAGATGGAAATTTAAGATCGTGGGATGTAGTGTATAACATACGATGCAGTTTGATAAATGCATGAAACATAACATGGCTTAAATAGGAGATGCATAATGTGATGGTTTCTGACATTGTAAGAATCACATGGTATGGGCACGATTCGAAATGATTGTTGATCGAAACTTATGTTTGAATGATGATCCTGTATAAGTAGTTTCATTAAAACCCTCGCCTTATTTTATATGTAACTTTGATTCCACTTACAGAGCGACAGAAACTCACAGTGCCTTAATACTTTCGATACCCTGTGGTGTAAAGTCATGTTTAATTGTATTGTCATTTTTGCGTCATTATACGAAGAGGATTAAGCAGCGAAATAAAAGCTTCCACGTCCATTATGATATTATGAAGATTGATGTTTGCACTTGAAAACTAAATTATGTTTGCAATTATGCATGATGTATTTGAAATTAATTGGGAATAACAACTAATTTTAAAAAAAAAATTATAGCTGTGGATATTTCCGTATTCCAGGTTTCCTCCACTATGTTTCTGAACTTTCCATCGTATAAAGGAAATAAAGTCTGCACATTTCGTTCTCATGAAAATCCTGTTTGTATTCTTATATTTTGCTGTTATAAAATGAGCACCATTTTAAAAAACATGAGTGAGATATAATGATAATAAAAAGAGGGAGGAAGAAGAAAACTGTGAAGATTGAGCATAAGCGGGCATACTTATCAGGAGATGTAGGAAGAGAAGAGTGAGATACAATTAGTGGAGAGAAACATGAATGGGGTGGGGAGGGGGGTCTAGAGAGAGGACAGGAAAATAGAGATAAGACAGAGGTAGAATAAAGCAGGGGGGGGGGGGACGCATGGAGCCTGAACATACGAACGACTAAAAATTGCAATTGCTTCCATAGTACAATAGTATTTGCCATAAAATAATAGAATAAGGAGAGATGAGGAGACATAAAGAAATAGAGAAAGAGAGAAGGGTGAGATAGAGAGAAGGAGGGAAGGGAAGGGAGATTGAAAACAGATAAATATGAGAGGGGACAGAGGAAGGGGAAATAACATAAAAGATAAGTAGGTGAGAGGGAGGTCTAGATACTGTAGTTGAACAAGAGAGAGGGGAGGAGAGACAGAGAAAGAGAGAAATAAAGAGAGAGATATATATATATATATATATATATATATATATAACGATAAATAATAAAAAAGAGGAAGGATGGATTTTTAAAAAATAAATAAGGTGGTAGTAGGTGAAAGAAACATGAACATACAACCGACTCACAATTCTGTTTGTACCATCCCTGCCATTACTATTTTGTCACCCATTGCCATTTTTTTTTTAAATTATTTATTTATGTTTTCAAAGTTTCCACATAAACAAAACTACATCCTTTATCTCTTGTTATCGTTTGGTTTTTGCAATCATTATTAAGAGAGAGAGGTAAAATGGGGAGCAAGCAAAAGATGTAAGGGAGACAGAGACAGAAAGTAAGAAACAATGAATACAGAGATCAAGAGAGGTGATTGGAAGCTAGTTAAAGGAGAGTGGGCAGAGTTAAGCAGAGAGGACAAAGTGAAAGGGAAACAAGAGAACGCGGAGTTTAATAGACAGAGAGAAGAGGGAGATGATAGGATCTATTAGAGTCTAAGAGTGCATGGCTTCGAAGTTATTCAGCACGAAACATTAGGGGGCATTTCCTCCTCCTTTTCATTCTCTCAATTTGATGTATGTGGGGACAAAAAAATAAATAAATAAAATCTGTTAAGATTAATTTACAATAAATGCATGACCGGTTTAGATTTGAATAGGGGCACTGCTAGGCAGGCCTATCAAGATTATGTCGTATTACCTGGAAATTTCCCTAGGAAGATTCCCTTTTTATAAAAGGAATATTGTTTAAAAGAGAAAGTTTTGAATCAATCACGAATTGTTGTATTAAAAAGGGAAGATAGTGGATCGATATTCCCTAAGATTTTCAAGGATTTTGGATGAGCCAATGGAAAAATAAATAAACAAATAAGACGGCCTGTAATAAATGAATTGTTAGCTAGTAAAAATAGATGAGGTGAAAGCGGTGAGGTAGACAGACTTGTCAACAAGGTTCATGGAAAATGTGAGCAACTGACACTAGTCTTGTGTCTGTCATTGGTAATGAATTCAATGACTTCTTTGTGAACAATGGACCAAATTTAGAAGATGAATTGCCAAATAGAGCTATAACATATGGTGATTATTCGGGGCAGAATACTGATCTATTGATCATAATTTCGATAAATTATGTAATTTTTTTATTTAAAAAAAAAATGCTGATGTAATGTTTTCTATAGATTCATAACATTTGTTCGTTTGACACAGAGATAAACAATAGTTATTTAAATATAAAGCCTTGGACACATGTTGGGGGATTGCAAATAATATGGAAAAATGAAATATTCATGAGTTTTCAAAAAAATCATGAAATGAAAACTAATAATGTGGGGTTGATGATATTCCTTTCAAATGGCTATTTTGAATGAAGCAAATAATTTAGGCTTTCTTTTCATCTAAACTTGAAATATGCCCTTGAGCAAGGCACTTTATTTACATTGCTCCTCTCCACCCAGGTGTTAAATGGGTATCCGGTAGGATGCGAACGTCATTGTGGTTGGACTAGTATGTGCGCCCTTGGAAACTGGCGACTGGCTGGAATGGTCCCCAGAGGAGTAGAGAATGTGCACTATAATGTGCAGAATCGCAAGTGAATCGAGTGACCGGGGTAATAATGCTGTAAGCGCTTTGGTCGGTTACATTGTAACTGGTAAGGCGCTATATAAGAAACAGCTGTTATTATTATTATTATTATTATTACATATTTAAGCTAACTACAAAGTAACCCGATTTTGACTATTGGCCTCCCGAGCGCTGTTCTCGACACCCCCTCTGTGTATGTATACATTATACTAAATCTTCCCCTCAAACTAGTATCTTTAATCTTGTTGGCTAAATAATTTGTAGCATGTCATGTCCGTGCCCTATACTATTATACGAAATTGAGTCACACAGATACATACATGTGTGAAAACATTCTTTAAACAATATTTTGTTAATCATGTTTAATCGTCGAACGTAATTCAGGGGCCACAGAGTTTGTTTGAAAGTTCCTGTTTTTGTTTTTGTTTGTTTGTTTGTTGTTTGTTGATTGTTGTTTTTTGTTTTGTTTTGTTTTTGTTTTGTTTTGTTTTTTGTTTGTTGTTGTTGTTATTGTTTTGGGGGGCCGACTTTATTTCACTCATTAATAAAAAGTTTTGAAGGCAATGAATTTGGGAAAAGGTTTAAATATTTTGTACTCAATAGCTTCAATATGTGTATCCTTTTTTTATTTATTTTTTTTAAATTTTAAATATAGCTACTTCTTAGAAGTGAGCTCATTATTTTGTATCTCACTTTACTTGATAACTTGGAAACGTTACTTTCAAAATATTAGTATGCTTAAAAAGCAGTGGCACATTTGAGGTTATTATCAAAGGAATGAGGAAGAGAGAGAGAGTCTTACGATTGTGACTGTTAATCAGCATGATCAGAGTAAGGATTTCTGAAATGTTGCTTCATGGAAAAGGTTAAAATAATGAAAAGAATTTTTCAAAATGTTGCAATATAAACAGCAAAATTGATCCTTTATAAATTGTTCACAAAAAAAAGTGTTTATTAGGAAGATATTTATTAACCGTGATTGTTAGATCATTATAAAAGGCCTTTCTAATTACAAGTTACAATAAAGAAATTAAAGAAATTTAAAGAGATGAGTATTGAACACAGAAAATATAAAGGTTAGAGGAGAAGGTGGCTATTGAGTACGACTTACTTTGCTCTTCGGGGGATCTAGCTAGTTTGTAGGTACAAACCAAAGCTATACATACAGAGAGTCGCGACACTGGAAGTCGCTTCTTATTGGTCAGTGATTTCATGGAGCTTCAAATAGTTCCCTCCGATATATTATGTACGTGAAAGGGAACTACTGGGGAGCTCCATGTTTTAAACAAAGACCGCGAACGCGTAGGCTTATTATGCACGTGTCACAACTCTCTCTTTCAACGCGCTCTGGTACAAACGAAAGAGTATAAATGCGAAGTTTGCTAATTACCTCAATTAAGCAAGTGTGTATAATGTGGTGCGTTCAAATGGCTCTTACACGCCCATATGACGTCACAAACGGTTGTACGAGTTTAATCAAGGAGTTATCACAGAATAACTCCTTGGTTTAATGGCAGATGACCTTTAGGGGGCAAAAAAACATGCAAAGACCCTGAAATGTATGGGGGTCTACTCGATTTGTTGAGCCATAATTATATTCTTTCAGAGCCTTAAATTTCATGTAAGTCACATTTGTCGTAATGTTTCTAAATGTTTCCATAGAGATTCTGTTAACCTATGGCAGCTGCAACGCCAAAAGCATACAACGTTCCTGAAATTTATGCGGGGTCTTTTCAATTTGTTAGCTTTCTTTAAGCTTTCATAGAGTATCAAATAGCATGTAAGTTACATTTATTTCTATTTCAAAACCAAAACTAGGGGAATTATGATCATTCTAAAATTCCTTGTTTAGGCGTGTAAATCTATAATAGGCGGCACCCTTTCGATCAAAATCATCCATAGTCCCTAACATTTATGGGGGTCTATTCGACTTATTGAGCCTTAATTATTCCTTTCAAGAGCTCAAAATTTCATGTAGGTTTCATTTTCATAATTTAGAATAAATTCTGGGAAAATTAAAATCATAACAAATATACATGTATATATATATCGAAAATTTCTCTGCCAGAAACAAGGAGTAATCCCAGGGGATTTCTGGTGACATTTATTTATGATGATAATGATAATAATAATAACAATAATAATTTTCAATCAGTTTTGTTTCGGAACTATCAGTCCTTCCTCTCGTGCAAAACATATTTTTTTACGTGTTATACTTTTTTATATACTTTTTTACGTGTTATACCCATGGTTAACGTATTATTTCGAGAAAACTTAAGCCGGCGAAAGGTACTACAGAAGTACATCAGGGTTAATTGCCTTTGGCACAAACCTAACCCTTGTCATTCGCGATGTGCTCAAAGTAGTGGCTATTCTGTTTTGATAAACAACTCCCCCATCGTATTTGTAATCACTATCTCACAATTAGCCATGCTCGCTTGGATGTATGCCTTATTCTGTTATAATTATGCTAGTAGAAGTTAACAAAATATTATTATTATTATTGTTATTATTATTATTATTGTTATTATTATTATTATTATCATCATTATTTTGCTATTCTCTATTAATACTATGGGAGAAATACTTTGCAGACAATACATGCTCTTTCATCTTCCTTCGACACTGAATAATCATAATAGTGGTTGACTTAGCGCTTGTATAGTATTGACAGAACATGCAACTCGTATACTACTTTATTTTATATTTATTTATTTTTTTAATAAATATTTATATGATGTTTGTCAATATGGAAAGCGTACAAATTCTAAATGCTCATATAACTTTGTATAAAGTGGTACAAAAGCTCATTACTTTTACTCATTGTGATTACAATTTGTGGTGTATTGTTTTTTTCTTATTCCTCAAACCATTCTGTTTTACGGATCTAATTCTGTATAAATTCAAATTTGTTGTAGGGCAATTTGACTGAAAGCCATAGCTGGTTGTATGCTGCCATCTATAGACGAAACTGCATATCTATGCATGTTTTTGCAGTTTTATGTGCTTTTGCTGTCTGTTCATGTTTTTGTTTTGTTTATTCGTTCAATGTGGCCTTCTGCAGCTAATGCTTGAAGTAATTATGATGCACCTCATTTGTTTATCCCAAATTGACAGTGTAGTATTGCGTCACCTGGAATCTTTTACCACTCAGATTTGTTTTACTTGACATGGCTACTTTTCCTTTTAATGATGTAAATGATTTTGATTTGAACCTACTTTTACAATTACAGCACAATGCTGGTAACATTTCACTTTCTGATGAACAATATGAACGTAATATTTCAAACACTATAAATAACAATCTAGAAGAAATTGAATATACTTTTGATGCCAATGACAATTCTTTTGTTAAATCTCGATATTACACCCAGAACCAGTTTGTTAGTAATTCAAAATCGGGTGGAAAGAATGACCTGAATTTTTTACATCTTAATATTCGCAGTGCAATTTTTTTTTTTGACCAACTGACTTTGTTATTAGATAACATTAAAGCAGATTCTTTTGTGATTGCTTTGACAGAAACCTGGTTTATGACCCTCATATTATGCATTCCTTGTCTAGGCATAACCTTATCTTTAACAATAGAACAAATAAGCGAGGAGGTGGAGTAGCACTGTATGTTCCAACACACCTGCATTACATTATACTTAACGAATTCAATTTGATGAGTCAAACGATGGAGACGGTTTTTATTGAAATAACATTACCCAAGAGAAAAAACTTAGTTGTAGGCACAATTTATAGACCACCTGCTTCTGATCACAATACATTTCTACTAGAAATGCAACAATTGCTTTCAAACCCTTTATTTCAAAATAAGCATGGCTTTTTGATGGGCGACTTTAACGTTGATCTCTTAAAATGTAAAGAAGATAACTTTTCTCAAGATTTCTTTGACACTCTATTATCATTTTCATTTATTCCACTGGTTACTAGACCCACAAGGCTATCTTCTCACTCGTGTACTTTAATTGACAATATTTTCTCAAATGTTGATAGGGAAACTGATTCTGGCGTCATTCTGTCCGATATTTCTGACCATTGTCCAATATTCGCAAGAATTTTATCTTTCTTTGGGAATAATTCCTACTCTCCCCCTGTCAAAATGGTGAGGAAAATCACGCCCGAAAAAATTAGAAGACTTAAAGATAAACTTAGTTCACTTAGCTGGGCTGAAGTTTTAGTCAGCAACGATGTCAACATGTCTTATAATAACTTCATGAGTATTCTTGTCAATTCTTTTAATGAATGTATCCCTCTTGTAAAATGTAAACAAAACAACAAGCGGAAACCACGAAATCCTTGGGTTAGTAAAACACTTCTAAGATCCATTAATAGAAAAAATAATCTCTATTACAAGTATCGTGCAAATCCGACCGATGCAACACGTGATAAATATGTCAAATATAAAAACATTTTAACAACTCTTTTACGATCTGAAAAAAAGAAATTTTATTGTTCCAAATTTAAATCGAATTCAGCTAATATAAAAGAAACATGGAAAGTAATTAATGATGTTTTAAATAAGAAAAAAGATCGTAATAACATAACTCATATGAAGATAAATAATACAATTGTTGACGATAAGTCTGCTATAGCTAAAAGTTTCAATAATTACTTTTCAGGAATTGGTCCAAATCTCGCTAACGCGATACCCGGCACTGATAAAAGTTTTGAATATTTTTTAAATAATAAAAATCCAAATTCGTTATTCTTCATTCCAACTGACACTCATGAAATCATAGAAATTGTGAAAAACCTTAAAAATAAAAGACATTATCAATGAGATTGTTATTCCTTTAGAACATGTCATGAATTTGTCAATTGTCAGTGGTATCGTTCCCGACAAAATGAAAATTGCTAAAGTGGTTCCCATTTACAAAAAAGGAGATCCATCTGACTTAGGTAACTATAGACCCATATCTCTTTTATCTTCTATTTCCAAAATCCTAGAAAAAATCATATATAATCGTACAATAAAATTTGTAAAGAGTTTTGACCTTTTGTCTAATTCACAATTCGGCTTTAGGCAAAAGCACTCAACAACGCATGCAATTCTATATTTTATTAATCACATAACAACTGCTGTTGATGACCATCTTCACACACTTGGAATCTTTCTGGACCTGTCCAAGGCCTTTGACACCATTGATCATGAAATATTATTGTCTAAATTATCACATTACGGAATAAGGGGAAAGGCCTTGGAGTGGTATAGAAGTTACCTTACAGGTAGAAAGCAGTTTGTTTCCATAAATGGCTCAAATTCAGATTATAACAACATAACATGTGGAGTGCCCCAGGGCTCTCTTCTTGGGCCACTACTGTTTATTTTGTATATCAATGATTTTCAGAATTCTTCCAAGGTCCTATCATTTATATTATTCGCCGATGACACCAGTGTTTTTTTTTTCTCTCATAAAAATCCCGATACTCTTATAAATACAATCAATACTGAACTTGGATGTATTCACGAATGGATTTGTTGTAACAAACTTTCTTTGAATGTCAAGAAAACCCAGTGCATGCTTTTTAGTAATTCAATTTTAGCTTTACCCGGTAATGTCTCTCTCAATAATACTTCTATAGATATTGTTGATTCAACGAAATTTCTTGGTCTATTTATAGACAACAAACTTTCATGGAAGAAACATATCACATTTAACTACAATGAAACATTTATGTAAATTATTATCCAGAAATGTTGGTATCATTAACAAACTGAAAATCACTTTTCCCTCCAATATATTACTAAATTTGTACTGTACTCTTATTCTCCCTTATTTGAATTATGGGTTATTAGCTTGGGGCAACTCCTCTAGAAATTTATTGGATAGATTATTGCTTACACAAAAAAGGATAATGAGAATCATTTGTCATCAAAACAGATTAGCTCATTCAGATCAGTTGTTTTACGCTGATAAAGTATTAAAAATACACGATTTATACAATCTTCGTCTAGGTTGTTTTATGTATCAACTAAACCGCAACGAGTTGCCAACTCCCGCTTAAGTTTATTGTTTTCAAAAAATGAGAGTTTTCACAGTTACTCCACGAGACAGGCGTCATCTTACCACCTTCCAATGCTAAGAACTTTGTACAAACAGAAAACTATTATTTACACCGGACTATATTTCTGGAATTCTCTTGATGAGTCATTCAAACAATCACCAAGTTTATTTTCGTTCAAACATAATCTTAAGCTTAGGCAAATAAACGGTTACAGTATGTAAGCTGCAGAAGGCTATCCAATGTCCCATCCTTGTCCTTGTGTTGTGTTGAAATATTGTCCTGTTTTGTGTGGTCTTGTATCGTGTGTCGTTTTATATCCTGTTTATGCTCTTGTTTTGTTAAATGATACTCTGATATTTAAGTTAGGGAACCTGAATTACAAGCTTTGCTTTCCAAGGTTTCCTCCACAATACAGCTAGCATTTATTTACTTACCAATTACAGCGTAAATCTCATTTTGTTTTAAAACCGAATTTATGTGCTAGATTTCATTTAATGGTGTTTCTATATGCTCATAATGATTTTTGTAAACTGAAAGTCTTTGTAAATTATTTGCTGTTATTGTGGAAATAAATGAAAATGAAATGAAATGAATGTAAGACTACCATAGTCCATGTACTATAGCTGCTCCTGACCGATATTGACACGACTAGAGGTAGCTGAATTAGGCTTCTCTCAAGACACAATGATTTTCTGATACAGTGTCAAATTAAGTCTGAACTAGGAGAATATGTCCACATTCCATTTACGTGTGTGTGTATGTGTGGGTGTGTGTGTGTGGGGGGGGGGGGGCGCCAGGGTGTATGTGTGTATATAATTTGATTTTAGATCAGAGCCATCCGTACACAGAATTGGCCCACTCGGTTCAACTTCGGCACAAGATGGCGTATATTCGTTTGGCCGACCTTTATTGTAGGTCATATCATGAAAATATCAAATATTTTAATCCCACTCTGAAGAGTTTTCTCTAGTGATAATTTTGGTACCATTCATTCATTCCGTAGTCTTTGCGTTTGCAGGTAGGGAGGTATTAACGCCCCTCGTGACATTACTCAATTTTGTACTATTTTATGCATCAAGTTCATGATGCTGCTCTGTTATGTTTTATTAAGATTAGCTTATTATGTAACTAAGAATTGCATTTAACCGGATTATTATTGATGATTGGGACCAATAATGGAAACGGTACAGAAAAGCTGCAGTCTCTCTCTTCCCTCCCCCCCCCCCCTGCGTAAAACAAAGAATATGAAAGGCACATCCCAGCGATACTCCGCATTCAGTAACTGTTCTTCTCTTTCTAAATTTTCTTCCTTTCTCAGGCTGGAAACATTATACTTAACAGGCTTCCTAATTGAGGGGGGGGGGCAGAGAATTGAGAAAAAGAAAGAGAAAGGGAGAGAGAGGTGCACACTACTTTCAACTGACTTTTTTGCATCATTTCTACATTCTCCACCATGTGTGTCAAAGTTTATGAAAACAAATGAACTGTAAGAGATCGATGCCCTGGATGATGTTTAGCGATGTTAACAAGAAACAAGAAACAATTGCTAAATTGAAGCACGTACATTAAAGATTCATTTTTAGATAATATCTCTACAAAGATCTTTTTAACTGACAGAGAAGGAACCACACTGATGGTAATACAAAATTCGGTACTTCATTTTGCCACTTATTTGGCTAAAACAAATACTGTGATGGGTGAAACGATGCTAATCACCCAACGCGACTTTTCACGTCTGTGAACAGTGGAAATACACTGCAGATCAAATAATTCCTCTAAAATACACCAAGGCATCCAGACTTCCACATACGGTGAAATAAGAATGAATGTAACTTCCAAACACCATTTTCAGTTTTATTAATATTCAGTTTTATATGAACATTTTTGATCAGCTTACTAATATACGCCTTCCCAAAATGCATCGCGAGCGGGTGAATTACTCATGTGTGCCCTTTAGCGTCACCACTGGAAAAAAAGAAACAAGACTCAGTATTGAATATTGGCCCTATCAATATCATTTTGTAGGTGAAGCCAGAGAGCTGACCGCGGATATTACCACCAGAACAACTCGCATATCCCTATGGAAGATATGTTAGGTTTCAGTCAAGACAATAATATGTTGTGATACATTGTATGCTTATTACTATTGGCTTTTCTTTTTTCAAAAGTCAATTTTTAGCTAGAAAAATAGATTAACGGTACGCATAAGTTTACGATCTCTGATTGTCTGCTTGATGGAACAGAAAAGCTTCTTGCTTTAGTACATACACATCATTTCCATCAGTCTGAATCTGGATATTAGATGATTGATTGCTCTTTAAACTTATAATGATTAATGACGTAACATGTGATTCATTGGTTACTTTTCACTGTAATCGATCTTGTTAACCCTTAATCTGCCCCCATGCACCAACCCCAGTGCCACAGTGCTAATCCCTACTGTGCCAGCCACTAATCCCCTCTGTGCCAGGTTTAGTTTTGGGGTACTCAAGCGTGAACAAACAGTGCAACTAAACATGTACGTGGCACAGCTACGGAGGCTACTATACAAGGTTGTGGCACTCGAGCACAGGCTAGTACACATGTACGTGGCACTGCTACGCAGATCAGTACACAAGGTTGTGGTATCGTATGGGCTAAAGAGATAACTGCAGTCAAACAGTATTTTTTCCATTGTTTTATCCAGTGGTATGCCACACTTTGGTATTGGTACACTGTAAAAAAAAAAAAAAAAAAAAAAAAAAAAAAAAAAAAAAAAAAATCGTTTTTTCGCGGAAAATTTTCTGGCAGTCAGTATGCCAGGAATGCCCGTTCCCCCCCCCCCCCATTTTTTCCCCCCCGGAAATCAGCATATATTTACAATAAAGTCACATCAAATTGATTTCGGGCAATTTTAAATATATGCTGATTTCCGGTAAACCAACAAACCTGCTGTTGTTTTACAGGAAAAATACTATAAAATTGAAATAACAGCAATAACTTATAATTTAAAGGGCCCCAAAACCTGTAGTTTTTCAGTTATTTTTTACAGTGTAGCTTGTTCTAAATTCCTCAGTTAGTTTCATGTAGCATCACGTAATCCGTATTTGCCAACAAGCCAAAACAAATTTTCATCAGACTTTCAAATTTGCCGACAGGGAAAAGGGGGGGGGGGTAGGTTGCTGGATGTTCGAATCTGCCTGAACGGTGTTTTTTATGGGGGAGGGGGTCGGGGATTTAGGCAAAACTATTTTTTTGTTTTTTTTTGTTGTTGTTGAGTCATCGGGTGTGGGGATTTTCTGACAGCAAATATTATGTCGAATGTGCCCGAAGATAATTTTTGATGGGGGAGTCGGCACCACTCCCCCTATCGGCACCCCTTGATCCACCTAGATAAATTGTTATGGAATACGTCTCCTTTTGAAACGGACATACTTCAGAATACATTCGAAAGCTTTTAATGTATGATCGTTCCTATTTCATTACATCGTGCACCAAGATATTCAAGAACTTCCGACTTGGAACCCAATGGCCTTTTCTCCCATTCGTTCGCATCACATTTTGTGTTTTTAATCAACCAAGGTTGCTTATGTTAAGAGACTTCCGGGTAATATGTTGAGTGCATATTGACTTCGCCTTAACCATGGAGAGTAGATCAAATAACGCTACGTTAACATTTGCATATTCTTATACATTACGCTTTATTGAATGAATGTCTGAACCAAGAGAGCTGCTATACTAAATCAATTCTTATCAAAGATCAACCTGTTCCGATTCATGAGTTGTTAAAATGTATGCAAAGATATCAATTTTTCACTTATTTCTACAGATAAAGCTTTTTGAACAAGGTTTTGCACTTGATAGCTTGGATGAATTCCAGAGGCATAAGAGATTATCGGAAAGTAAGTATCCAATGCTTTTTTTCTGGATGGGTTGTCGAGGGAAAAGTACCTTAGTTTTATTCTCTGTGCAACAATTCCATAATTTATATGGACATTTATTTACAAAATTTTTAAGGCCTCTCCTTCATTCTTCCTTAAATATATCTAAATATTCAACAAGTAATATATTTACGTTTTATTGATAATTGCGAAGTACACTCGAAGGTGTTCTACCTTTTCTTACTTTATATACTCATTATTATTTTCTATATTACCCCTCTCTCTGTTTATGTAGTGATTGTTAATGGTTGATTTTTTGTTAAATTCAACAAAAATTAAAGTTACAAAATGAAAAATAAAATAAAAATGTGGTAACTTATGTTAGCATTTTGAATTTTAGGGGCTGCAAACATTCCTTTGTAACCTGGATTTATGTCTTACTTTTACACCAAGATGGTGATTACATCGGTTGCTATACTCTTGGATGCTTGAAGTTTCAGCACAATGTCAACTTTCAAGAAAACATGGGGATAACACCTGAATCTTGCAAAGCAAGATGCCGCGACAAAGGCTTCACATTTGCGTATGTCTACCAGGGTTCAAAGTGTTCTTGCTCTTGTGATGAAGCGTGTCTGGAAGACTTCGTCGGTGATTGGATTTGCGGGTTGCCATGTCATCAAGACCCTCTGCAATTCTGCGGTGGACTGAACTCAAGTTCTGTGTATAAAGGTGATACATCATGTTCTTAACAACGGTATTTAGAAGGAAATCAGTAAAACAAATACCCCTGAATACATTGTAACAAAAACAAAACTCATAATTATGTCAAACAGGGGCCCGTTGCACAAAACTTGCGTTTGAACGCAACTCAGGAAAATCAAACGCAACTTTATTTTCAGCCAATCAGAAGTGCGTATTTAGGACTTGCGTTTGATTTTTAGGAGTTGCGATCAAAAGCAAGTTTTGTGCAACGGGCCCCAGATCAGATATTTCTTCTTCAAATTTTTGTTTCTTTTTGCAGGAAGGTTCCGAAACGTCTTTTGCCCAAACATTACAAACTCAACAGAGCAGGCGAGTGACGGTGAGTTTTTCCTCTTTGCGAAGATGGTTTATGAATTAAAAATGAATTAAATAATAAATGTAAAAACAAATTACTAATTTACCATGGTTACAAACACATTTCCCCTGCAAAATTCGTGGATCAGATCACTTTCGTTTAAAGATTATAGCACTAGGTAGCATTTACATTTGCTGGAAAATCATGTTTGCTAGGAGAATTTGTAATTCGTTTAAATGTCCCATACTATTTCAATATGTGAAAAATCTTATCTCTCTGTTTTCTCTCTTTTTTTTCTCTCCCCCCCCCCCTCTCTTTTGAAGGACCTTCAGATAATCATTACACCACTCTCGTGTCTTTTCTTGTCATCTGTGTCTTGGTCATCGTGGTGGGTATATTCTATCGACGGCTGATGAAGTGGACATCTTCCAAGATAGTGAGAGTAAGAAGCATGAGAAGTAGCAGACGCAGAAATCCTGTTACATATAGACCTAATGCCAAGGAGGAGGATGATGATCAAGATGTTCCACCAATGTCCTTAACCTTAGAGTCAGTACCAGGCACTTCAGAGTGGCATGGCAACATGGCCAGGGCAACACAGTTCTCAGCAGGAGACGATAACCAGATTAGCCCTTATGAAGTCTCTAATGATCCCGATGAAGACCAAGAAACATGGTATTCCAGGCGTTATTCGACCTTGGAACGTAACGAATCCCTCACAATGGGTTTTGAAGACGATGGTTACGAGTACACAGGGCCATTTGTGGGTCTCAATATGATACAGACTTCAGTCTGTAAGAATGGAAAGGACGGGTACCTTGTCCCAGGTAACCTTTAAAAGAGGCCCCGCCGTCAGGACAGATCATGCGTTACACCGTTAAACTTTATACACCGTTAGCGTTACGCCGTTAGCCTTTTACACCGTCAGCCCTATACACCCCCGCCCCTCCCACATTGGTTGTCTCTTTAAGTGCTTTTGTTTTGTCAATAATTTCAAAACTTATTAACATTTAAATGTTTGTTGATTGATTATTTTTATTCAACTTCAAAGTTCCATGTATATATATATTTTAATGGTAATGTATTTCATATAATTAATGAAAAACTCCATTAAGCTGAAAACTTAACAAAAATACACTCGCGTTATGCCCGACTCATTCTAAATAAGCGATATTATCAAAAGAGTTAAATAATCACACCAATCCCAGACTACATGGTATAAATAATTTCCTCTTTTCGCTATGAAAATTGCCCCAAAAGGATGATTCAGGTGAAGTCAGTAATTACTGTGCGATATTATTTTAACAACTTTTTTCGAAGATACTCGCAAAAATATGCACAAATTACTTATCGCAGTTATGAATTACTTTAGAATTTTGAGTAGTACATAATATGGCCTCAGAAAAAAACAACGAAAACAACACGACATGCTCTTTTAAAGCTTATTCAAAAAGTAACAAAAGCATTACGCACGAACACAATTCCCAAAGGCCTACGACACAACAGATCACACAATTCTTTTTATATAGACCATATCATTGTGGAAGTAGAGGTGAGGCCTTAGAGTGGCTCAGGAATTACCTTACAAACAGAAAACAATTTTGTTTCTATTAATAATTACGAATCTAGTCAAAGGCTAATTAGTTTAGGGTACATTCTCGGCCCCTTACTTTTCTATTAAATGCATTAAGGACTTTCGTAGATCATCCCGTGTATTATCTTTTAAATCATTTGCGGACGATTCAGATATTGTCTTTTCTTACCGAGATCCACGCCAGCTAGTACAAATCGTAATTACTGAATTAAAAAAAAAAGAAAAAAAAAAAAGAAAAGGAGCTAATTTGATCAAAGTAAACAGATTTTCCTTGAATCTTGACAAAACCAAATTCATTTTGTTCAGCAATACTTTACGTATATTAACGGGGACTGTTATAATGAACGAACATTTCATAAGTAAGGTTAAAACGACCAGATTCCTAAATGCGACGACCACTGATAAACTTTCACGAAAGCCACGGGTTTGAAAAAAAAAAAAGTATCTAGAAACATGGATGCCTTTTCCCCTGGGAAGACCCTCCGTAAGTTATACTGCACGCTTCTTTTTATCTCATTAAACTATGGTATTCTTGCTCGCGATAACTGCTTTCAAATTGACCTAAACATAATGCATTTTGGGGGGAAAGAAGATTAATAACCTACCAAAAACACTGAGGCCAATTTTTCTTTAATATCAAACCAGTCAGTCAAATTTCTTTTATGCCCATGTACAAAAATGTTTGCTTGTTCACAATATGTCTGGGTTTTTTCTGAACTTTTTTCCAGCAGCGTCATTTCAGAATCTTTTTCCCCTTTTAATCCGCCTTTTTACCCCTCTCTAATGCTTCCCCCCCAAAAAAAACATTATTATATTAACAGTGCAAAAGAAATTACCATTTTTTCAATGTATTAACTGCAACTATTTTCATTCTCAAACAGCAATCTATGAAATACAAGCCATGCTTCCTTAGTAGACGCCCCCCCCCCCCCGCACACACACATATTCACACGCATATTTTTATGTTTAATTTACTTTTTTTCAGATCATACCAATTTGCTTTATTCATGCAAATGACACCAAAAGTCTATTGAACTAATATGTTGTTTTATATCTTATGTTATATTTAGAATTTAGCCTGTGTACATAATTTTTACATTCTTGTCTCAAATTTGTAAGAGTATTTCAGTATGTACTTGTTAAAAGTGATTTAAAAAAAAAACATATGTGGAAGTAAAGAACTTTGAATTTCAACAATTCAACACGGAAATATCCGCTAAAAAAAAAATATATAATAAATAAAAAAAAATGAAGAAGTTGACATGTAAAGTTGATATGAAAAAGATAAATATATTGTTAGCCGGGAGACAAGTTCTAAAATGGGCAAGAGGAAAATATGATTCTTAAATCAAAAAGGGTTAGGAGAATAAATACCTTTTCCCATTTCTATGTGTAGTTTAGTTTAAAATATTTATTTGTGTACAATATACAAACTATTCAAAAACATATATAATATTTTTTTTAAAGATATCACCCCTTTCACCTTTATGAATGCCTTATAAAAATCTGCAATGTCTTTTAAATAATTTTGAGGATGGGGTTCCCATTACATGTCGTCAGTAAATATCTCGAACGCTAAAAAGGGAGAGAAATATTTAAAGACTAAGATTAGTATTGGGATTAGAAATCCTTAATCTGTATCTCAGTATGTCACTATTAGATAACAGGACTGTTATCGTGCTATGGAACTATAATGTTACCAAAATGGCCTGGTCGACGAGGTAAATGAGCTTGTCGTTATATTTTTTTGATACGAGAGTATATAGTTTATTACCATTATGATAGCATGTCAAGAGCCATCATTATCACTTTGCTGCTATGACTGTTCTTTCGCATGGCTCTTGAGGTGATTCATGAATGAGTTGTATGTACTAACAAGTAAATCAACAATTGCCTTACATATAATAAATAGTTGTGATAGAAGAAAATGTATTGGAATAAAACGTGTGAAGATACATGTAAGCTCATAATTCTGTGTGTGTGTGTGTGTGTGTATGTGTGTGTGTGTGTGTGTGTGTGCGTATGTATTAACACATTCTGGCACAAAGTCTTGACATTAAACGAGTGGGTATATATGAAACAATATAGACTGCTGAGAATAACGTGCAATCATACCACCGCTGATCACAGATCCTATCGCTAATACGTACGGGTGCGGGGTAACTCCTGTATTGACCCTATACAAATAAGAGAATTTAGTAGTCAACGGATTAACAAATATTTGTGTCACGTTATGAATGATGTAGGCCTCTTACATAGCACATGAAACGGTTAAATTAACTGAGTCGCCAGTGTCCATGTGCAGTGGCGGATCCTGGAGTTCTTGAGGGAGGGGGCTCAATCTTTACAAAATTTTCTGACAAGCAAGAAAAAAAAAGAAAAAAAAAAAAGGTCCTCAGCATTTTTTTTGGGCCATTTTTTGGTCCCACGGGAGGGGGCCCGCCCCCCTCCCCTGGATCCGCCACTGTCCATGTGCATTGTATCATACTTTGCTGACACCAGATTTTGGTTGAATTACCAATTTATATGTCTTAAGTCTCCCAGGCAGGCAGGCAGCGAAACAAGGGATATGGGTCTGACCATGGGTCTGTCCCATCATAAAATTACTCGAGCTGGGGAGATTTATGATGATGACATTTCTTTGCATTGTAGTAGGAAGAGGGAACAATGCATTATATTAGAGCAGCCTGTCATTAAAAGTGAAGTCCACTTTCGGTGATTGAGAACACATGTTATTAGGCAAACACTCCGATTACTCCAGTCACTCTTTTCATAATATCCAATACCTTGTATTAAACTGTGTTTATTGTATTTCACGAAACTAATTGGTCAGGGATTGAGTTGTTTTTGTTGATTTTAGGAATACATTTCTGTCACTCGTTCAAGGTCTGCAGTTCTTGAGAGGAGTTCTATGTAGAGACAAAGACAAATAGGACAGCAAAATTCCGCCTTGACCATGTTAACGGTGTTAACCCTATGACTGTCAGACTATTGAATGCTATTCCCCTTATGTTTAATGCAGGAATCATCTTTTTTTCCAGTAGGCAATGGGTTAAAAGTTTCATGAAGTTACTCTTCTTTCTATATAGGTTTCAAAAAGCCCAGATATTGCTTCAGTCAGGAAATGATTAAAGTACAAATGCAATCCTTTTCTGAAACATTATAATGAATTAAATAGTTTTCCTTATCTTTCTTGGCTATTTGTTCATTATTTTGTTGCTAATTGATACTTTGTTTTCTTATAATGTGTGTTGATAAGCACAAGACTATTCACTGTTGTTTTTGAAATTGTGTTGACACAAATGAAGTGTCAAAATAATATTTTTAATGTGTTTTGTTTTGTTTTAGTTGTTTTTTTTGCCCTTTGGCAATGATTACGGACTGAGGATGGTGTAGCCCCTTTGAAAGTGGAGATGAAACAGAAATAAATGAGAAGAGAACCCCTTTAAAAAAAAAAAAAGAGGAAAGACAAAAAAAGAGAGAGAAAAAAAAAATGAGAGGGGGAAGAGAGAAAGATAAGGAAAAGAAGGGTGTATAAGGGGAAATGTGGAAAAGTAGATTAACCATGTCTTTCAAAAGTTTCCATCCCGGTATTTTTATTTTTTTTCTTTTCTTCATTTTTTAGCTACGCATACCACTTTATAATGGTATCACCCACCAAGAAGAGACATCCTGGTACCTTTAATTTTGTCTAAAGTGCACTCATGTCTATGTTTGTTATAAACTACTCCTTCGAGTAGTTCATAAACATCGAGTACGGTTGATTTTACAATGCGATCACAAGGTACATGACCAATCATGCCATTGTTTCCTGCCTGCTTTAGCTCACCGATGTCTTTAAATATACAATACTTTGACAACGAGAATATCTCTTCAAGACTTATGCTACTGACTTTTCTGAATATTGTTTCTAATTCTTCTTTTCCAGCAAATTTATCACCAAAAAGGTATCCTGTAGGCTACGCTTCATGATGTTCACATTCCTTATTGCCATTTTCATCTTTAAATGTATAGCTGTAAGTAGTATTTCAGGTGACGGAAACATTAGATTTGCTAAAGGTAAGTTTTCTATTGTTAAATTCCTTATCAGCTATCTAGATTTCATATGTTAGCTTATTAGCTGATTTATAACAACTGATAAAGTATAATTCTATGACATAATGGGTGGTCTTGATACTACTAATAAACGTCACTTTGATATAACGTATTTTCTAGTTAAGTTCGTCTAGTCATTTATTTTTTTCAGATTACTTTAAATTCAGCATTCTTATACCACTTAGTAGCGTGATGAATTTCAGGTGTGTCATAAGGTAACAAAAAGACGCAAAAATTAAACGAAAAAGGGTTTAATGATATATAATCCATGATATCAAACATTTATGTTATTTGGCTTATCTTGTGTGAATGTGAATGTGTGTGTGTGTGTGTGTGTGTGTGTGTGTATATATATATATATATATATATATATATATATATATATATATATATATATATATATATATATTACAGTTACATATATGTTGATATTTCACGTACTGGCATTGACGTGTGCAAAGACAAAGAAAGTGTATTCACACAGTTAATGCATTGTAGTCAGTAAGTTTGATGTTTTATTTTCTCACCTTGTCGACGTTCCTTGACGTCTTCTTCAGGAGAACAAAGTTTATAAGCATGGGTATATATTTACCCATTATATATATAAGGGTATACATATATTTGTCAATAAATTTATTTATATATTATATAACCGAATACCAATAACTCGTTCGGCTAGACTAGCTTTGGAAATGAATGTATAAAGTAAGTTAATACTTAAACTGATGTAATGCATGATTGTGTTTCAATACTAATCATGGAAGTATATTATCAATTATTATTAGCAGGCGTCAATAAACAATATTTTATCTATTGTGACTGATTTGATTGAAATTACACAGTATACACATTCTCTCGTTTAGGGTGTGATTCTGTAATTTTCCTTTTCCAGATGGTTATTACATCGGTTGCTTTCCTTTCGGATGCTTGGACTTCGATTACAACGTAAATATCTCAGACTTCATCACACCCGACTCTTGCACAGCAACATGTAAAGAAAATGGATTTCCACATGCTGCTATATACAACCAGACTGAATGTTCTTGCTTCTGTGAGCAGACCTGTGGAACCAAGTCTGTACAAGACGAGAACTGCGGATCACCCTGCCTAGGAGATCCGACAAGATTTTGTGGTGGTTATATGATGCAGCGTCCCAGTCTTTTTTGTATTTCTCCCCTTATCATGTTTATAATTTTAGAAAGTGTTTTATATAATTTAAAAGAAAACAATAATATCAAGAATTATGTCTGCCACGCAACATCGAAGCGGCTACACTCCACCAAAGCCAGAAAAAAGAAGAAAAAGAAAAAAAAATGTCGGATTCATTGGCATTCTCGTCAATTTTCAAGT
Organism: Heliocidaris tuberculata; assembly: GCA_025618425.1. Lineage (NCBI taxonomy): Eukaryota > Metazoa > Echinodermata > Echinoidea > Camarodonta > Echinometridae > Heliocidaris > Heliocidaris tuberculata. Next base: position 19,921,034 of record CM046841.1, read on the forward strand.
TCAGGGGGCAAAGAAATGGGCATTATATTTATTTTCATTGTATTTATTTATTTATTTGTATTTATTTTCTTCCTTCCTTATCTATCTTTAGAAATTAAGTGTAAAGTGTTCACTTCTTGATATAAGCCTATGCCTGCTTGTTGCGTGCAATAAAATCATTTTGGTAGACATACTCTAAAGATACTTGATACTACCAATATGTATATTATTTCCATAATTTATTCCTTTCAGAAACCAAACATAATTGTTTTTCTTTTATACTGCAGTAAGGTATGCTGACTCATTAGAGAGCAACACCGACAACACAAGATATCTTGATTATCAAGACGGTAAGATCTACCTATATCATGAGGCATCGAATATAGTCATGCTTATTTACTACTAATATAATTCATATTCAATTATGCCATTTTAGATGCATTGGACAAACATAATTATATTTGACCTTCTTTTTTTTAAACAACACTACACACAGAGAAATTTTTACAAAAATTATGTAAAAAATTATGTTAAATAGGAACTCCATAACTTTTTTGTAAATTTTACCTGACAGTACATTTCCCAAATATTATGTAAATCATTATGTTAAATATGAACTCCATTTTTTTGGTGTAAATATTACTTAACAAAATGTTTTACCAAAATTATGTAAAATGTTTTGTTAAATAGGAACTTGTGTAAATTTTACCTAACAAAATATTCGACAATAATTATGTAAAATGTCATGTTAAATATAGGTACTTCAAATTTATGTGTAAATTTTACCTAACAAACAATTCCACAAATATTATGTAAAATGCTTTGTTAGATAAAAATTTCAGAACTTTTGTGCAATTTTTACCAAACATAAAATGTTAACATAAATTATAGAATATGTTGTGGGAAATAAGAACTTACAAAGCTTTATATATGGAAGACATAAAATCCGATGTAATACATCTTAACCATTATAATGATCATGATAATGTAAGAAAAATGTGTCACATGCACAAATAAATCAAATATTTGACAAAGAAACAAAGTACTGTACATTGTTCAGTGTTTATTTTAACAAATGACGTTCCTTGATAATAAAATATCAGGTAGAAAAGACAAACTGTACCGAACAATAATTTACCAAGTTGCATCTTAACTTTTTGTGGTAAAACACAAAAGCTGAAATATGATCAATGATGACTCTTATAAATTAAAAGGAACATGAAATTGAAAAATTTCTTCAAAAGGTTTGTAAAATGTAATAGAAAACAATTAAATGGTCTCCATATAATTATTATTTACATGGCTCTTTAATAATTCAAATGATCTAGCTTGAATGTTTTATCACGTTTCACAACAGAGGTGAAAAGCTGCATTCCACCTTTTTAATTCTCGGGAAGTGCAATCAAAGTATCCAAATAACCAAATAATTGCACTTAAGGGAGCTCGGACTTTACACAGAGCCCTCTACACAGAGCAATGATTTTCTGGCATGCCATACATGTATGAATTACAGGCTGTAATTAGTAAATTTTAAATCTTTTATCATTCCTAAATTTTTACAATATGCAGAGGCCAGACCTGAAAACTTTTTTTTTCCAGCATTATTCACAACAATTGACATTTTTTACTAAAAGATCTTAACCCCCTCAAAAGTGTGTGCCCCTATGGTGTTTGTCCCCCCCCCCCCCCCCATCCAAGTATCTTCTAGACTTAAAGTGTTAACAACTGTTGGATCTTTTTTCCCCTTGTACACCTTTCTAATATATGAATAGAAGTAATCAAAATAATTAGAAAATGATTATTTAAAGGTACATGTACTTTCATTTTAATTAGGATTTGAAAAAGAGCCTTAAGAGAGACGTGAATTCTTGGCATATCTTAGAGCCTGAATTGAACATTATCTCAACGACCTATAACAGTAATATCTGCCAATGTATACATTTCCAATGTATAAAAAGGAACAATCAAAATGATTGGAATATGATTAATCGAAGGTTCCCTCATTCTAATGATAGGCTTCAAACAACGTCTCTAGAGCGCCATGAGTTTTTGGCATGGCTTGTAATTAAAATCATGAATTTTGAAAAGCAATGATCAAATTGAGTTCACAAGCATTACTGAAAGGTTCTTAAAGTTAAGTTTTGTGCAACAAGTTTACATTGCACCTATCCAGTGTCTTAATCAAAGCAACCAAAATTATTACATTAGAATACGATTAATTAAAGGCTCCTCCATTGTAATGAATTCACACATAGCTCTCTAGAAGGCCATGAGCCATCTACTGGTAAGTCAAACTATATGTTATAGTCAGTCTGAAAATGGCAATGATGAAATTAAGAGTTCCCAACTACTACTAAAAACATGTTCTCAATAAATGGCATTGCCTATATTTAGTTTTCCAATACCTACATTAAACAGCAAATTATAGGTCAAAATAAAACAACTAAGAATTGAGATTAAGTTTTGTTTTCCCCCTTGTAATTAGGACTTCAAAGAAAGCCTCTAGAGAACCATGCATTCTCGACACACTATATGATCTGAGTAGATCCGATTTTGGAAGAATTTCCAATAGAATTTGATTTAAACATTCAAACATGTAAAATCTACATGATTGGGGTTCTGAATAGTCATATGAATAATAAAATCGAAATTTTGGGGCGGTCGCGAGCTTTCTTGTAGGAGAAAAGGACAAATCGGCTCTGAATCCTGGTGACGTCACATCAGTCGTGCGATTGTCGATTTGAAGCCCACTTGACCTTTACTCCAAATAGAAGGCTTACAACGCCCTGAAATTTTGATTGTAGTATTCACATTATTATTCAGAACCTCAATCAGGAAGATTATGTTTGTTTTAATTTCATTATCTAATATCAACTTGTAGACACAAGGTGTCATTGTACCAAGTTCCTAATCGTCTAAATTACCAAAATAATTTGAAAATAATTAGTTCGATGTTTCTTCATTCTAATGACTATGATCAAATAACATTGATTATTAAGGTTCTTGTGTGAAAATGTTATTAACTTACACCTTTCTAATATCTTAAATGAAAACAAAAGTAATTAGAATATACATGTAATTAAATAAAGTCCCCTCCTTTAAGCAACCTTCTAGATAGTATACCCATGAATTCCGGGCATGTCATGTGTTAGTCTGAAATAGCAATGATCACATTGAGTTAAAAATGTTTAATGTATGGCTTTTAAAATAACTTGGTTTTAACAGAAGCAGAAAAATCAGACCTACAGATGAAAAAAAGTTTGAGGAAAATCGAACAACTAATAAGAAAGTCATGGATTTCTTAGTGGCATGAAAAACTAGAGAAACAATGAAAATCACTAGACAAATTGGCAACTCAGTCACTGGTTTGTGATGTCATAGGTAAACAACTCACCAATTCTTTTGTTTATATTCATAATACAAATTCTCAAATTTTGTTGAAGAATATGAGCTTTTACATAACTTGAACCACGTTACATCTATAGTAATATGTTTCTGCTTGTATAAACCTTTACAAAATATTTCAAGAACGTCAAAACATTAATATTGTTTCCAAATATTACATTTCCATAATCACTCATTTTTGTATGTATATTGTATAAATATTCATATTTTCATGATTTTTACAGAAAATTATTTACTCTGGATTAGAGTACATGCAAAAACATTACTTTAAATATGAGTTGGTTCAAGTCACGAGGAGATCATATTCCTGAACAAAAATTGAAAATTTGTGTTATGAACACATGTATTAACAAAGTAGATGGTGAACTGTGTACCTATGACATCACAAACTCATGACTTATTTGTCAATTTGTCTAATGATTTTCATTGTTTCCCCAGTTTTTCATGCCACTAGAATATTAATAACTTTCTTATTAGTTGTCAGATTTTCCTTTTTCTTTTTTTTTTTTTTTTCTTTTTTTTTTTGATCTGTTTGTCTGATTTTTCTGCTTCTCTCAAAACCAAGTAATTTTTGGACTGGACTTCCCCTTTAAAGTGATCATGTTCTCGGTTAGTTGGAATGTCTATTTGTCATTAAGGGTTTTCTGGAAAGCCCTGAATTCTCTGACAATTGGACATTTTACCTGGCCTGGCATTTCATACACAATGCTTTGAATAAATTCCCAAGTTCCGTAGCAATGTGACTGGTACTCGAGATTGTATGCATAGCAGGCTTTGAAACACAGATCAACAGCATCGAGAGTTCCAGCTGAAACCTGCTTTCCTTCGATGACAATATGGCTGTAGCCTGTCTGCTCCTCTCATCTACTGAAGGTATTTGTGGACTCCTGAGAAAGATTTGTGGACTTCTGAGAAAGTAGAATGAAAATGAAATGACAACAAAGGAGTAATGTCTTGAAAACCGACAGACTGAAGGAAACAGTATCAAATGACAAAAATGAAAATAATGCAAAAACTGTAAGGAGTTATGATGCAATCATATATCTTGACTATATAGAAATCTTCATGAGGAGCCTGAAAAAAAAACACCTTGCTATTCTAGCATTACATTTGCTGGATTGAGCAATGCCAGAGAATTAAGAATTATTAGAGTTATCACAATATTTAGAATCACCCCAAATTAGCACTTGATTATGACTGTTTAAGAACTACTTACACATTGCATATCAATAAATGATGTGCCTCTTTCTGCTTGTGCCATCATACCTCCGCCTTCCCTCCTTCCTGGGAGCAACTCTGCGAGCAGGAAGCATGCTCTATAATAAACAGAAAATGTAACATTTCAAATTGACTAAGGTTAATGTGATGATATAATTATGTGCATCATTAAAATTTATTGTCTATTTTGTTACTCCTGACCTACTTTTGAATGACTTTATCGGTACACCACCCATTCACAACCTGAACCATCCTATGCTTTGATGCTAATAAATACTCCTAACTAAAGTTATAGAAGGAAACGCCACCATGCAAAGTCATTTAAACCCTGACCTTTGCAGCAGATGAAAGATGACATGTTGATTAGTTTGGCAACAGTCACTAGAGAAAAAAAATAAAAATTCAGTAAGTAAAGCACAGAATTAATTATTCCTCAGGGACACACATTAGGATGTAGTAGAGGCAAGATTAGCCCCCCCCCCCCAGGAATTCTTTAAGCATTATTTTTTTGAAATTTGTTTTTCATTGTTTTGTTATAATCTTTTTTTTATATATTCATGTATTTATTGTTATTACTATTTTTTTCATTAATTTTATTTATTCATTATTTTTTTTTGTTGTTGTTGTTTGGAGAATGAAACCCTGAGGAAATATTCATTTTAATGAAAAGAGAGGATAGAGAGAAGCAATCTTTAAAAAGTTCCATCAAAAGCGGTTACGAAATGAGGAAGTGATGAAAGTTTGAAAAGTCTCTATTTACTTTCTATGGCGATCCTCAAATTGGCAATGTTTCTTCAAAATGGCAGGTTTACTAGTACAACTGTCAATATATTTTGTACACAAAATTTCATATTTTCTCTATTATCTCTAAAGATGATGCTTGTCTTTTTGTGACCTCAACATATGTTTTGTGAAATACATTTTCCCATGATATATCTTTAGCTAAGAAGGAGACAAGCTGCACATTGAGAGATAATGTGGAAAATATGAAATTTTATGTACAAAAGATATGGAGAGTTCTACTACTAAACCTGTCACTTTGAAGCAACATTGTCAATTTGAGGTTCGCCATAGAAAGTAAATGGAGACTTTTCAAACTTTCATAATACAGTAGTGAACAATAAAAACATTGAAAAACCCAAACTGCTAAAGTCAAACTACAACAGCATTATCAATAGTATTATTTTATTATTCCTGCGCACACCCACCCGACTCGCTTTACTCCACAAAGAGTATCTATCAAGATCAAGATCGAGAACTTTCTCATTTGGTAATCGATTTTGATGGATTTTTTTTTAATTGCTTCTCTCTATCTTCTCTTTTCATTAAAATTGATTGTTCCCCAGGGTTTCATTCTCCTTTAATGTTGGTTTAGGCAATGTTTAAAAATGATATATGTACATTATGAAGAATATTGATTTAATACAGGGCATTCATAAAAGCATACATGTAAAAATACATAATTAGTAAATAACCTAAAAAGTAATCATACCTGTGCAGAGAATTTGTTGACAAATTTTAGCCTTGGTCCCATCTTTGGAATAATCTCTTTAATTTTTTTGCTCTCCAACAGCAAAAAACTGTCATCATTGATTCTATTCTCTGTTGATATAGAAACACATACAGTTTGTATTAAAAAAAAAAAAATTAACTAGAAAATAAGGAGCTTCATATTCATATTAATGACTTCTGAGCTACTTAGTATGAGGGCCCAGTTCCAAAAAAATATTACAATGAGGGAGAATGCAAATTACAAGTAGTCTATGACAAGTACACTTATACATGTACAAGCTTAGCTGAAGATAACCTTGTACTGCATAACTGAATAGCCTTCAATAGCTTTTGTGCATGTTAGCAGGCTATGTATATGAATATGATCTATTCTAGACCATACATACATGCATGAGACTCAGAGGAAAATGATTATTCAAAATTTCACTTTCAACTCTGAAGTCAGAAATCTTGAATTTGTAGCAAGTAAGAGTTGAACAGTCTCAAAATTAGGTAATCTACATGTAGCAATTTTGTTGTCTGTTTTGACTATTGCAACAGTGAATGTGACACAGTCCCACATATGATTATGATCTCATGTGTATGAGTGGGCAAGGGCCTATGTCTGAGTATGACTGAGCACTTGTGACTGACAAGTACTGAGTCAATAATTACAAAATTTGAATGTGCTAATTACCTCATTATTTGATATTTTATCACTTAAATGATTGAAGAAGCTATCCCATATCATAAATTAACACATTTAATGCATTTGACGGTTCAAACTAACATGTAACTGCAAATTACCACATAAAAATCCTTGCTCATCACAAGATGGCGCTATTTGTTGTTTTAGATAAATTCATTAACAAAGTTAGACCTAACTTTGACTATTCATTTAAACATCAACTTTTCAATAATGGAAATCATTAAGACATGTTGAAACTTAATCAACATTGAAAAAACATACCTTGCTTTTTATGGTTGCATGGCAACGGAAATGCCTCGATACAATTAGATCTAAGGCTAGTCCGGCTAGACCTACTATATGACTATGTACAGTCATGGCTGATACTAAATGCAGTAACACTAACAGTAACAGTTGGATCTAACAAATTTAGAGCCGTATAACTTCGAAACCGAGTCTGAGAAAGGCTTATGCTTTTGTTAGCTTTGATTTTATGAGTTCATCCTATTTCACGCATGATATCTATATTGAACTACATGTTTAAGAACAAAGTAAAATGCTACAAACTTACCCTAGAAAGTTCCAGAGAGGTCTTCTAGGCCCCACTCTTTCAATAAGTTCTGCCAAGTCGCCATTTTGATTAATTGTATTTGTAACGTACGTACAGTACAGAACACGACACAATGTGCACGACACGGGGGGAATTAATTAGGTATATAAATGAAAGTTACACGTACGTACGTCGACCGCGCGCGTGTACCATTATGTGCCGTGCATATATATAGCACAAGCACGTGCACCGTGAGTATGCCCGGCAGTGCATGCCCGGCCGCGCGTTTACGTTTTACAACCTTGCCTAGGCATATTTTCCAAATATTGCAACAAAACGGCTCGAGCTCACTCTAATTATTGACTGTTGCGTGCAAGTGTGTATGATGACCATATACAGTTCACAGAACTCCTAAAGACGCGTCCTTATTAGTTCTGCAATTCGGTTCCGCCGCCTGTTTTTGTGTATACTGACCTAAGTTCCTACGGTCTGCAAATTAAGCTTAGATAACTACATGTCACTCATGCCCTTCCATCAGGGGCAGATCCAGGATTTTGCATAAGAGGGGGGGGGGGGGGGGGGCAACATAGGCCCTACTGTATGTAGTACATTTAAGCCTCCCCCCACTTTTTTCAATGATCTTTATTTTGATTTCACTCAATAATACATGGCTTTTTTTCTTTTTTCAAATTATTTTCATTGAATTACATAAAAAAAAGACAATGAAAATCACAAGTAAAATATTTCAATGACTTACATGATCATATGAACATAGAAGATAAGGCTTAGCACACTAAAATATGCCTACATTACCAGAAATACAATCAATCATCACTAAAACTATTTCACTGAATTACATGAGCATGTATACATTAGAAAAAGACCTTAAAAAATTTTTTTATAAGAGAGACATTGAGTGAAATCTTTCTTCTTTACCAAAACCCGGCCTTTGACCTCCCCTAACCCCCACGTAGTCCTTAAAAAACAAAAACAAAAACAGCCGCAACACACACAGAAACACAACTCTATGTACACAATTACAAATCCTCTTAAAGGGGAAGTTCACCCCGAAGATCACTTGAGTTTAAAAAATGCAGAAAAAATAAAGAAAAATATTGGCGAAAGTTTGGAGAAAATCCGTTAAAGAATAACGGAGTTATGGACTTTTGAAGTTTTGATTTTGTGACGTCACATGCGAGCAGCTCCTCCATTATGTAATGTGATAAATATTCCATAAAATACAGTTTTCTCAGAAAATTTAGAATATTTTCGTCTGTGCATTTGATATATTGTCAGAAATGCTATTCAATACTAGATTCTGAAAAGAAACAATATTAATTTATCGTGGAACGTAAAAAAAATGCGAATATATGGAATATTTATTACATGACCAATGGGCAGCTGCTCGCATGTGACGTCACGAATCCAAAACTTTAAATACTCATAACTCTTTTATTATTTGACCGATTTTCATCAAACCTTCGCCAATATTTTTCTTTATTTTTTCTGCATTTTTTAAACTCAAGTAATCTTCAGGGTGAACTTTCCCTTTAAATCTCTTTCAAACCCCTCTCTCTAGCTCTCTCTCTCTCTCTCTCTCCTTACCCCTGCATCGCCCCCAATCCTGCCATTTCGGTGCGATCTCTTCCATTAAACTCATTCCTTTTAATAGCTATTGCTTTTTTTTTTTCATTTTGATATTCTAACAAAATTTGAAAACATCTTTCCTGAGTAGGAACTCTGCCCTCTGACCTTGAGTTGAAAATAATATATTCATTAAGAAAATTACAGTAAAAGTACAGTAATCTGTCATGACTGTGTACACGTTGGTTCGTGTGGATCTGTATAGTTTTCTCCATATACTCTGTATCCCCCACAAGCATTAGGCCATGTGCTCTATTTGTTGAGCTGAGCCTGTCAATGCGTAGGGTGAGCTCGAGCCGTTTCATGACGATTTTGGACAAATCTGCCTAGGCAAGGTTGTAAAACGTAAACGCGCTGCCCGGCCCTGATATATCGCTTGCCACTTATTACATTTCGTTAGAAAAAAAATTACAAAAATGAAAAGAAGAAGAAAAAAAAATTATTGGAGTTTGTCACATTAAGCACGACAGTAATTCAATAGATAGGCCTATTTTCTATTCAAAACATAGACATACCTTACAGAACACGACACAATGTGCACGACACGGGGGGAATTAATTAGGTATATAAATGAAAGTTAATCAGTTACAAAACTTGTGCATATCTTGTGTCAAAAATACAAAACGCGGTTTAAATAATAGAAAATATAGGCTAATATGACATGGGCCTAATTGGGTAATACGGTCAAGTTTACATAAAGGTAGATTTAGGGTCATTTGGTAATTATGCATTAAATATACGCCTACTTATGGTAAAACAGCTTACAAATCATTTTACTTAATGACGTCTATTACATTGCGCTAGATTAACACATTTTACATAATAGGCAACCCATGTTGATTTTCTTTTTTTTTTTTTTTTTTTTTCTTCGTTTTTTGTTATTGTTTTTTTTGGGGGGTGGGGGCTGGGCAAAGCAACTCAGTGTTCACTGCATTTTTCATAAATTTCACATTGAAAATATAGGCCTAGGGCCTATTGTGAATAGGCCTCATATGACTTGGCCGAGCAATTTTGCAAAACATTTTATGAGGATTACAGCGTTAGTGATCGAAGTTTACATAATCATAACCATAAAATGTATTTTTTACAAAACCGTTTCCAAAACATTTTACTTAATGACTACAAATTACATTGTATATGTTAAATAAACTTAACGAAAAGGGCAATATTGCAAAATCTTTATTAAGAAATATCTTACAGCGTTATTTTGCAAGATTTGTTCAGTAAGTTTTATATAACTGTGTATCAAAATCATGTAAATGTCAACTGACATTCGTAAAATGTATTTTATACACAAGAGTTTACAAAACATTTTACTTAATGTCGACTTATAACATTCTGCATGATAAAATTCCCTTTAAAAAATTAAAGTGTACTTAACACATTTTACATAATAGGCATTTTTTTTTTTGGGGGGGGGCAAAATGCATTTTACTTATCACAAATAGTGTTAAGTAAATTTTACATTTGCATGACACATTACATGCGAAATGTAATTTATTACAAATATTTAGTAAAATACTACATAAAAATATTCATTTGAGACACTTTTACATATATTAAGTAATTTTTTTACAAAAGGAAGTTTACTTAATGAAATATTAAGTAAATATTTCTTTGTGTGTAGTTTTTATACATGTAAACTTTCATAATCTTTTTTTTTTCTCACGGCATAAAAACGTCCACAATCTGCTGTTGAGCATCCCTTTAAAGGCCAAGTCCACACTAATATCAAATTGATCTGAATAGAGTAAAATTAAACAAGTATATCAGTGAAAATTTCACTAAAATTGGATGTAAAATAAGAAAGTTATTTTGAAATGTTGCATTATTTTATGAAACAGTGATATTCATAACATGGGCGGTATGCAAATGAGTGAACCGATGATGTCACACACTCACTTTCCTTATGTATTTTATTATACGAAATTTCAAATATTTCAACTTTTTGCTTCAATAATGTAAAACATGGTTTGACTCCTTCTGGAACATGTAAAATCATCATTATTGTAACTTATTTTGATACAAGGGAGAGATTCTTTATTATCACATCCATAAAATTGAAATATTTGAAATTTCATATAATAAAATACATAAGGAAAAGTGCCATGTGCCTATTTGTATTTATGAAATATTTCATTTGTGATTATGAAACGAAATCAATATGGCCAGTATCATAACGTCCATGGCATGTTGATACCATTTGTTTCGACCATAAATTTAATTTAAAAAAATAATGATAATAGTTCGTTACAGAATGATTATTGTTACTTTTCAGTGATCATAGCATTTTTAAAATTATTATTATTTGATCTAGAACTGACCAAACCATTAAAAGTAAGACACACTGGTGGGGTATGAGAGTGGCAAATCATGCTTAATGGTAAGCAGTATTTTGCAAATAGACTCACTACCCCTAATCCCGGAGGGAAAATAAGCCCCATGGTCTCGGTTGAGGCAGACAAATCCAAGAAACAAGTTAAAAGATAAAGATCAATAGATGTCATACATGTATTATTCTCCCATTCGTTGTGTAATGATATCCCTAAAAAAAATTAAAAAAAAAAAAAACTTTCCCCCTAACGTTCATATTTGAGGAGATATGACTTTTTTTATGCGACAGATATTTTATAATCATGTATTTAGATTAAAACATGACTGTTTCATAATAAACGTTTATTTAAAAAAAAAAAATCAATTTAAGTACTTTTGAAGAATTTAACAACTGGAAACTGATAATATGACCGAATTCACCCTATCATCATTAATATCAACTTTCAAAGTTCCTTATTTCTTGCCTCTTCTTCCCATTTAATCTAAAAGTTTCACTAATCTGTTTCCGTTATCATAGTATCACGCCTGGAATGTGATGGTTTAATTTTCCCTTTAAAACACAATAAAGAAGAAGTGAAACACAGCGTCACCGCCAATATATACCACTCAAACATAAACAAAGCAGAGAGGAAAGGAAATGAAAGAAGACCGAAACAATGATTTATTAATAACGTGTATAGCCTATCTAAACTCATGTACATGATAATCCTTCCATTAAAATCCTCTTACGTCGGTTTCCTTCTCTCTTCACGTCAATGTTGCAGCCAAGTAGGACGTTTACTGAATAAAGTACAATACCAATTTAGGCTGTTTTAACCCTTTCGAGACAACTGACCACATTTTGTGGTTTGGCTCAATAACTTTGGATTCAGAGCTCTAAAAAAATTACCATATGCATGTGTAGAAAGAGCAAAAATTTCTGCACACACTATGTCCATTTTTGTTGCATGACCATATTGCGTTTGATGCCAGGAATTTTAAAAATGAGAATAAGCTTTAAAATCCCTAAATTGGCAACACATTGAGAGGTTCAAAATTATCGTTTTTTATCAAAATTTGCAATTTTTTTCAACTTTTCGACAAAATTAGTAACCATGTATATTGTTTTCAAAGACAATACACCTTATTAGAACCATGTAGCACTAAAAGAAAAATATTATTGTTGCCAATTTGAAGAACAAAATGTGATCAATTTAACCCTTAAATAATTCCTTTCCTGAAAGGGTTCAGACAAATCGTTATAACTGATCATTAATCATTGTAAAGCTATACCTGCAAGCGCTGCCAATAACACAAATCCACCCGCTTCAGTTGATGGAGTACGTTTAAGTAAAAATATAATACTGCGTAAATGATGTCAGTCAGCTTGATTCTTGATATTTGCCGTGTATATACGTACCTGATACGTACTAAGTGTTAATTAATCAAACATATTTCTGTGATGAAACTTGTTCTAATATACAGCTGTTTGGAAGTCGTTTGTGCGTTTCTCTTTTCCTGTCAAATAAACGCAGTTTTCAGGTCCAGTGTTGAATATGTATTATAATTCAGATATGAAAAGGTGTAAAGCGAGATTTAAAAATGTATATTTTGATAAAGTATTAAGCAAGTGTTTCTAAAACGTGTTAGTTTTGACAGAAGTTTTGACCAAATTCAACAGAAGTGGAAATCTCATGAGTGGGCGTATATTTTAGTATGTTTTTTTTTTTTTTTTTTACTCATTTAAGAGTCAATTGTCCACAACAGTAGATGTTCGCAAATATTATGAGACAATGAAAAAAATGTATAAATGACACTTAAAAAAAAGAAAACAAGAAAAGAAGTTTGCATTGTTATGGATCTCATCGTCATGATCGTTGTTTATTTCAAACTCCTCTGTTACTCACCCTTAAACATTTCGCATAGACTTGCATAACAATTTTAGAAGAAAATCAAATAGAGTCTGTCTGCCTGTGTTCATGATGTTCATGGGACATTTTTAACCGGGTTAAGATTGTACACGTATTACAATTATTACATTTTGTTATGTAAAGTAGACAATTGATAGCATTTCCCAGCAATTCGTAACCCTTTTTTTTTCTTTCTTTCTTTTTTAAGTTAGTAAGTGTAAAATACAAAAATCTCCGTTGAAATTTAAACTTTCGTCCTTAAAGAAAAGTAAAGACTTTAGAATAAAGATTTCATAAAAGAATTGTTAAAAGTCAGGAATTCACTGGCAGGGAATGTTCTTCTAAATTTGTGCATAAATTTACATTTAATCTACAGAGTCAATCTGGTGTATAAATTTACATTTGTGACCCGGCACCACAAAACCACCAAAAAGTCGCCAGATATGAATTTTTGGTTAAGGTCTCATTCTAAAAGAGGGGATTCTCAGCTTTAAAATGATATATAACTCATTAGCGTTGGATGTTCCTATCCTACTGAAGAAAGAGTAGAATGCCCAGTCCCACAAAATGTTAGTTATGAGAAAGAGGGGTTTAAAGTTTGCAGTCTATTGAAGCGCTGTGACTCGCTAGGTGTTTGGCAAAAGAGACAAAAGGAGGATAAGAACTCAATACAGAGATTTTTGTGAAGGAATTATCAGATTGTCCTAAAACTTTGAACACTAATTCAGCACATCCTACTTAATATAGTGGACAAGTATCAATACAATACCTTACTTTGTTTTAAGGTTATGGGAGATCAAAATGAGACAAGCATTCAGGGTCAATGAAAAGAAAACTAATACAACAAAATCCAGAGAAGGCAATTCGTTCTGGGTCGCTCATAATATGTGTGTGTGTGTATATATATATTCAAATCAAACATTATAAAAAAAATTGTACACCATACATACTGATGTCGCTGTGATATCGTCATCATACGTACAATATTCAAAAAGCTGCAAATAACATGTAAATTTGCAAACTGCATCAGTTTGTATTGTACGTGAGCCAAAAAATAAATAAATAGAAAATACCATGTTGGATGTATGTTTTATATAAGTATAATATAAGTCTACTTTAGTTCTAGGGGTACCCAATTACAAGCTCTCAGTTATAAAATTATTATACTTCACTGCATTGGTTACATCACTGAAATCCCACATGCGAATAACTGATTATTCAGTTTTAATTCCTCGTAATCATTGCCATTTTTTTTTTTTATTATGACGAATTAATGAATACATTTTGTCCGATATGAGTAAAAAGGAAGATTTGTTTCTTTCACGCTGATATCCTCAGCAAAAATGAGTGGTCCGCCACCGGCAAGAGACGGGTTGCATAGTCATTACAGAGGCGGATCCAGGATTTTGTAAAAGAGGGGGCACAGAGCTGGAGAAGTACACATTTAACGGGGCATTTTTTTCTTTACTTTTTTGGGGGGTCATTGTGTACTTAAGGTTTGCCAGTTGGGTTTCAACAGAGTGGGCACGGGCCAGTTTTCCCCCTATGTAGATCCGCCACTGATTACGTGCAGAGATATGTCATTCAAAGGCATTACTATCAATTAGCACTGTTCATTTACTACACACTTGTCGAAAGTTAGCTGCGAAGATTGATTGTTGTTTTGTGATGATTGGTCATGATGATAGCAATTACAAGTTGATTCATCACGTGATGTTTTCGAAACAACCATGTTCAGGATGCTCGCCTCTCGAAATTCTACGTTACCGTGTGCACAGTGTTTATAGATTTGCTCGCTCACATCTGGATGACAGCGTGCTTTATCAACTGGAAGATATGGTTAAGATCTAAAGATGTATTGTAAGAGATTCTTGTTTCCTCTTCCTCGCAAATGCAAACGAAGCAATATTAACACCAAATACTGAATACTTTGAAAGCGTCGGAATGTATGGATTGGTGATTTACAGCTTCCTCCTGAATTCAATGCCTGTCACCATTTCTATCGCTGAAAGGGATGCCCCTGAAGAGAGACAGGCAAATGGTAAGTAAGTTGTTGTTAAACAGAGTACTGATTTACCTTACATAACCAGTTTACGATTCCGTGATAGTTTTTTGAATGTTGAATATACATATAAAACAATAAGTGACCCTCCACCACAAAACGACCAATATGTCGGAAATTTTGGTTTGTACAATTTCAACACAGTTTGAAAGCTTAGATTCTAAGCTTTAAAATGATATATAACTTGTCTTGTATCGACTAAGCAAACCCTTGTAAATTACAATGAGAATGTCAACGTGTCAGACAGGCTATGATGACCAAAACAATAGAGAAAACGGGCTCTAAAGAAGAGTGACCATTGAAGAGCTCCTATTCTGTATCCTTTTGTTCGTTGCACAAAAGGTTGAGTCAAATCTCCCTAGCATACACAGTGAAGTACTAATTTGATTCGATTGAAACTTCCCATACCTTTAGAATAGATATATTTCTTTGTTTCTTTAGATTTTGAATATCAGACAGTGCATAATTTTTAAGCTATACTAGAAAAGCGATGTGAAGTTGACACACAAAGTTTGAATGTCCAGGAAAACATGGTCTTATTGAATGAGAGTTAAAACATATTTCAACATGGTATTTTAACCTGAAATTTTGTCAGATGGTAGATTAATAAATGAACTTTTAGAAAATACAAAAAAACTTACAATCAAAATTATCCACCCCAAACCACCTTTTTCAGCGGTTTACTCTAAAACTCCCATTGCGACTTATTGGTCGTTTTGTGGTGGAGGGTCACACATAGAGGAGTCGTAGTCGAGTAGTTTAAACACTTGACCATGTTGACTGGAGATGCGAAGGTTGTTGGTTCGAACCCTGGCACGAAACCTAGTGTCTCTTGATTCCTTGAATGCCGTAAGCACCGAAATCGGTAGGCTAACTAGGTGCCCTGGTAATATTAGCGTGCCGTGAGTAACTTGCGGGGAGGATATGAGCGCTGTTAATATTATTATTATTATTAGACAAGAGACAATTGTGGAAAGGGTACTTTGATTCTTTTCCCACAAAGATCACTTCCTCTTGATGAACATTATCTGAAATGATATTTAGGGTAGAGTGAGGATTATGATAGCAGTGCTGTATATTTTAGCATATTATTTCATTTTGCTCATGTGCTCCTAGTTTATGACAAAGCTTGTTATGACAAAAAAGGTTACTAACATGATCACACTTACTTTTCCTAGAACAAGAATATTCTGTGATAGATTGTTAAAAGTGTAAATATTCAAAATATGATATAACCTGTTTATTAGGAGGAGCGTGTCTTATACATAATGGCCATATATCTACATACCACGAACTAGAACGTCATTCCGTTACCCTAATTGGCATTAAATTATAAATGATTTGCTTAAATGACAATCGTTATGCTAAAATTCTCAGAGACCACGTAACTCGTTTGTAGGTAGAGTTATTATATGAGCTATGTTCCTGTCTCTAGATGGTAACTACCTTGGCTGCTACGCTAATGGATGCTTGGAACTCAAGAACATAATTATTCAAAGAAATGTAACACCGGACTCTTGTACAGCATCATGTAAAGAAAATGGATTCATATATGCTGCATTATACAACCGGACTGAATGTGCTTGCTCGTGTGAACAGACCTGTCAAACCAAGCCTCTGGCGGACACACAGTGTGGCTTGCCCTGTAGAACATTATTTGCACAAATTTTGTGGTGGTTTTACTGCAGTGTCTCTTTATTTCGGTAAGCCTTCTATACCCTTGTGTGTTTTTTTTATATTGTACTTTCCGTGAAACTATGTAAACGAATGCAGTCATAAGATAATTTTTATTGAGTGTGCCTAAATTCAAATGAAAGTTTCTATCAGATGGAAATGAGCAAATATTCTGGTTTAAACCTAATTTCCTAAATGGTAAATATCCATTTTCAAGATAGATACCATTTATATTCTGACGAAGCAATACTTGATATCAAATCTTAAAAGAGAAAATCCAGTGCGAATGCTTTGAAAATTCAGCTTCATGAACACTTGCCGATTAAGTGATAAAGTGTATGATCTTAGGGAATTCCACATTTCAGATACCTCAATTTTTGATTTGTTGATTCCCTCCTCAGTATATTGCATGAAGGCCGAGTGGTAATCGTGCCACTCAGTGCATGTTATACGTAGTGGGTTTTTTAAAGTATTTACAAGATATGCAATCTTTATATTCTGATAATTGGAGCACGCTCAAACCAGCTAGCAAGAACGGCATAAACGAGCTTTTACGCACCTCACCGTGATAAATATCATCGATCTAAGATTATTTTTCATAATAATAAATAATGTGCCTGTGAAACTCTGTTATTTTTTTCTTCTTCATTTTAATGTTCATTTTATTATTATTTTTCACCGCTGGATAGACATTTATCTCGTCTTATAAGGATTTTTCTTTGAATAAATTTAAAAAAAAAAATCAAGCAGACAAGCACACACTTTCTAATTCATTTTTTTTTTATCAACCTGCTTACCTTTCAGTGAAAACTGTAAACATATCCAACAACACCTGCAAGGAAAGAGTCACTGTCGGTATGTTTGCAAATTCCCCATAGGTCTGTTGTAAAAAAATAAAATTATAATAATTTCAGATTTTTTTTGTATATGCAGTTTTAAGCTTTGAAGTGATTTAGAAGTAACAAATACATAACTTGCAACGGAATAAATCTCTCTTGTATACTTCTGGTTATAAGTTAAGAGAAGCTAATGTGCATTCAGAATTCAAAAAGGTAATTGATTAACCATAGTTTATGGACCAGATAAACTGTGCACATTAAAAAATCAAAAGCCGCAGAAAATTTCTTTTGCGAATTCGTCTAATTAGAAATTTAATGAACTGGAAAATACTTGCAATTATAGCAATAAGCATATATGTCTGCAAATTCAATCCATGAATAACAAGTTTTGTTATCTATGAACAGTTGTTGTCAAACAAAATAATTGGAAGAGGGACGACCCTTTTATGGCATGAAAAGAAGATCGACTGTAAAATCTGACAGTCATTTACGAATACCAAATACGACCCCGGGGAAAAAAAGTAGTTTTGCCCTGACATGGTTGTTCTCAAATTCTACTCATCAAATTGATGTTTTGTATTGTCCATCTTCGTATCACCATCGTGATTTATTTACCTTTCCCGAGTGCTAACACATTATGTCTCAATGTGAAAAATTACATGCATCATCACAATAAGAAACAAAATAATAATTTGTTAAAATTCATATCTTCCTCCTTAAAGGACCAACGGACGACAGTGGAGATAATAGATACAAGGATGCCAATATCAAATTTTATATCGCTGCCGGAATGGGATCAGCTCTTTTCATCATCTTCATCGTCACTGCAGGATGTTGCAGGTACTTTCACATAAAATTTACGAGCACTTGAGCTAAAGCATAGTTGAAAAACAAGACATCTTACTAACATCATAATAATGTTTGTTTGTTGTTTTTTTTCATGACAAGAGTGACAACAAAGAGGAACATGCGTATCTCCCATTGGCATTATTGCTATATACCATGCATTGACCGTGTGCTGTCTGTATGATATCAAAAAATTATGAATCATAATTATGTCGGTTTCCCAGTTTTTAAAGAAATAATCGTTACAAATTAACGGTGTATATCTCAGTCTGTCTAGAGAGACTTGAAATCAAGTTTGACTAATAATTTTGTTTCAGAATCGATATCCGTACCTCTTACGGTCTCCGCATGCTAATACGTGTATTCAGTGATAATCAATGAGTATACAGCTTGTGTTTACTGCCTGTCAGTTCCTTTCATTTTACCAATCTGACATAGAAATGAAATTGCTTTACCAATGTGAAATCATTGATTCTTAGCTACTAATGGTTGATGTTTTGATAATTACGAATAGGCCCATTAACTTGGACCTGAGTAATTGTGCGCAGTTGACTTTCATGTCATCTCTCTCTCTCTCTCTCTCTCTCGCACACACTTCCTTTTCTCCCCTCCCCCCTTTTTTTTTTCTTCAGTAAGAGGGACCGACGTGTGATCTACTCACTTGGCGATCATTCTCGTAGATGGCGCTCACATGCTGCATCCCAACAGATCATGGAGCGCCCTCTCGAAGAGCCTCACGCAACCACCGATCAGCCAAGGCTTCCTCCCCGGCATCTAAATGGTATTCACCAGCCCTCTGACGTCGATTTGACTTTACATACCGAAACTCGAAGAAACATGGACCCTTCCATAACGGATGACTTAGCAGATGCCGTTCCTGTACTAGAATCCAATTTCTACCATGTCCTAACGGAGGAGGATGGAGAGGACTCGAATAGTCGAAGATACTCGATGGGGCCTGAAAATGCGCACGGGTATGCCGACTGCAGATCTTACGTAGACGATGTTCCACGAGCGGCTGCTTTCATACACAGTCAGGCTGATACACCAAGCTGTTTTGAAAATAATGATGAGATTGAACATGAAATGGTCTACAATGAGCTTTACAAAATCTCTAACAAATTATGACACTTTGTAGAATTCGACGACATCCTAATACATACAAGCAGTAAAGGTCTCCTTCCAGGGATTTAAAGGTCCCCTGCAACCCGAATTGATTCCTGTTGATGTGCAGGGATGCATACAACTTATATTTAAAGCCATTTTCTCAAACATGCTAAGCTCCACCCTTAAAAAAAATCCCCATATTTCATTCCTGCAGTGACATCATCTGTCAATCTTTGGCGAGCTAAAGAGGGACTGTGGTATGTAGCTTTGTCAGAGATGACCATTCTGTTGTAATAGACCATACAATGCCTACATAAGAGTTGCTATGTCAGACATGCTGTAGCATCAACAGGAAAAGAATGGCAAGGAGGAGGTATTGTTTAAAAGCATCCAATTCTATTGCGAGCATGTGCTAAGCTGGGGGAAGTTACATTTCCACTGTCTATTGTAGAATGTTAGTGTAGCTGACTGATTGACAGATCATGTCACTGCAGGAATGAGATCTGGGGCTTTTTTTAGGGTGGAGCTTAGGAGGTTGGGAAAAATATTTCCAAAAAAAATAAATAAATAAAAAAAATCTATGAAACATACCTAGATATTTATAGAGTGGTATATTTATTGAAAATCTGTATGGCAGCCAATAGGATGAATTGTACAATTTTTTTACAAATAAAAAGGAAATACATTCAAGAAGAACAAACATAAATTACAACATAATCACGAAAATATATATGCATTAAAAATTAATGATAAAGCAAATTGACAATGGTAAAGGTGATTGTGACTGCAGTTAAGTAATGGTATATTTCACTTCTGCTTACTCAGGCCCGTCCAAAGACGAAGAAGGAGTGGATGAAGAAGAAGAGGAGGAGGAGGAGGAAGAAGAAGAAGAAGAAGAAGAAGAAGAAGAAGAAGAAGAAGAAGAAGAAGAAGAAGAAGAAGAAGAGGGAGGAAGAGGAAGAGGAGGAAGAAGATGAGAAGAAGAGGAGGAGGAGGAAGAGGAGGGGGAAAAGAATAAGAAGGCGAAAGGATCAAAAAGGAGGTCACGGAATCAGATGGAATAAGCAATAGATAATAGACATGGGAATGGAAGAATAAAGACCAAGGAAATGTGGACGAAAAGATGATAGTGAACTTAGAAGTAGCTTCGTATTTTAGAGTTTGTATATAAGGGTATTTTGTCAAAATGTGATAATCACCGTTATATTTCATAATGATATAATAAATATACAATCAAATTTCTGTTGAAAGCATTAATTAATGGAACATACAATTAGCGAACATAACAAATGAATTATTTTAAGGACACAATGTATATAGACGCAAGAATCTTATAGCATCATATTTATATCTGTGAGCAAAATGTAATGAGTAAGGAAGAGAGGATGAGAACAGAGAAAAAGAAGATGAGAAAAGGGTAGATATATAAAACATTAGAGATAATGAAGGAGAGATAGAGACAGAAAAAATAGAGAGAGGAGGAGAAGAGTGAGAAAGAGAGAGAGAAAAAAAAAAGCTCGAATATGTAGTATAAGAACACTACAAAGTCTGCAAAGTCTAACAATGAATTCTGAAAGTTAAGATTCATTTAGCAACCTACAAGATATGGGACTGGGCTTAGTCTACATCATTCGGGTCTACATCTGATCTGAGCATAGGGAGTAATTCTTCTGAGTGACCTTGTACTCTGTCTGAGAGGAGGCAACCAGGCTCTAAAGAGGGGTGACTGTTGGAGCGTTTTTGCGAATCTGGCTCATAGATCATGTCTTCTTATTTCAAGTGATTTCACTTGTGCGATTTGCAGGGCATTCTCATACGTCATGAATCGATGTCCTAATACTATTCTCAAAGCCCGCTTCTGAACTCGTTCAATCTGTGCACTTTGTTGATTGGTAAGGCCCGGAACTGCGTATTCTACCAGAGGCCTGACATAGCCAGTGTACACGGTTAGTAGATCCTTTCAGGGAAGCTGGAAGTTTTTGAGTAGTTTCAACATATAGATCCGTCTGTTTGCTTTGGCGAGTATGCTGCTCACATGGTTGTTCCATTTGACACATGTTTGAGATTAGACTGCAAGGTGATACCAAGTATTTTCACAGTCTGTACCTCGTTCAGAGTCTGGTTACCTATTTCAACATTCACAGGTGGGAGTGGAGCCTTTCCAAAATATTTGAATGACAGAATATTAATTGTATGCATCCCTGCATATCGACAGCAATAAACTTGCATTTGGGTTGCAGGGGTCTTTAAAAAAAAAAGATGTTATCATGAACCACCATGATCATAAACCAACGATCTGGTAATGATAAAGATAATGAGGCGATGTGGCGCAATCGGTTAGTCTTCAGGCTCTGTGCATGACTTTCGTCATAAGCCTGATCTGACAACAATTGTCCCTGCTTTTTCGTGTAAGCGTTCCCCTCGGCTCAGGGGGAAAAAAGAAATCTCCATTCCTAGGACAGAACGTTAACTCGGGGCAACGTGTGTACGACAGTCACACAATGTGCAAGTTTATAATGCGCTACACTTCTCACAAAGAGTAGGGTGTAAACCCGGTGTTTAGTGTGCCTTCATACACATCAGGTATGTCTTGGTACAGATCTTCGTGATAGGCTGCATAGCCTTTTGCAGATTACCAGAAGGAGGATAAGAAGTCACAAAGTACTTGTTGGCCTGTAAGCTACGAAATCTCTTCTACTTTAACTTGACGGGATGATTGTCAGCAAAAAGCTTTCATGATCTTTCTGTAATAGTATGACCATCTTAATCATCAATGTCCTTAGTAGTTCAATCATTTCTCCCAAACTCGTCACACAGGCTCATCGCCTTGTGTGTGGCTGACACAACGGCTCAGTAACATACAAGATATTGTTTTTGTAAGTCCTCGGTTGCAGGGGCGGATCTAGCTTTTTTCCAAGGGGGGGTTTGAGGGGCTGAGCTGGGTATTGCGAGGGAGCGTAGCGACCGAGCCCGAGCGAGCGAAGCGAGCGAGTGGGGAGGGTGTGGGAGGGGGGAGATTTTTCATTTTTAGGGTTGCCGGCTTGCGATTTTAAGCATACTTGCATGCTCTATTTTTTCTCTTTTTTGTTTTCCTATGCACATTAAATGTTTACTTGGCAGCCCAAGGGGGGGGGGGGGGGTAAACCCCCTAACCCCCCCCCCCCCCCCCGTAGATCCGCCACTGGGTTGGTCCAAATTTTTGGAGCAATCTACATAAAGTACTGAAGGCCTTTACATCTATAGACCAGCAAAGAAGCATATGGGTCTCTTTGTATTATACTTCATGTATTTTAGGATACAAACTGTAGCCTACAGACTGTTATGACAGGTAAACTGTGTTTCAGTCTTTTCATCAAACAGCGGTATCAGAAAAAAATAGCACTCAATGGTAACATCTCGTAAATTTCCCTTCTATAAATAAAATTAATAAGGGATGAAGGACCGGTCACATATATCATCGATAACGATAGAGATATCTACAACTACAACTGTCCTCTTCCCACCCCCCCCCCCCCTCTCTCTCTTATCTTTCCTCTTTCTTTTTAATTTAATTCTTTCTCTCAGAAGGAAATTGGAAAAAGGATTTTTTTTAAATTGTAACGAAATGGGTAACTTAAATATATGAATCTTATTCTTTTTGAAATATTTACTTCTATTCGCAAAAAGATGTTACATGAAAGTTTGTATTATTGTTTGAAATATGAAACTGCAGTTAGTAGTTATATGTATGTCAAGATTTTTTTTTTTATTTTATTATATGAAATGTTTTAAATTATGTTCAATTTTCTTTATGAGAGAAAACGATAAAAACTTATGGAAACAAAAAAATGAAAGGTAATTAAAGTTAATCGGCATGATCGGGAAACAACACCGATGTCCATTACTCTTATCATGCTTATATTAAAAATCGACTTTTACAGTTATCTTTACCGCACGGGCCTAGGAACCGGGGGTGGGGGGCGTCTGCAGAACCCAGCCCCCCCCCCCCACCCCACACACACAAACACACACACTTTTTTGAGTAGACACGTGTTATAAAACATCGGGGGAAAAAAATCGAAAACTATTGTCATTAATGAGTGAAATCATATCAGCCCCCCCCCCCAACTTTCAAAAACGTTCCGCGGCCCCTGTACCGCTATGTTTATACCTATAGGTGATATGTGACAGGCTCTTAGCCATTTCCTTATTGAACCGGGTGGTTTTATTTATTAATGATATGGGGATGAGAGATCTATTTGGAATAAATCAGTTGCGATTATCACCTCATCATTTTACATCCTGTATTTCACCTGATATACTTGGAGTGTTTTGTTTCTCTCTCTCTCTCTCTCTCTCTCTCTCTTTTATGGATAATATCCAGGGGCCGCGGAGCGGTTTTGAGAGTGGGAGGGGGTGGGGGCTGACTTTGTTTCACTTATTAATGACAATTTGCGAACCTTTATTTCCGAGGTTTTATGCCACGTGGGGGGGGGGGGGAGGATTCTTTAATCTGTCCTCTTCTCTTTCCTTATTTATTTATTTGTTTTTCCTTTGAACTATCTTCTTCTATATATCCTTATGTATTTCTTTGTTTTGTCTTTAATCTATCCTCTTCTCTATCCTTTTGTATTTCTTTGATTTTTTCTTTAATATATCCTCTTCTCTAACCTTATGTATTTCTTTGTTTTTCCTTTTTTAATGTATCCTATTCTTTTTCCTTATGTATATCTTTGTATTTTCCTTTAATCTATACTCTTCTCTTTCCTGATGCATTTCTTTGTTTTTCCTTTAATCTATACTCTTCTCTCAAGATGACAAGATGATAAGTATTCCATGACTCTACTTTTTAACTTGTAATTTTCAATCAATGTTTTCAGTCTGCAGTTAAATTTAAATATAAATTAATCAACTGCACAGAAAACATCACTGACAAAAATATGGGTAAGTATACTATAATTATTGTTTTGTTTTGTTTTGTTGTAGTTGTTTTTTTTTCTGCCTGTTGTTTTGTTCATTATTGTACAAGAATAATGAACGGGGTAAATAATTATCTGAAAGTCTCTCGTTCATTTACTGCAATAATTTGTTTTTAAAAAATTAAGCGAGCAAGTAATTACGATTTGTATATCATAATGAAATGAAGATTAGCCTCTCTATGAACTGTTCAGTAATTACATTCTCAGTGACAAAATGAAACAGAACAATGTTTATGCGATTACCTGCGATTTAATGGAGGATATCTCTCTGCATATCAACATCACAATATCAACAATTTCCAAATTAAACTTCGTAAATCGGTACAAACGGGTTATAGTCATATCCTTGGCATAATTATCATAACCCTTTATAAGTACAGTATACACTACCACGATTCCCATCAGGGAAGGACCCGGGTATTTTTCCGAATCATCTTTTCATTCTTAAAAACACTTTCATGCAGATTTCAGCACCTACATACACGCAACATGGAACCACCATGTGCATACCACGATACTCTCTGCATCTAAACAACAAACAGTCGAGTACCTTCTACCCCCCCCCCCCCCCTGGCCATTGGGCAATAGAGTCCCTGCATTAAAAACAGGTGAACAGAACTACGTCGACCAGCGAGTACAGGTTACACGCCAACAACAGGACTTAAATGCCTGGTAAACAACGTGGTGCTCTAAAAGAACAATGGCCACTTAGAATAATCAAAATCATGTTTCCAAAAGTCAACCTTCCCATGAGGTAATCTACTGTGGTGTGAATATAAATGCGAAGGGGCGAAAAAATTACAATTTGCCGCCACACGGGCACAGCCGGATGTATGACATTTGCTCCGGCGACAATTGCTCCTGCGACATATGCTCCGAAAAATACGGCATTTGCTCCGCGACAATTGCTCCGCGACAATTGCTCCTGCGATAATTGCTCCGACGACATTTGCTCCCGCGATAATTGCTCCGAGACATTTACTCCTGCGACAATTGCTCCTGCGACAATTGCTCCGTCGACATTTGCTCCGATCGAGTGACAATTGCTCCGCGACAACTGCTCGGTCGATCAAAATGAATATATGCGACAATTGCTCCTGCGACAATTGCTCCGTCGACATTTGCTCCGATCGAGCTACAATTCCCCCGCTACAATTAGCTCCGTCGAAGAAAATGAATATGCGACAATATCATTGCTCTCCAACAATTGCTCCGTCGAAATACATTTATGCCGAGACAATTTTGGAGGGTTGATGACACCAGCGACCAGCGTAAATCCGTTTCGAGGAGTGGGGTGGGGAATGAACGAAATATTTTGCCAAAAATTACCACTTTTTGCTTTAAAAGAAGTCTTAAATACACTCTGGACTTATAAGATATTTAAATGGTATATTTGGTCACCTCACTGCCAAATATTATATACTTTGCTGTTGCAAATGTTTGTTGTCCAAAACCACCCTGTTTCTAAACATTACGAGCGAGCGAAGCCAGCAAGGAAAACACACTCTTATCGTGACAAAGTATCATTTCGTCATCAAAATACACCACAGGCCTATAACCTTTCTAAAAATATATTCGTCCGCCTCCCGTTGCATGCCCAATTTGTTTGCCTTCCCAGTAAGTTTCACTCTAGATTTTCATTGAGCGCAGCGAGGGGCAAAAAATATACAAAATACACTAGATGATTTGTAATTTACACCGATACTCGCAGAATTCCAGGATATAGTCGGACACCTCGCTGCAAAAATATTATGATATGCAGGTATCTGCTGCTGGAACAAGAATGATAGCTGATCGAAAACGTTTTGTTTCTAGATTTTATAAGCGGGCAAAAAATGATTTTTTTTTTTACTACTTAGAACAGGTTTAGTGTATTATTACGATCCCTTCTCGTGATTTTAGTAACGTACATTTATCGGCACCTTCCGTTCACACAGAGAATATGATCAGGGTGTGATGATAGGAATAGGCTAATGGTCACAGGCGGTTATCTCCTGAAATTTATATATTTTAGGTCGACTTGCCGCTCGAATCCTTCCAGTTAAATAACTGTCCCTTTATGAGTTAAAGAATTTAGCATAAATATTGGATAGAGAGACAAAATGTAAACCTACTCCCTTTCTTACAAAATATTAATATAGCCGGCATTGGTAAGATAATGAAATTAAGTGAGCGAAGCGAGCGACGCTTTAAATTCAATTCAGTTTTATTCAGTTCAGCTTTATTCAATTCCATATATAAAACAGTACAGTATTGCAAAAAATTTAATATAGTATATAGTGTGCTTAGACATAATCATTAAAATTGCATGCAATTATCAAAATATTTAAAAGACTGAAAATAAAAAAAGGAATTAGGTTGCTGTAAAAAAAACCCTTGTGGGTTTGTTTTGACAGCCACTTTCAGGTTTTCCCTTAATTTTCATTTCTCTGTTTCCTTCTCTTTTCCTCCTTTACATTATAATTTCTTCTTTAAAAATTGGGGGTATATTTGTAAACGTCATCTCCCCTTCTTCTTCCTCTACAAGCGATTATTTTTAAAACGTATTCATGGCTAGACAGGGGCGAATCGGGGGGGGGGGGGGGCTCAGACAATCAGCCCTGGGCACCCCGCACAAAATATGAAGATGGTGAATGTACAAAGTATTTTGAAGTATTTTGATCTAGTCCTTTAACCTTTAGTGTGCACATTTTCTCTTTGTATTTAGATGTTTTTAAAGAATCCATGTTCGGTGGGGGGGGGGGGGGGGGGTGAGGTGCTTTGCCCGAAAGCATACCTATTTGCCCAATAGGTAATTCTGGTCCAGTTATCACACTTTTTACCCAAATATCACATTTTTTTGGCCCTAAATATCATTAATTTGAAAGTCTCCCACTGCTCCATCCATGGGTCGTAGCCTATGTTTCTTTGTACCCTTTGATAATTTTCGCTTTACAAATAACCAAGCATATTCAGATGTCACAAAAAAAGTTACGTTTTATTTTAAGATAAAAATGAAAACAAACAAGGAGACACCACTGAACTTTCAAAACAAACGATAAAACAGTTGTTCATAGGCTACAAGTTTGAATGCAAAGAAGGATGAAGTGAATATTTAAACAACAGAGTGATACAGTCCAGAGTGTATATATATATATATATATATTTTTTTTTTTTTTTTTTTTTTTTTTTTTGAGCATACGGGCTGGAAGATTAAATATATTATATATATATATATATATATATATATATATATATATATATACGTTTTTGCGTATCCCAGTCATGCAATTCGTTGTTTTCACAGTGCTGACACAAAATTGTGGTATTCAATAAAAATCATTTATGAAACCCTGAAAAAATCTATTAATCATATCAAAAGTTTATAGTTTGGCTACAAAGAATAAATTAACAGGTACGATTCATCATGAATCTCAAAATTGTCGAGGAGCAAATGTCGCATATTCATTTCTATGGACGGAACAATAATCGATTTTTGGAGCAAATGTCGGCGGAGACATTGTCGCAGGAGCATTATTGTCGCATAATATTCATTTTGATCTGCGGAGCAGTTGTCGCGGAGCAATTGTCGCTCAATCGGAGCAAATGTCGACGGAGCAATTGTCGTAGGAGCAATTGTCGCATATATTCATTTTGATCGACCGAGCAGTTGTCGCGGAGCAATTGTCGCTCGATCGAAGCAAATGTCGTCGGAGCAATTATCGCAGGAGCAATTGTCGCGGAGTAATCGTCGCGGAGCAACTGACGTATTTTTAGGAGCATCTGTCGCAGGAGCAATTGTCGCCGGAGCAAATGTCGGTTCCCCGCACAGCCCGCCGCCACTGAGCGTAGAATTGGATGAAACGTAACATATTAAACGACTTATACATGCCAACATACTTGATATCTGTTATTTCCTATACCCTTTTATGATTTCAGATGCTAAGCTATGTAGTATCATATGTGAAATGAATAATGACAATCACCACCAATTACTTGGCGATAATGAGGCTTAACCAAAGCACTAAAGCACCCCAATAATCCTGCCGACGACCAAAAGAATAAAGTTGTAATGCAATGAAAACATTGTAACAACAAGCTAAAACCATAACAAGTTCAAGTCAAACTTCTTGTTCCATAGGAAAGGGTGATAATAAAAGGGGTTCCTCCCAAGATCGAGTTAATTGCGATCCGTTGCTTACAACTTAATAACACTATAATTAGTAGTTGTCAATGTATACAGTATTCCTTATAGATACATGTACTTTCCTGGTTGTTCTTGGGACCTGACAGACAGGCTACAAATGCACCTGCGAGCATGTCCGGCACGAGGAACCCATGAAATGAACTATGTCAATGTTAGAGCGAAGAATGTAGAAGAAACATTATCAACACTAACGGAGGCTACGCAATATTTGCCAGACCTGAAGAAAGACTGCGCAGGAATAGTTCATTACCAGCTGGAGATGAGTAAATTCCGTCCCTGCGAAACAGCACCACCCGCTCATGCCTGATGTCCGGGTGATCCACGAAACAGCCCCCGATCCTGCGGCATATGGACCTGGCATGCTTGTTCAATGCGAGGCGCGTACGGTCAATCTTCGGCTGTTCGTCGTCACTAAACTTGCTGTATTTCCTGCGAGGCAAGATATTGGACCAGATGATTCGTGCATTGGGAAGGAGCTCATGCAGCCCACCGAGCGTTGCGTCCAGGAACAAAAACAATTCGTTCTTTCTGGCTCGACCCACGTCATTCGTCCCCACGTGCACTAGAATGTGGGACAGGCGGAACTCTGGGACGGAGGGGAGAACTTGTCGGACGTAATCCACGAGCTGACCCAAGTGAAGCCCCCTGCGTCCTCTCCACATGACGGAAGCTGATAGCCCTAGATCTAGATTCCCGGTACGACTTGCATGGTTGGCTACCCAGTGAATCATGGAATCCCCCACCAGCAGGATTGTGCATGGCTGGCAACCTGCAACAGAAAACACAAAGAGATCTTCCGGCAGGCCTATTGTTCACAGCTATGAGTCCCATGTAGGAATCTTCTACTCATGTCAAATATTACTATAAAGACAATGAACCAAAGAATATTGTGCATAAATGATAATACTTGTGATAACATGCAAGGCCATTTAAAGCCCCCAATAACCATTAATAATCGAACAGACATACCCCCGCCTCTGTTTCACTAAAACTGGAATATATGATTAGAAAATACATATATGATTCCTTCCTAGATAAGTACATACATTATTAAAACAAAATGCTGCTCATCGACATTATATACAGTATTCGTCGACATGCGTGAAACATTGCTGCGAACTATCACAATGTAAATGAGTATGGAAATAATGAGAATTCACGCCATGGGTAACATATTCATACGCACATATCGCTTATGCGCGTCGGAAGACCAACGCCCCATTTTCCTAATCTCCTCGGCATCAAAACCGGCCATAGCTGCAGATGTAGCCGCACCTATTCGGAATGAGTGAGAGGCGAATCGTGACGTCGGAAGATCCAAAAAGGACAAACACTTCCTCAAAATAGCAGTGAACTCCCGCCTGGTCACATTATTCCCGTCAAAACGACAGAAAAATGCGCTGCTGAACTTCGGTCTGACGGCGAGATAGCCCAAAACAGCCTGGACGGGACATAAAGAACTGCTGACAGCTTCCGGAATTAGAATATAACAACCCTGTCCCTGTTGGTCAGTTTTTGAAGATCGAATGTGCAGCCGAATGTGCCGCCCGGGTGCCATACCGTCCACCGTAACGTCTCGCCCTTCCAAGCTGACGCTGGACACTGCCTGGGAATAAGCCGTAAACTCCCCAATCCGCAAGAACCCGAAAAAGGCCACAAAAAACATGCCTTAAATAACATAGCGTCATATGAGTTACAAACAACAGGGAGAACCAACAACAGTTTTTTTAAGAAGCGACATAGTAATCGGACAACGCACATCAGTCCGAGAATGCCGACGGTGACAACCAACTAACAAGCGACTAATGACAAAATGCTTAGTCGCATCAAACATCCCTTCTGTCCTCAAACGAGATGATACCCCAGATATATAGGTAACGATAGTGGAAGCCGCATATCCCTGCAGCGATAAATAAGAGATGTATAGCGCGACCTGTTCATACGAGTAAGGTGCATTGTGAGCCGGGAAATAAATGAACAAAAACTTACGAAAGGATTCCCAAGCTTGCTGATACACCGCATGAGTATTACGGGCATGGGATGCGATTAACAAGTCTGACCACTCTCGGTGAAAATCGCCCACAGATGGCGCGGAAGGGGAGTTGCCAACTGGTCTGCGTCTGGAGCAAGTTGACGAAAGCGGACGTTCTGGAAACGAGAAAGAGCATCAGCAATGTTATTGCGCGCCCCAGGAACATAGCAAGACCTGAACCTAATGTTATGTTGTAGACATATCATTACTAATTGACGGACTATGTACATGATCATTGGACACTTGGAGGTCTGGGCATTAACAACTGCAACTACGGCTTGGTTATCTGACCATAACAACACTCTCTCGTTGGCCAAATCGTCGCCCCACAATTGCAGACCAACCACTATGGGAAACAACTCGAGGAAGGCAATGGAATACTTAGGTGTACCAACCCCTGCCGGCCATCTACCCTGTGTCCACTTCCCGCTGAAATAAACTCCGAAACCGATACTACCTGAAGCATCCGTAAAAAAATTGCAAATCGGGTGTGTTCCAGGTATGGGGTTCTACGAACAACACTTTACCATTAAACTCCGAAAGGAAGTGCTGCCCTGCCCGTAGGTCCGCCCTTGCTCCAAGCGTAATGCGAATCATGTGATGGCGCTGTTTAACGCCGATAGTCATATCGATTAGCCGCCGTAGAAAGGCCCGACCGGGAGCGACCGCACGGCAAAGTTTAGACTGCCTATGATTGACTGCAATGTTTTGAGCATGACCTTTTCCTTTCTCAAGACTGTGCGGATTAGCGCCTGCAGGGAAGAGAGTTTGTCTTGTGGGACACGAATTTGCCCCAGGACCGAATCTATCTCTAAACCCCCAAAAATGATCTTGGTAACCGGGCCTTCGGTCTTTTCCGCTGCAATTGGCACCCCGAATCGTTCACATACGCCCTTGAAACTAAATAGCAGATGTGCGCACTCAGCCTCAGACTTCCCTACAAAAAAGAAGTCATCTAAATAGTGCAAAGTATCGCGGGAATCGGCTACTCGGCGGCAGCAATATTCAAGGAATGAACTGAACCTTTCAAATACTGAACATGCAACGGAACAGCCCATGGGCATGCATCTATCATAGTAAAATTTGCCGTCAACACACATGCCTAACAGGTCAAAATCATCTGGGTGAACGGGCAACAGGCGAAAGGCTGACTTAACGTCCGCCTTCCCCATGCATGAGCCCCTACCAGCTCCCTGCACCAACGAAATGGCATCGTCAAATGTGGCATATGCGACCGAACAATCCTTAGGATCTATGTGCCCATTAACCGAATTATTCCTTGGGGCAGAAAGGTGTTGGATCATTCGAAACTCCCCAGGAGTCTTTTTTGGAACTAAGCCAATGGGCGAGCACCGGAAATTCTCAAACGGCGGAGACTCGAATGGGCCGACAATTCTCCCCAAATCTACCTCTTGCATTAATTTTTGTACCAAGACATCTTTCCCCTCCTTAGCAGATTGCAATTTTTTTGATTTAACAGTGACTCTGGGACGCATGTACCCGAAGCGAAACCCCTTAGCAAATCCATCGTATAAGAATTGTGCTTCTACCTTATCGTAACTATTGAGAAAAGGAATCATATGGTGCAGTTTAATTGGAGTTGGAGTGCGGATCCTGAGGTTGGCGGTCTTTGATTGTGCATTGGGAAGCTCCGTGCGAGGTCTGGTCACAACGCTGGCAACGGTGGGTGTACACGCAAGGCCGACGGACACATCGGCCCCCATTGAAACCGTAACAGCAGCGCAGGCCCAATCCCCCTGCCGAAGCACGCCCTGCGACTTGACTGCGGACCGCACTTCCTCTCCGCTGAGTCGATTGGCCAAAGGGGCGAAAATTGCCCCTGCCTAAGGCGTTGCTGCTGCAGGCGGAAGGGGAATGCACGTATTGCGCCGCAGCTGTCATGAGCCACAGCTCGCTATCAACGATGGCCCATGATCGCGTGGGTACCCTCTCCTGCCTTAGCCGAAACTGCGCGAGCCAAGTGTTTCTCCACAAAAACCGACGCATAAACCAAAAAGGCACTCGTCCACTTTTCTATCGAGGTTATGCGCGGTACCTTTCGATTGGGTTGCAACTGCAATGTAGACCCCGATAAAGCCAACATCATGGGAGTATTACTTTCCGAAACGGGGGCATTCTTAAGCAATGCACCCAATTCTACGAATTCGCTCTTCCAAATCTTCTCCTGCAAAGCGCGGCTGATTGTAGACCCTAGCGCCTCCCGAGGCGTAGCGCACAATAGAGGGGCACTATCCGGCACTTGCTGAGCTATGTTGGGACCCGTACTCAAATGAACAATGTTCCTATCAGCGCAAACTACAGGCCAAGATTGAGAAGTACACTCACCCGACATTCCGGGAGTAGGCACCACCGACGGCCCAGGCTCCTCTGGTGTTGGCTGGAGAAGAGATACAGCCTCAGCTACTCCGCTCCGATTCCTAAGACTGCGTGAAGGCGCCTCTGACTCAGCCACCGACGGACCAGGACGTGGAGTTGAAACCTGGTCGCTCACTGCTTTTGGGCGCCCGGCCCGCTTTGACTTCTGTTTTGCTTTTGGCATAGTCAACCAGCACTAGCTTTACACTATAACTAATTATCCTAATACAACATCCACTTCCAAATGAAGAAGATCAAGTGTAACTTCCAAAGACGAAATCAATTAGAACGTCCAACGTTAATAAAAAATTGCGAGCTCTTAACGTCCAAAGTTGATAAAATTGCGAGCTCTTAATGCGATATCCCTACTCCATCAAATCAGCAGGCAGAATGAGTATCTACACCTCAACCGCGGGAACCTGACTTCTCTTCGCTAATTTCTATTGTTAAAATTAATATAGGCTACAATAAATATAGATTACGCGCTCTTTCATGATAGCGCTATTATCCGCATGAAAAGGACCGCGCGGCGACCGCAAAGGGGTGGCGGCGAGCTATTAATGTAATTGTAGCTGCCGCCCCGCGGTTAGATAAAAGGGGCGCCGCGCATAACACTTGTCGCCGACAATGTAAATCATTTATATCGCCTGAAGTACGATAAAATTTATTATGTTCTTACTTTAAGTCAGAGAAAAGGATTTTGATTTCATGTGTTTTCTTTGCAAAAGTCGTGCGCTTTCTTAATAAACTGGTATTTCACTTCAAAGCGGAACTCAGAAAAATGAAGATTCCAGGAACTCGGAAGCACCAAAGTAGCAAATCTGTGCTAACGTTTGGAAACATAGATAACACCTGCATGTGCCTTCCTCCATTCGGAACCGCCAGACCAGCCCGCGTTCACAACCGCCGCGCTCATACAGGAAACGTGCGTATGGTACAATTCCAAATCTGCTATCGATCAACACTTGCTTAAAGGGGGTGTAAACTGACGAGACTTTGTGTCTTTCCCGTGGCCTGACTCGGGACCAATCGGGTTTATCCGCAACTCTTCGGACGGGCCATCCTATTCCCTAACTACTTACGTGCAGCATACGCGAAACCAAAGAGTAACTTCAGGTTGTTTCGCAAACGCTGACGATGTAGAGATTGTTTTGAAGGATGATATCTCTAAGCAAATTCTTGTCTTCAGAGAAATTTGTTTGGCACATGCAAGTAGAGTATATTTCTTGAATCTCGAAGCTTTTACTAGCTAGCATTTGTTTGATTTGGACAATTACGGATGAGGCAAAGGGTTACTAAGAAAAGGCATTTGCTAGGTTTTATCGATACCCGCCATTGTACTTGTTTATTTGATGAAACTGCAGTTATATTGTAAAGTTAGTTCAAACAGAGATGAACAGAATGAGCTAAATGAACCGAATGAAGATATTTGCCGTGTATAAACTTACCTGATAGTACCAAGTATTAATAGTTAATCAAACATATTTCTGAGACGAAATTTATTTTAATCGACAGATGTTTAGACGTCATTTGTGTGCTTCCTTTTTTCTTTTAGATAAACGCAATTTTCAGGTCCGGTATCGAATATGCATTATGATTCAGACGAGAAAAAATGGTAAGAGTAAAAAAAAGATATTTTGTTTTAATGCGAGTACTGCCTTCCCTTTCACTCATTTGAGACTCACTGGTCCACCACAGAAGATGTTCATTTGAGACAATGAGAAATAAAGATTATGTCTATATAACACTTTTTTGAATAAAATCGACCGAATCAGACGACGACTGCGCGTGCGTCCGGCGAACGGTACGT
Organism: Heliocidaris tuberculata; assembly: GCA_025618425.1. NCBI lineage: Eukaryota > Metazoa > Echinodermata > Echinoidea > Camarodonta > Echinometridae > Heliocidaris > Heliocidaris tuberculata. The sequence continues at coordinate 19,956,122 of CM046841.1, forward strand.
AGTGCAGACTCTGTATCTCTCACCGGGGGAACTCACGTAAGAAAATAATTATGCCATGGGTATGTTCAATAGAGGTCCGTGGTATGCACGTACGATTTGTATCATAGTCCGCTGTGTGATTAAGTATACCATATAGGAGCAGCACCCACCAGACTGCGGTGCAATCTAAATGCAAGCTCAATGCATGCGACGCGATTGCATACAACCATACTAGACCTAGGCGGGCATACGATACAACGTATACACTGAATGCACATCACTCAACATGAGTTGACCGGGAATTCCAGAGCGAACCCATACATTCTAAAGATGATTTTGGACGTGAGTTATATTATTTTGAACTAAATAATGTTAGAAACTGTATTAACAGACTTTGTGTATCCCTTTGTTCTCTGTATAGTTAACTGATGAAATTCTTCTCTTTTTAGCCGGACTCTGTCATTTGTCTGTCTCGGCGTCGTTGCACTCTGCTCTGAGCTAGCGGTACCAGCACTGCAGCCTTTGCTACCTTTGCTGCATGAACTCCGGGGGAAGAAACCTGCAGTGAGTGACGTTGTTGAGAACTAAAAATGTTTAAGTACAGTATTTGTGGGCTCTGTTTTTCCCTATTCGATCTGTATTTAGTTGAAAACTGATTACATTCTTCATTACAACGCTGGTAATCTGTCATCACGGCAGTGCACACAGTCTTAGGCTGAGCTGTAGTACGACTTGGCTGGTTGAACTCTCAGCGAAATGTCTAGCAGTAAATTACTGAGCGCTGCTTATTTCAAGATTGAAAATAGTATACTTGCCATTTTCTTTTAACTACAGTTAACATTTGACGATGAATTTATCCTACCGTATGTCAGAGCAGTGGCGTATCCAGGATTTTTTAAAGGGGATGGTTTTTACTCCAAAATTCTCTGACAAGCAAAAAAAAAAAAAAAAAAAAAACGTTTTTTTTTTTTTTTTTTTTTTTTGGGGGGGGGAGTCTTTTTATTCAAAAATTATCTGACAAGCAAAAAAAAAAAAAAAGGGTTATCAGGAATTCTAAAGGGGGTGTTTTATCTTCAAATAACACCAAATGGGGGCTGTTTGAACACCTAAAACACCCAAAACACCCCCTTGGTACGCGCATGTGTCAGAGTAGATTATATACATTACTTGAATTTTAAAGCCCGCACTGCAGTAAATGCCTCACTGGGTTTCTTATTTCAAGATTGGAAACAGGTTAGGCCGAATACACCTGTATTCATTTTTTATTCAATGGTAAATTCATCTTATTTGAGTATATTCTACATCTATTTTGTTTCTTTAAAAAAGAGTTTGAGGGGCAAACATTATGCTGGGAGCGTTATTCCATTGAAGTCATGGGCGTATAGATATAGCGGACATGGGGGTGGGGATATGTGAATGCATCATTCATTTTTTTTTTTTTTTTTTTTTTCATTGTAGAAAAATAAACTCACAGTATAGATAGCACTAGCAGGGGTGAAGGATGGGACGGGTGACGCGGGATTATGTGAATGCATCAATCATTTTTATTTTCATTGTATTTGGGACCTTTCTATGCCACTGGCTGGAGTAGAGTGAGGGCAGGGGCATGATAGGGCCTGCCTTCACTATCCACCATGTCCAACGGCGGATCCAGTATTTTGTGAGGGAGGGGGCCAGCGCCGGATTAATGATTTTGTGATAGGAGGGGGCCCAATATTCGGAAATTCATACTTCTATTTTTTTAATACTTTTAATGTGTATTGTAGGATGTGATTGAACGCATGTATTGCTCATGCATGTAAGTGTCTCATTGAATTTGAGAGTTATAATATGTGTAGGTGAATCTTCGCTCGATTACTTTTAGAAAATATATAACTACCAATTTCTAACTAAAATTGTATTTCTTGCTATAGACTAAGTAATGAGCGACCTCTACGATGACAATATTCCATACACATAACTAGGCCATTAAAGGGAAATCCAACCTTAATAGCAAGTTACTTTGAAAGAAAGAGGAAAAATCAGAGAAGCAGATTGGCCAAAGTTTGAACGAAATCGGGCAAGCAATAAGAAAGTTATGAATTTTTGAAAGTTGTGATCACTATACATATGGGAATTTCAAATTGGCCGAATAGGTAATGTCACTGTGATGTAGCTGTGGACAACTCCCCCATTCACTCCAACACACAAAATGACTAAAATGTCACTTTTTTCAAAAATGTATTACTCAGTAGGATCTTTTTCTTTCATGAGGACCTATAACAATATGCTATCCCCAATGTATTTTGAGGACTGCCCCGAGGGTAAAAGCGCCCCAAAGAAAACCGCAAATTAATGAAATTTTTGTGTAGAACAAACGGGAGAGTTGTCCACAAAAATGTCACAATCGACTCATCAAATTGCCAATTTGAGATTCGCATAGATGTAGTGATCTCATTTTTCAAACATCCATAACTTTTTTAGTCCTTGTCCGATTTCTTTCAAACTTTCACCATCCTTTTTTTTTTTGGAATTTTTCTGCTTTCACACAAATCAACTTATTACCAAGGTAGGATTGCCCTTTAACTTGCTAATTAATTTTACAACTATATTTAAGTTCTCATGTAATAAAACAATAAGCTAAATGGAAACACTAACATCAAAAGAAAGTCTTTTATCTCTATTCCACTCTCTCTCTCTTTCTGTTGTTTATATTCTCTACATCCATTTCTCTCTCTTCCTATTCGTCTACCACCACTCTCTCTCCCTCTCTCCCTCCCCCTTGATGTCATAATGATATCTAACATGTAATTAAAATATATTCTGTACATTACATAACATTATACAATATTTTTAACTGAGTATGTGGGTATGTTTGACTAAGTAATTGTGATCATGAGCACGTATGCGTGATAATTTCATTAACAAAAAAATAATAAACTCACAAGAATGTAGACATCGATTGTGAAAATGTTGACAGTACAATGTAAAAAGTGAACCCGTGGATTTTCACGGGTCCCGCTAGTCTTTATATATAATACGCTAAGGAGTTAGGGGTCTTTTTTTGTGTTCGAATAGGCGCCTCCCCTCGGCTCTTTAGGTCCCCACCTTTTGGTACCCACGGGCGGGGAATAGTCCCCAGATGGTTGGGAGGCACTTTTTAAGTGCTGAAGTGCCGTCCATATTTCATAAATTCATTTTTAAACATTGAATTTCCGGAGGGAGTAATATTTCTGTCGATGGAACAGCTCACTGTCGTAGCAGGGAAAAAGTACCTTCTGTTATGCCCCCAACCCATACCGATTACCTGTGAAAGGGAGAAACTTCATTGGTGTATTGCCAAAGAACAACGTGACGTATTCTCCATGGCCATATCCGCATGTGTATATTGGCTTCAGTGTTTACAGCACACGTGTTATTTGTTCGCACATGTACATGTACTGCTCCATGTACTATTTGTAGCTTCATGGTTACATAACAGTTTAGTGCGTGTGTAACTCTGTATGGTTTCACGGCGGGGGGGGGGGGGGGGTGGTCGGTGGGGGTGGATGGGGACATGTCTCATTGAAGCCGGTACACGTACATGAAAACTGATAAAAAGGGTACCTTTTCAACAATAAGCGCATAACCCGGATTACGCGTTTAGGGTATCAAAACAAAAAAAACAAAAATCAAGAAAAAGGGTATAGCAAATTCAGAGATGATAGATCCGCGGAAGGGGGGGGGGGGGAGATATAGTTCGGTAGTGTGTTTCAAAGTAGGTTAAATTTCTTTTGCGGTTCCTTTTTGGCTAAAAAGAGGTCTATGATGATGATGATGTAATGCTCAAATAGGATGTAAAATACCTTAAGCAAGATATAACATCGTGGTTAATAATGGTATAAAAATCAGAGATAGACGGGTTTCCCTGTTTAGAGTATCAAAATCTGCTCCTACTACAATCTGCTTTTTAATTCAGCAAGTGATTTACGCGGATGATGTACAGGTCTCAATGAGACATCGGGGGGAGGGGGGGGGGGCGGTCGTCGCGATCGATTGGGATCGATTCTGGTGCCCGTAAACTTTTCTGCCTTTTATTTGTGAAAATTCGGCTCCTTTGGAAGTTTGATTTATGTAAGCATTCCATTACTTTATAAATTGAACTTTCAACAGGTTTTTTTGTTTGTTAGTTTGTTGGTGTTTTTTTTTTCTTTTTTTTTTGTTTGTTTGGGGGGGGGCGGCTGTTTCTTAGTTGAACTTAATTATTTCTGTGATACAATTGTTTTGTTTGTTTGTTTGTTGTTTTTTTTTTGTTTTTTGTGGGGGTTGATGTTCGATGAGACAGGGTGAAGCCGGGAGGAACATGTAACTGTTAGATGTATTACGCGGATGATGTACAGGCCTCAATGAAACATCGGGGGGGGGGGGGGAGAGGGTAGTCGTCGCGATCGATTCAGATCGATTCAGGTGCCCCCGTAACCTTTTCTGCCTTTTATTTGCGAAAATTCGGCTCCTTTGGAAGTTTGATTTTGTAAGCATTCCATTACTTTATAAATTGAACTTTCAAGGTTCTTTTTGTTTGTTTGTTGGTTTTGGGTTTTTTTTTTTTTTTTTTTTTGGGGGGGGGGCTGTTTCTTAGTTGAACTTAATACTTTCTGTGATACAATTGTTTTGTTTGTTTGTTTGTTTGTTTGTTTGTTTTTTTGTGGGGGTTGATGTTCAATGAGACAGGGTGAAGCCGCGAGGAACATGTAACTGTTAGATGTAAAAAATAAAGGGGGGGGGGGATTTCGGCCACTTCATATTTTAGGACTCTTTATTTCACTTAGGAATATCGATTGCCACGGTGTAAAGAAGAAGCCCCCCCCCCCCTCCCCACCAAAATTTCCTTCGAAAATATTTCCACTATGATATGAATACGTATAGGATACTAACCCTCGCGCTGGGGGTGACGGGAGGCCGATGGGGTGGGGGAGGGGGTACGGTAGGAAAAGGTCAATCCGTCGGTCATCCCAAGACTTATAAGGGGGCCATAATCCCCCTGAAAAGAAAATGACAATAAATTTTTTTTTTTTTTTTTTTTTTGCGTCCTTTACAAGAGATGTACCGCTGATTATGCATGTTATGTTTTTATGGCCTTAATTTCTCTGAGTATTAAACCACAGAAACATGGCAAGATCAAATCGCTCACTCTAGCTCTATTCATGAATATATACTATTCGAACATAATTATATCCATGCTCTGTGTGCGAGAATCCCGCCCAGGTGTAAATGAGATCGTGTGTCATCCACAGGCCACAGGGCCGACGTAACATAAATAAATATAATTATTCAGTCATTCATAAAGTAAAACAATCGTCATTTAGTCTTCATCAAGATGAAAATGTATTTTCTTCAAAATTCATGCAAGATTTGGATGAATAACACATACTCACATGTTGTAAATACTTCTTGGTAAAAAAAATAACACATTACCCGACTTTTTTCTTTATTCACTTGATTATTGTGACAAATATACGGTACTGTGATTAATCATATATATATATATATATATATATATATATATATATATATATATATATATATATATATATATTTGAAAATAATCCTGCGTGTCATATATCTTCAAAATCCTTTAATAATTCGTCATATGAAATGACTTTCAAATGACAAACATTTGAAATAAATGTATCTGCAGCATTATTTTTGAAAAATATATTATCAAGAGCAGGTCGACATTGCACGATTTTCCACATGCCTTTCGTACACACTGCCTCGCACTGAACGATGGGGGCTCTATATTCATCTTGCTCCATATGCCGTTTTCGGAGTATATACCTGTGCTCGGTTTTCCGGAGTTGGGTCTGACTGCAAAGGGCTTAAGAAAAGTAAAGACCCTAAAGACTTGTAGAGCTCTCAAAGTGTGTATATTTTAGCATAATCCGTTCTGAGATGCTTATAATAGTTTGGTGGGGTTTTTTTTTTCTTAAATCAATTATATGAATAATTATTTATTCAGTTTCAGTTCACTGTAATTATTTCAAATTACGGATGAGTAAAATGAAGATCTGTTCCTATCCCTTGAATATCCTCAGCAACAATGAGAGGTCCTCAAACAACAAGGGACGGTTTTCGTAGTCATTACGTCCAGGGATATGACATTCACAGGCATTATAGTATCAATTAGCACTATTCATTTATTACAAACTTGTCGAAGATTTGCTGCGAAGATTAATTGTAGTTTTGCAGTAATTAGACAATGCGGAATGCCGTTTTCGACATAATTGATATCATTGATCACGTTTTTTTTTTTTTAAATAGAAACACAAGGTCTGCCTTTTCCTTCATCGTCATATTTATAGTGTTTCAACCCGTTGACTGCTGAATTCTCTCATTCCCATAGGGTTAATACAGGAACCACACAGTTCCCGTAGGCAATGGGTCAATCATAGATTAGCTCTCGCGTAAATTGGAAACACGACACTTTATGAGAAATAATAATGTTTTGAACCTAGACTTCAAAGCAATAGTTTGCTTTTCTCTACACAATCAACAACTGGCAACAAGAAATGCAATATGGATATAGGAATATTTGAAGTTATATTGTTCTTCTTACTTTTTAAGTCAATGGCTTTCTGTAGTAATAATAATAATATGGATAATCAAGCATCAAATGGCGAGAATGAGAGATATGCAAAAGGAGAGGTAACTGCAGATTTTAATTTATTCATATATAATTATATAAACATCATTGTTATCTTACATAAAACATCAATAATAAGCACATTTAAAAGTCATGTACGTATGCATGTATACAAAATGTTTGATAAAGCAACTTTTAATTTGTATAGGTATGATAGGTACTCTTTAGGTAATTTACTGGTGTTGGGGGGGGGGGGGTCCAAAATGCTACAGTAAGCAACTGATATATTTCAATTAAATGATAAACAATTGAAATTAATTAACATATGTGACCCTCCACCACAAAACGACCAATAAGTCTCAATTGGAGTTTTAGAGTAAACAACTGAAAAAGTTTTTTTTTTTTTTCGGGTGGAAATTTTTATTTTAAGTTTTTTGTATTTTCTGAAAGTTAATTTATTAATCTACCATCTGACAAAATTTCGGGGTAAAATACCATGTTGAAATATGTTTTTACTCTCATTCAAAATGACAATTTTTTTCCTGGACATTAAAATTTTGTGTGTCAGCTTGCTGGGATTGTACTTCACATGGTTTTTCTACTATAACTCAAAAACTATGCACTGTCTGATATTCAAAATCTACAGAAAGAAAGAAATATATCTATTCTAAAGGTATGAACAATTTCAACCCAATCCAATTAGTAGTTCACAGTGTAGGCTAGAGAGCTTTGACCCAACCTTTTGTGCGACAAACAATTAGAGGACACGGATTAGGCGCTCTTATAAATGGTCACTCTTCTTTAGAGCCCGTTTTCTCTATTGTTTTGGTCATTAGCCTGTCTGACACTCTGACATTCTCATTGCAATTTATAAGGGTTTGCTTAGTCTATACAAGACAAGTCATATAAGATTTTAAAGCTTAGAATCTAAGCTTTCAAACTATGCTGAAATTTAAAACCCCAAATTTCCGACTTATTGGTCGTTTTGTGGTTGAGGGTCAGATATGATGCTATCTATAATTTTGGAGATGTTCATACTGAAGTGTTAATCATTGAAAATTTGTGTCATTCTTTCTCACCAAAACTTAATGATTTTTTTTTTCTTGAAACCTCTTGAGTAAAAAAAAAAAGAACAAGATGATTAATTTGATGGCCAAAATAGAAATATGAAATATATTTTAAAGAGTAGGAAAAGTATTCAGCTCGTGTTGTACCATTTTCAGATGGTAGGTTTATCTGCTGCTTTGATCAAGGGTGTTTTACAATTCGAATACCGTACTCTACCAGTCTATCAGATTCTTGCTCATCAAGATGTAGCCTAAAGAAAATATATTCCCTCTTGTTGCGTTATACAGGGTGACCAAATAAAAACGGACTAGCATACTTCTAATAATGTTCGGTCAAATTCACCTCTACCAGCGGAAGGAGAATCCTTTTCACATGAACAATTATACCAAGATTGACAAATTAGGTAGAGGGGAGAGTTCAAATGTGTCCAGTATCGATAAAACTGCGTTTCAAACAATTTGTCTTGCCTTTCGTAGTAATCGGCACTCTCTCAATATACATTCTGTACTTCTAGGAATCTAATGAAGTAAAATGGCAGGGGGCGCGTTCAAGCATCCCCCCCCCCCCCCCGCCCCTCCGAATCACTTTTTTTTTCCGGACGTCAATTTAAACATGTTTCATGTCAGGGGCGGCGCCAGGGTATTTTTGATAGGAGGGGCAAGACGACCTAAAGATGACGTCATATTTTTTCTACATTAATAACAGGGGTAATATAGAGTTATATGTTTAAGACCTCTCTTTTTAATACTCCTCTTTCTTCTTTCTTCCCCTTTCTTCCCTTTTCTTCCTCCTTTTCTTCTTTTTTCTTCTTTTTTTTTCTTTTTTCACTACTTGAAAAATCATGGGGGGGCGGTCGCCCCCTCTGCCCCCCCCCCCCTGTAGCGCCGCCCCTGTTTCATGTTTAAGATCGCCGTGGTAAAACGCAGAAAAGGGTCATTTTATAAAAACATGGTTTCGACAGAATTATGGTTGCCGGAAAATACACGAACGCAACGGAGATCTCAAACACGTCTAAATCATGATGACGTCATAATCTGCTTCTGGTTCCGTTTCAAAGATTGCGAGCCCTTCTTAAATAACATTATGGGAGAAAAACTATTAAAAAACACAAAGGGAATTATAGAAGAGTTGAAAGAAGGATACAAATAATAACATAAGAAAAGGTAAAATGTATGATAAAAGAAGAAAAGTAAAAAAAAAAAAGAACATGAGCCCCCTCACCACCCCCCCCCCCCCCAAGAAAAATTGATTGGACGCACCCCTACATGTTGATGTGATTATATTTCCTTGAGTGAAGTGTGTCCATTAATTTTAGAAAGTGCCGTTTACTATGACAAGGCAAGACGAATTATTTAAAACGTAGTTTCATTGATACTGGACAAATCTGAATTCAAACCTTGCGTTATATAATGCTCCCTAAAATCAAAAATCCTCTACCAAATTTGTAAGTCTGGTATCATTTTTCATGAGGAAATATTTTCCTTGGGCTGATATCAGGGAATTAGACCAAACGTTACTGGAAGTATACTAGTCCGTTTGTATTGGGACACCCTTTATAATCGGAGTGGATGTGGTTGCTCCTGTGAAAAGACATGTCTAACCAAACCTCTGGATGACCGACTGTGTGGCTTGCCCTGTAACGGTAACTTGCCGAAATTCTGCGGTGGGTTTACTAAAACTTCCCGTTATGTCGGTAAGGCTTCTATGTCCACGACGATTGTCTCAATTTGAATCTCCCAGAGTAAGTTGATATTCTACTTTTAAAGGTGACAATAAAATTCAAACGACGAAAAGAAAAGAATCCTTGTGGTTTTGCAGAAATTAGATGGAAACTGAAGTGAATGAAATTGTCATTGTTAAATGAAGAGCACGATCATAATACAAAATATGTATGCGTTAGTTCTATACAGCTGCGATATGTGGAATAATCCGTAATAAAATCACCCCACTGTGCAATGATTTGAGTAATAAGTATATTCAACTACAGGATAGGCTATGACAATTGTGAATACTATTTAATCTTACAAATCACCAAATAAGCTTATAGTACCCGACGTCAAAATCACCTTTTGTTTAATTGTAAGAAATCATAAAGTGGACTAGGTAATTTCGTCTATCATAATAACATTTTTGGCATTCACGTAAATACACTGTTTTATCGAAGATGGGTGGTCCGTCCTCACAAAATTAACTTTGTTATTTAGGATTAACCCATAGCAGTTCAGTGTCTCCTTTTAGAGATGTGTTTGGATTATCTTTTCCAAAGTTTCAATATTAATTTTCAAATCATACCACTAACCACTTGCCTAGACTAAGTCCGTGGCGATTGTGGCAATTTAAATTTTTGATGAAGCATTTAATATTCAAGTTTAACTCTAATATTTTGACTTCAAATGACAAAAAATGTTTCTGGTGATTTTGCAAAACCGAAGACAAATATATGACCTTACGAAGTGGTTCTTTGCAAAAAGTGAATGAAATTTTCATTATCGCATTAATAACGTGATTGTGTATATTACATTTTGGATAAGGAATGTTTTCATATACATCACAAACAGCCAGTTGTTATATCATAATATAAGTTGTAATGAATAATTATTGCCTAGATGTGAGTGGTTTTAATGATTAACCCGATAGCTACTGAATTCCCTCATTTCCATAGGCTGAATACCACCCGTTTCCCGTAGGCTATGGGTTAACAATAACATTTATGAAAACAATTTTAAGCATTTGCATGAAAAGTATCATTCCAATTTGTGTTTGAGGGGCATTCAAAGAAGAAAACACAACGCTAATTGATCCATGTAAATCACGAGGTCTAATGCGGCTATAGCAGTAGATTTTAAAATTCACTACGCAATTTAGTCTAGCATTCTGACATTTCAGCAATACTTTGAAGGTAACGTCTTATCTCAGAAGTACAGTTACTTACGTCCAGTCCTTTATAATGACAAGAAATCGTTTCAATTTAAATTCAAATGACTTTTCCCTGGTATGTTCATATGGGTTTCTGTCGTTTTTCCGAAGGTTCGTAATTCCGAAGATTAGTTGCTCCAAAGTTTCGTATTTCCGAAGGTTCCTTTACTCCGAAGGCTCATAATTGCGAAGGTTCGTAATTCCAAAACATGTAATAAAACCCTACATCATTTGTTGGAATTACGAACCTTTGGAATAATGAACCTTATTTCATTTGCTGAATTATAAACCCTTTTTTTTTCATTTTCGGAAAAAAGAACCTTCGGAATTACGACCTTTAGGAGTAATGCAAGAAATGTTCGGAATTATGATCGCTCTTTCATTTTCGGAATTTTGAACCCCCTGGTATAGGAATTTTGTCCTTCGGAATTATGAACCGTTGGAATTAAGAACCTTCGAGATAACAAGTTCTATCCGTTTATATAGCCCTTTTAAATATCAATTAATACTTATGCATTTGCATGCTATGTGCAAAATATTTTATCTTAAAATTTTCTACATCTTTCGTATAATTTCTAATCATATGAAGATAATATGTAAATTATAAATCGCCTATATTTTCCAAATTGTTATTTTTTATACTTGTTTCCGCCCTGCATTAACTTTGAAAATGAATTTTTAAAAAAATCTCCTGCATGGAAAACGGCACTGGTGGAAATAAAGGTATGCATGCCATATTTATTGGGTTGTAAAACGCTACGTCGAATTAATAAATAAATGGGTTGACAGTCTGAAAGTATCTCTTTTGTATAATTCAGAGAGAAATATAAATTAACTGCCCGTGGATGCTTTGCACAAGTCTTTTGTTTTGTTTTGTCTTATTTTGTTGTTGATTTTTTTTAATCTATTGTCATAAATTTTAGCTTTAAGTTATCAATCATTGGCCTTCAGTTTTTTAAGCGTTTTTTGAGCTGTGACTATGAATAGAGGGCGTTACCCCAACTGCAGCGACTTTGCCCGACTCGACCATGAAGGAACGACTTATTGGGCTGGATATGAGGAATAATTACCGTTTTAATTCTGGGAATAATGCTTACATTGATATCGAAATAAAAGAGAAAGAAAAAGGAGTGAGAGAAAGGAACGTAAAACATCGAAGGCATTGTTTATTTTCATTTCATCCATGTAGTAAGACCGATTATTGGCTTAACCCACGCTACGCTGGTGGTTTGCTTTCACTTTAACAACCATCTGTACATTCGGACCTATCAAATGACTGTATAGGGCAGTCCACCCATAAAGGCAACTTGTTTTGAGGGAAAGCAAAAACATTTTAATGAGATTGTAGAAGCTTTGAAAAATGATTGGATACATAATGAGAGATTTGTTCAGTAATACAAATCTGGAATTGGCCTGTTATTTGTGCGTGTACCTAATGCTTATATTTGTATTCATTTGTGCACTCAAGTAACAGAAAGTTAACAAATATTACGTTTATGAATTACATAGGCACTTTAATATATTTTTTTCATTACTGCATTATTACTTTGAAAAGTCTAAGTTATCCCTGGTTATATTCAATGTCAATGCTTGATTGTACATAATTATGCACGAAGTTTGATAAAGCCTTTTAGAGCTCCTTTAAAGGGCCCCTGCCATCAAAATGCAAGTGGATACCTGTTGGTGTACAGTCCTACATACATCTCATATTTTGATATATAAACTTCTAAAATGTTTCATAGATTTTTTGATATTTTTTGAAATAATTTTATATAACCTGCTAAGACCCATCAATTAAAAAAAATCCTCCAGACCATTTGCTCCCTGTGACAACATCTGTCAATCATCAATGAGCAAATAGTGATTTTGCAAGTAAAATTGGCATTTAACTTTGTCAAAGCTGACACCTGCTACACTACAACATACACTAACAACATAGGAGTTGCTATGTCGGACATGATGTAGCATCAGCAGGAAAACAAAGGTAATGAGGAGGTATTGTATGAAAGCATGCAATTCTATTATGTTTGTGCTGACTGCTGAGCTGGGGGATCACTGTCTATTGTATTGTAGAATAGTGGAATGTAACTTCCGCCAGCTCAGCATGTTAACAGTTAAAAAAGGAAGCGGCGGTATGCCTACTAGTTACAGTTTGTTGTTTTATCACCAGGCCTCGTCCTGTGATTTAATCAGCATTACAGTGAAAAAGCGACGGGCATTAGAAAAAAAAAAGCACGGGGGGGGGGGGGGGGGGGGAGAGAGAGACATGGCACCAATTGAGAATGACTACTAATTAAATATTTGGAGGAAATGAGATTGGGCTCAGAGGAGGCGAAGGCTCTAGCTTTATAGGACCGAACCAGTTGGAAGCTGCCGGTTACTGCCCAATGATCAGCGAAGAACATGAGGAATTATATCTAAGTACTAGTTTGTTATCCTAGAATTATAATACGCAAACATGTGTGATATTCAGTTAGAGCTCAATAAAGGTGTTTTTGGTCGGCATAGTCAAATTTTAGTTATTGGTATTTCCTGAAAGGATATATTTGTTTATACTTAATTTAATAAAATTTGAAGAGCCAATCAATTCAAAAATTGTATTTTGGACAGGTTTTAGTAGACTTATGTCTCTGGATTTTCTTGTATAAGTTATATATATATATATATATATATATATATATTTTTTTTTTTTTTTTTTTTTTTTTTTAAGACCCTGAACACTTGTCTCATATTGATCTCCTATAACTTTAACGCATAAAAAGCTCTTGTACTGATACCTTTCTTAAAGGGGAATTAACCTCAAAATATAAATGTGCTTTTACTCAAAGATGTAATCTATTCCTTCTTGTTGTCTTACGTAGTTTTGCATTAAATGATACGCGATGGGTATTAATCAAGATTTTCTCAGCAAAATTTATCGTCTGCTAGCGATACCTGGCGGCTGCCATTTTCTTGATGTATAGATAAGGATATCTTTAATCCGAATGCAAATTGTCTTTCTTCCTGATACAAAATCTCATTTTAAGATTTAAAATATTTAACAGATATATACATATATTCTAAAAACGAAAATGTGCTTAATATTCCATTGAAAAATCTATTTTCTTGATACTATGACGTACGCGACGGAGCAAATTAATTCAAATTTATGGATGATAACTTTCCCCGAGCGTCAATAGTGACAAACTATGCATTTACCTGCTTTAAGATAATGGACTTCAGTAGTCAGAATGCGCGTTGTATAAAATATGTTCTGCTCTTCCAGGCAAGCCCAAGAAATCGATTTCTAATTAGCAAAACCAGAGAATTTAAAAAGAAAACTATGAATTTCAAATTTTAGAATATATGTATACACCTGTTATAATGATATTTTCCATCATACATGGGGATTTTGTGTAATGAAGAGAAGCAATTTAGCTCTAGGATTAAAAATATCTTCCTAACCGGAACGGTTTCCAGTGGTTCATGTACAACTCCATATCATCAAGGAAATGGCATCCCCCATGTAAAGTATTAGCAGATGATAAAGTGTGCTATAGAATGTCTTAATTTAAACCCTTTTCTGATATTTAATTTCTAAAGTGATACAGGCCAATGATTAAGAATATATTCCACCTTTGAACATAAGTACATTTATATTCTGGGGTTAATTCTCCTTTAACATAATGAGCAGTAGGTGATTAATTAGTATGTTAAGTTTTAGGACAATCTGATAATCCCTTCATAGAAATTTATATTGAGTTATAATCCTCCTTTTGTAACCTTTGCACACTACCTCGCGAGTCAGAGTGCTTCAATAGACTGTAAAGTTTAAACCCCTATTTTTCATAAGTAACATTATGTGGGACTAGGCATTCTACTCTTAATTCAGTTGGTTAGGAAGACTGCTAATGAGTTATGTATATTATTTTAAAGCTGATAATATCCTCTTTTATAATCGTATCTGAACTAAAAAATTGTATCTGGCGACTTTTTGGTGATTTTGTGGGGTGCCTGGTCACATATCATTTTCCTTCTCTTCCAAACGTGTTCACATTTCTTTGGACCCCTTGTGATATCTATATCATCAAAAGTGCCAGCTGCTAATGCCAAGCCTTCCATGACATTCACATTTGTGACGTCCTCCTTAAAAAAGTTTGCTCTCTTACAGTCAATCCGTCTGTCGATAGCCAGTCTTCCATCTTTCCAGATTACGTGTCCCACGGAAGTCAGTAGACGCTTTCTGACTGTTTATTATTTTTTTTTTTTTTCAGATTCCACTTTTCCCCAATCCTGTTAAGCACTGTTCATCTGATATTCTCCACATTAAATTCTTACAATTCGTCTGTATTTCCACATTTCAACCCCTTCCAAACTTGTTTAATTTACAGATGGTGATTACATCGGTTGCTATGCTCTTGGATGCTTACACTTTGATTTCAACGTCGATTACCTAGACAACCTTACAACACCCGACTCTTGCACAGCAACATGTAAGGAAAATGGATTTCCATTGGCAGGTGTTTACAATGCCACTAAATGTTCTTGCGCCTGCAGACAGACCTGCCTCACAGCAGCACTGGAAAACAAGAAATGCGGCCTACCTTGCCGATCAGACCCTAATAAATTTTGTGGTGGTTTTACTGCGGTGGCTATATATAGTGGTAAGGCATCATGTTCTTGAATTTATATGTGTGTGTGGGTGTGTGTGTGCGTGTGTGTGTGTGTTTTCAGTCTTTGGAATTATAATTTGATTCATGGTTTTGATTTTATTTGATTTCATGTGGCATTGTTTATTCAATATAGAAATTATCGCAGCTATTTTTTTTTTTTTTTTACATTCGATGAAATACAAAACAAACAAAAAAAATACATGAATGGTAAATATAAACATACAATAACTAATATTGTTTATCTTCTCTTTATCTTGAAGTCCGTCTTTCAGTTTGTTTAAATCAGTTATTAAAAAATAATATATTAACCACTCTCTTTCCCTTCATTATATCAAGGTTGAAGAAATATGAAATATACTTTCGAATTACAAAAACTGATTTTCCCCCCAAATTTAAAGGAAGTTATTGTGGGGATGATGAGAAGAATGGAACTCACAACGACTGGAAAATAAACCTTGGTAACATTTACAAACATTAATGTGCTTAAAACGTATAGAGGTGTTTTTATGATAACAAATCTCGCAAATTGTTTGCACTTTGTCAATTACCTGATATTTCACTTTCTGTAAATGTGTTCATACTTTCAACATATTGTTTCTGAAATTAATATATCTGCAAGACACTGCATGAAGTTATGTGTAATTATTGCTTTTTTGTGTGTGTGTGTGTTTTCTTCTCTTTTAGTTGTCAATCCTGCCGCACTAAAAAATGTAAAATATTGTCACCACGAAAACGTGAAAGCAAATAGTACAACATATCCAGGTAAGTGATGATTATTATTGTGAATATTTTTTTTTTGGTTTGTTTTGTTTTTGTTTTGTTTTTGTTTTTTGTTTGTTTGTTTTTAACCTAACTATGATATAAATACTTCCTGTAGAGGATTTATAACAATACAGATGTTAATGCCCTCATTCTATGGATGCTTATTTTTCTGTTTTTGTTTTGTTTTGTTTTTTGATAAATATGCAACAGATAAATTACCATGCAAATGTGTTAGAAAACCATAAAATATATTTTATTTCATAGTTGAACACCATTATCGTTATATGAGTATCCCTTCTTTTTCTTGTGCTACATTTTGGTGTTTTGTTTTTAAATCTGTTTTCTGTATTTTTTGTTTTAAATTTCCTCCTTTTTTATTGCGTAGACCCTCAAAGTTCGTTGCTTCATATTGCTGTGCTGATCTCCATTCCAGTAGGCATTTTCCTGATCATTATTGTCGCAGTAATACTGGTATATCGCCGACGAAACCATACTGCAAAAGAGCGTGACACAATTGCCAAGAAAGCTCGAAAAGACAGAGATACAATTGACAAAGGACGCTATCGATTGAGCCTTCGTAATAAAAGAGTTCAGGAAAGAAATCCACGTGTCGCACCAGTACCTCAGTATCAGACACTGAAGAAGGCGCTGCATAAACTACCGGACATTCCTCAAGACGCTGATGTAACAGCAACGACGTCATCCGATGCGGGAGTTAGAGAAGGGATCTATGAGGACCCTAACCTTGAGGATTCAACGGCACCCACAGCAGGTTATGAGTTATCACACGAGTACCTTGTCTCAGGACAAGGTGTTCCTTCCAGGAGCAGTCCAGCGGACGAGCATCACGAATATGGCTACCCTGATGTATCCAAAAACAAATTGAAGGGCCCTGTTAAAGGTATCAGAATGAGTGACGATGGATACCTTCTCGCGGAACCGGGTATACGAGGCTTGCAAAACATTGGCTCCAAAGTCTATTACTCTTCGCGTTTACCAAAACCACAAAATCAGGGGAAAGCTGAATCCGCAGAAAGTCCTAAGAATAAAGTGTATTACTCTTCCGGTATACATAGATCACATAATCAGGGGGAAAGTGGGCCTCCAAATATATCTGACCCTCACACGTACTCTGCACACATACCAAGAGCTGTTGATGAAGTGAACATTAAGCATTCAACGAAACCTGCAGGCCCCAAAGTGTACTATTCTACACGTTTACACCGCTCAGACGATCGGGTTTCCAATATCTCCTCAGCACTAAATATTGGAGAGGACGAGAGTTACATAGAAGTGGAAGAGAACTGAGAGAGTTAATAACATACTTTCCCTGCCGGAAAGAACATAGTGTCCCACAGTGTGAAACACAGTGTGCAACACAGTGTGAAATCATCTTCACACTGTTAAATTGGAGCGTTTTAACATTGTGAATCACATCTTCACATTGTGAGCGAGTAAATTCACACTGTGAAATCGAACATCACTATGTGAACACTCTGGTAAACCACACTGTGGAGGTGTCCACAGTGTGAAATCATCTTCACACTGTTAAATTGGAGCATTTTAACATTGTGAATCACATCTTCACAGAGTCGACTATGTGAACACACTGTGAACACACTGTTAACACACTGTGGGACACTGTGTTCTTTCCGGCAGGGTTGCTGTATTTTCCAAAAATAATATTATTGGGGTGTGTTAGTATTTGCTACCTAAATACTGTCTAATATATTTCAGTGTGTTTAGTAAGAAAATAATTATTCAGGGACTTAAAGGTGATAATTTTTTAGAGTGGACATAAATATGTAGTTACTGAATGATTATCAAATTGTATTTTACCATGTAAAGAAATGGCTTCAGGAACTCATCCGCATACAACAAACATAATCAATACTTCAATTTATTCGTTGAGTCCGGGGGGGAGGTCATTTATAATACTATTTTAAAAAATAGAGTATTTTTATGACAATATTGTCATTGGATAGAAGCTTACAAGTAGAATAAATTACAGGTATCGCTTTCACTTTATTGGTCGAGTTTTGGGGGAGTAATTTATGATACTCCTTAATAGATTATGGTATCTACGATTAATACAAATTACAGGGATCTCTTTCACTGGCAATCAATTTAATTCAATTTATTTTATTCAATACACTATAAAAACACCAAAATATACAATTACACGGCGTACATAAATCAGTGAAATACCATCAAATGAGGAGATAGATGCACACACACACACACACACACACACACACACAGAGCATGTATACATATATAACTGCTTATCAAGTAAATGACATTTAAGACGGCTTTGAAATATATTCAATGAAGGGCTTAATATAATATGTTATTCCATACTTTATGTCCAGTACGAAAATATAGATTTCTGAAGAAAAAAATCTTAATCGTGCGCTAGATAAATGATGATTTTGTAAGTTTCCATTTTTATAACGATGAATTTGTTCATGAAGATTATAATAATGTTGAATTGATGCAGGAACTAGATGATAAGAATGTATACATATATTGCACATTGATATAAATACAGGTGAAGAATGCTTCAAACATTAAAACCAGAAAATTTTGTTTTTTTGTGTGTATAATTATTACTGTGAGAAATTATTTTAACAGCTTTCTTTTGTAATCTAAATAGTCTTCTAATGTTTTGCTCACCACAGTTTCCCCACACAGCTACACAATAGATACATAGGGGCAAATGAATTAGTTAATTACTTCAAAAATACCAATGGTATTTTTTTCATGATATAAAGGCAGTTTATATAGTACAACAATATTTTTTGTTAATTTATTAAAAACAATGCCAGTGTGTTGGTTAATATTTCATCTATTGTTACACCAATGAATTAACTTTTGTCGCATGCTCTATAAGAGTGTGTCTTTAATAGTTAAAAGAGCTGCATTACCATTTAAATTCTTTATAGAATACATCCTAACGTTAGTTTTCTCTTCATAACAAGTTTATCAATTTCTAACCATAATATTACTTTATCAAATTCAGTTATGAATTTATTGTTGTTTCAGCTATTAATGTATGTATCGGACATAAACACACTAGTATCTTCAGCATATAATATTTTTAAATTATGAGAAATATTACAAACATGTATGACATATAATAAAAACAGCAAAGGACTTAGTATCGAACCTTGAGGTTTACTACATGTTATTGTCTTAAGTTCACATTTAAAACCATCTATACATACAAATTGTTTCCGTTTACTTAAATAACTTTGAAACTGTTTATGTAAAACATTATCTTATTCCATATAGCTATGCAATTTATCTAATAATAAATGACCAAGTGAATCAAAGGCCTCAGACAAATTCAGAAATAATCCTATAGTACTTTTTTTTAATGATTCAAGGTATATATTTAAGTCTTATTTAGAAATTCAGTGAGAGCAAAAGATGTATAATATTGTTGATCTCTGCATGCCAGCCTCTAAATGTTATGCATGAATAATTATGGATAATAAAAATGGATAAATTTTTTTTTTACATAGCACCAATTTTCTTTGATTCTAACGCTAACGATTCTGGCTCTCCACATTTTAAATATCACTGTCATAATCAATATTTCAGACTAAAGTTGCAATGATAAAGCAAGCCATATCATAAATGGAAGTTCGTATACAATGTAATATAGGTGAACCTTTTGTCTTAAACATCATATTTGAACATCTGATCCATATTTATTGGCGTTGCGAAAATGTCTTACATAAATATTACTTTAAAGATAGCAACTTAAGATCGTGGGACGTAGTGTATAACATACGATGCAGTTTGATAAATGCATGAAACATAACATGGCTTAAATAGGAGAGGCATAATTTGATGGTTTCTTACATTTTAAGAATCACATGGTATGGGCACGATTGGAAATGATTGTTGATCGAAACTTATGTTTGAATGCTGACCCTGTATAAGTAGTTAAATCAAAACCCTCGCCTTGTTTTATGTGTAACTTTGATTCCACTTACAGAACGATAGAAACTCACAATGCCTTAATACTTTCGATACCCTGTGGTGTAAAGTCATGTTTAATTGTATTGTCATTTTTGCGTCATGGTACAAAGAGGATTAAGCAGCGAAATAAATGCTTCCACGTCCATTATGATATTATGAAGATTGATGATTGCACTTGAAAACTAAATTATGTTTGCAGTTATGCATGATATATTCAAAATTAAGTGGGAATAGCAACTGATTAAAAAAATAATAATAATTCCATGGTAGAAAGGAAATAAAGTCTGCACATTTTGTTTTCATAAAAATCCTGTTTGTGTTCTATATTTTGCTCTTATAAAATTAGCACCATGATAGAAATCATGAGTGATATATAAAGATAATAAAAAGAGGGAGGAAGAAGAAAACTGTGAACATTGAGCATAAGCTGGCATACTTATGAGGAGATATAGGAAGAGAAGAGTGAGATACAGTGAGTGGGGAGAAACGTGAATGCAGTGGGGAGGGGGGGGGGGGGTCTAGAGAGAGGACAGGGAACTAGAGATAAGACAGAGGTAGAAAAAAGCAGGGGAAAAAAACATATGGAGCCTGAACATACGAACGACTAATAATTGCAATTGCTTCCACAGTACAACAGTATTTCGCCATCGTCGTCATCCTTTTTTTTTTGTGTGTGTGTACATTTTCTTAAAATTCCACGATATTACAACTGTTTCCTCTACAGAAGAATAAGGAGAGATGAGGAGACACAGAGAAATAGAGAAAGAGAGAAGGGTGAGATAGAGAGAAGGTGGGAAGGGAAGGGAGATCTAAAACAGATAAATGGGAGAGGGGACAGAGGGAGGGGGGATGCCATAAAAAGATAAAAAGGTGAGAGGGAGGTCTAGATATTTGAAAAAGAGAGAGGAGAGGAGAGACAGAGAAAGAGATAGATAAAGAGGGAGATAGAGAGAGAGAGAGCAAGAGAATGATAGATAATTAAAAAAAAGAGGGGAGATGGATTTCTAAAAAAATAAATAATAAAGTAGTATCGTTTGGTTTTTCCAATCATTATTAAGAGAGAGAGAGAGAGAGAGAGAGTGGGGAGCAAGTGAAAGATGTAAGAGAGACAGTGAGTAAGCTGAGCTAGGGAGATTGAAAGAAAGGGGAGAAGGGGTGACAGAGAAAGAGACAAAAAGTAAGAAACAATACAGAGAGCAAGAGAGGTGATTGGGAACAAGATAAAGGAAAGTGGGCAGAGTTAGGCAGAGGGAACAAAGTGAAATGGAAACAAGAAAGCGCGGAGTTTAATAGACAGAGAGAAGAGGGAGATGATAAGACCTATTAGATTCTAAGAGTGCATGGCTCCGAGGTTATTCAGCACGAAGAATAAGGGGGCGTTTCCTCCCCCTTTCCATTCTCTCAATTCCTGAAAAAAAAAAAAAAAAAAAAAAACGTCTAAATACTGGGGGGGGGGGGGGGATCCGATGGGACCATTGTTCACTTTCACTCAGCTGCATGCACAACATGTGTCAAATGAAGCCGTACACACCAGTATCAATGCCGCCCTCTACGCCTCACAATTGTATTGTTTATACACAGTATGTATTTCTGCACCGATTGGCATGAGTGGGGCACGCGGCCGAAAGAGCAGATCGGCTAAAATGAAAAGCAGCCATTGTGATAATGTACTAATTTCCAGTAGCATATACACGATACTTCCAAAAGGCTGAATTTCCAGTTGTAATTTTGTCCTGTCTTTTGTTTTTCTTTGTTTTTCTTTGTTTTTTTTTTTTTTTTTTTTTTTTTCATTTAAAAATCAGCTTCTTTTCAAAAGGTACTATATTCATTTCAGTTTGGTTTCAGAGAACAATAATTGACTCTTGACCTTACATTGACCTTTATCTGCAAGATATGGAGGTTGGCTTTTGGCTTTCTTGCTGTTTGCCGATTTAAAGCACAGGTCTGTCGAATTACATATTTCATTAAAAAAGCTTATTGCAATTTGAACAAGCAATGGAGGAGAGTGAGGGGGTACTCACTGACAAAATAAATCACCCCAAAATGTATTAGTGTCATCTTTTATATTGACAGTTTTAGTATTAATGAAGATCTGTTCAATAATCTTAACTTGTACATATTTTGGTTTCCAAGCTCAGTCTTTGCTTCATGCCATTTTTAAATTCATGTATAACCTTTTTATGGGTTAGTGCTAAAAGCAAGGGGTGGAATCTGTGGATAATGATAGATTTTTATTATAAACTAAACAATTAATTGGATGGCCCCCACATATATTTGGTAAATTATTCTAAACTCCAAAATGTGATAGATATTGCTGGGGAGGCATACCCTAAAGCATTGAAGAAAATTGTTTCAACAAAAAACTGAAAAGGGTACGCCCTCGCATTTTATGTATATATATATATATTTTTTTTTTTTTTTTTTTTGTTCTAATGTGAAAATGTTGGAAGGGAGCCCCGGAGGTCATTTTAGATTATTTTTTAAAATACTGTTTATATCTTATGTTTTGCAGAAAAAGAGGAATTAAAACAAAAATGCCAGGGGTCTCCCCACCCCACAAATGCCTATTCACTTTACAACCCTTAACCAAGGCAAACACTAATTATAATGTAGTGCTAACTCTAAATTAACAGATTTGATGTATGTGGGGAAAATATTAAAATCTGTTAAGATTAATTCGCAATAAATGCATGACCGGTTTAGATTTGAATAGGGGCACTGTTAGGCAGGCCCATCAAGATTATGACGTATTACTCAAGGAAGATACCTTTTTTAAAGGAATATTGTTTAAAAGAGAAAGTTTTGAATCATTAAAAGGGGAATATAGTGGATCGATATTCTCTAAGATTTTCAAGGAGTTTGGATGAACCAATGGAATAAAATTGAATATTTTTTTTTTTTTTAAAGTTTCTCTTGGATTCGGGTTCAATTGTTGTCACCCATGGACCTAATTTGAGGGATCAACAATAGCTGTCAGACATTCGGTAATAACAGCGCTACATTAATTATGTTGTGACGCCTACTTCCGGTACGGGCGTGCGTTACGAGTTTTCGTATTGATCAGCTAAGATGCCTTCATCAAGAGCGGGTCTAAAAAGGCCGCTACAGAACGGACGCTTTCAACAATTAGCGAGTCATTAATGTTATGAGCTGCAGCCTTCCACTATAGAAACAGTGCTACCTCTTATTTGTATAGATATTCGGAATTGACAGATTAGTTTTACATATTTATGCTTGATTATGATTATTCAAGTGTTTGAAATAATGTTTGTTTACCTCACATTATCATTGTTTTTATATTTAGGATACAAAATCTATACAATATATACCCTGACACTTGAACTATTTAATGGTGTGAAATGTATACGGGCATTAATGTATCAACACGTTACAAGTATTACTTTTGCAAATTTAAGAGATGGATTACTCTTTCCGTACCGATGTCACATGTGACAGATAGACTTGTAATTTTCATTCACCAATTGCTCGACCACAGGAAAGGTATACGGTGGGCAATGTATATATATATATATATATATATATATTATATATATATATATATATATATATATATATATATAAAATAAGCATCAATCAAACATTCTAAATACATGATTATGATTATATGCTACCATAGAACTTTTCTCTGCAGATTCTTAAAAAGATATAACCTTATATCAACATTAAACAATAGTAAACAAAATAATGAGAACCAAAAAAATAATGGACAAAAAAGAAACTCAAATGTAATTTTCAATGATTCTTATGCATAAAGTAGGGTAAAGTAATAATGTTTGGTATCATAAGAAATGGTAATACATTTCCTACAGGTTTTGTAGACAATATTTTGTGAAATAATAGATGATTAATGAAGTATTAAGGAATGTGAGCTATTTTTCTGTTAGTATTAAGAAAAATATATCTTTTCATATTGAACGAATTTTTGTTCATTTTTTTGACCAAATTTCATGTTTTAATGACCTTAAAATTATGAAACAATACAACAACAAAAAAAAAAAAAACTCAGATGGCATTTAATATTTGCGATAAAATTTGGTGATAAACCAATCAATATATTAAACTCTTCGCTTTAACCCATCATTCTTCATGTCATGCCTGTGCCCAATAATGTTATACAAAATTAAATCACACAGATACATATTACATGTATAAAAACAATAAAACATGCTTTAAAAATATCTTTTCATCATGTTTAATTGCCTAAATTAAACATTTGAAAGATATCTTTTCATCATGTTTAATTCTCTAACGTAGTTCAGGGGCCGAAGAGTTTGTTTGAAAGTTGTTTTTTTGTGTGTGTGTGCGTGTGTGTCTGTGTGTGTGTGTGTGTGTTTTTGTGTGTGTGCGCGTGTGTGTGTGTGTGTTAAACATTAAACAATAGTAAACAAAATAATGAGAACCAAAAAAATAATGGACAAAAAAGAAACTCAAATGTAATTTTCAATGATTCTTATGCATAAAGTAGGGTAAAGTAATAATGTTTGGTGTCATAAGAAATGGTAATACATTTCCTACAGGTTTTGTAGACAATATTTTGTGAAATAATAGATGATTAATGAAGTATTAAGGAATGTGAGCTATTTTTCTGTTAGTATTAAGAAAAATATATCTTTTCATATTGAACGAATTTTTGTTCATTTTTTGACCAAATTTCATGTGTTTAATGACCTTAAAATTATGAAATAATACAACAACAAAAAAAAACTCAGATGGCATTTAATATTTGCGATAAAATTTGGTGATAAACCAATCAATATATTAAACTCTTCGCTTTAACCCATCATTCTTCATGTCATGCCTGTGCCCAATAATGTTATACAAAATTAAATCACACAGATACATATTACATGTATAAAAACAATAAAACATACTTTAAAAATATCTTTTCATCATGTTTAATTGCCTAAATTAAACATTTGAAAGATATCTTTTCATCATGTTTAATTCTCTAACGTAGTTCAGGGGCCGAAGAGTTTGTTTGAAAGTTGTTTTTTTGTGTGTGTGTGCGTGTGCGTCTGTGTGTGTGTGTGTGTTTTTTTTTTGTGTGTGTGTGTGTGTGTGTTAAACATTAAACAATAGTAAACAAAATAATGAGAACCAAAAAAATAATGGACAAAAAAGAAACTCAAATGTAATTTTCAATGATTCTTATGCATAAAGTAGGGTAAAGTAATAATGTTTGGTATCATAAGAAATGGTAATACATTTCCTACAGGTTTTGTAGACAATATTTTGTGAAATAATAGATGATTAATGAAGTATTAAGGATTGTGAGCTATTTTTCTGTTAGTATTAAGAAAATATATCTTTTCATATTGAACGAATTTTTGTTCATTTTTTGATCAAATTTCATGTGTTTAATGACCTTTAAAATTATGAAATAATACAACAAAAAAAAAACAAACTCAGATGGCATTTAATATTTGCGATAAAATTTGGTGATAAACAATCAATATATTAAACTCTTCGCTTTAAACCCATCATTCTTCATGTCATGCCTGTGCCCAATAATGTTATACAAAATTAAATCACACAGATACATATTACATGTATAAAAACAATAAAACATGCTTTAAAATATCTTTTCATCATGTTTAATTGCCTAAATTAACATTTGAAAGATATCTTTTCATCATGTTTAATCTCTAACGTAGTTCAGGGGCCGAAGAGTTTGTTTGAAAGTTGTTTTTTTGTGTGTGTGTGCGTGTGTGTCTGTGTGTGTGTGTGTGTGTGTTTTTGTGTGTGTGCGCGTGTGTGTGTGTGTGTGTTAAACATTAAACAATAGTAAACAAAATAATGAGAACCAAAAAATAATGGACAAAAAAGAAACTCAAATGTAATTTTCAATGATTCTTATGCATAAAGTAGGGTAAAGTAATAATGTTTGGTATCATAAGAAATGGTAATACATTTCCTACAGGTTTTGTAGACAATATTTTGTGAAATAATAGATGATTAATGAAGTATTAAGGAATGTGAGCTATTTTTCTGTTAGTATTAAGAAAAATATATCTTTTCATATTGAACGAATTTTTGTTCATTTTTTGACCAAATTTCATGTTTTAATGACCTTAAAATTATGAAACAATACAACAACAAAAAAAAAAAACTCAGATGGCATTTAATATTTGCGATAAAATTTGGTGATAAACCAATCAATATATTAAACTCTTCGCTTTAACCCATCATTCTTCATGTCATGCCTGTGCCCAATAATGTTATACAAAATTAAATCACACAGATACATATTACATGTATAAAAACAATAAAACATACTTTAAAAATATCTTTTCATCATGTTTAATTGCCTAAATTAAACATTTGAAAGATATCTTTTCATCATGTTTAATTCTCTAACGTAGTTCAGGGGCCGAAGAGTTTGTTTGAAAGTTGTTTTTTTGTGTGTGTGTGCGTGTGTGTCTGTGTGTTGTTTTTTTTTGTTTTTTTGTGTATGTGTGTGTGTGTGTGTGTGTGTGTGTCTTTGTTTGTTTTTCGTGGGGGGATGAATTGATTTCACTCATTAATTACAATGTTCGAACCTTTTTTCCTGAGGTTTTATGAACGTGTCTACTCACAAAAAAAAAAAAAAAGTGGAGAGGGCTGCAGTCCACCCCCCCCCCCCCCGCCCCGGGTTCCGCGGCCCATGCGTATTGGCAGAGAAAGGTTGAAGCACCTGAAATGAAGGAGTATAGTGATTTGTAGCCTATGTACCATTAACATGATGAAAATGTCCTTTTTATGATACTTGGCCTTCTTTTCCTTTATAGTGAACGAAAACTTTTTTTTAATTTTAATTAAGAATTTGCCTTATGAATGTTAACGTCAATTTAGTAGCAGTCTGAGCACTTCCCCGAGAGGTAAGTAACACATTCAAAATCTTTAAAATTGAATTTGTTGTCTTTAAATTAAATGTTTAAAATATATTGAGACAAAAGATTGTTATGAGAACGTTTTAGGTATATATATGTTTATTTCTTTCTACCGGGTATTTCAGATCGGTAACTGAGGTATATATATATATATATATATTTTTTTTTTTTTATTGTTTTCTTAGAACCAACTTCGCTGTGAGTAGATGTCTGTGTTTAATGACGGAAAGCTGATCACAAGCAAAACATTAGTTTTTTTTCTTCAAAATATTGAGATGAAGTATTGATTAATTTATCTCTTCTTCATGAAAGTTCACGATAAAAGTTTCGTTATTGATGGAAAAGCAGTAGCAACCTGTAGCCCATTTTGAAAAACCAGTTAAAGCCAACTTGTAACCCTGAAAATTGAAATGGGATACTGGTCTAGTGGAACCGGACAAGTTATAATTCATCTGGTCTAGCTTAACTGGACCAGTAATGCTGGTTAAAAAAAAAAAAAAAAAAAAAAATTGGCTTTGACTGGTCTAACTGGTCCAGTTGGATACCAGTTAATTGTAAACTTGTAAAAGTCCACTGGTAACCAGTTGGAATTTTCAATTGAAACCAGTTAAAACCTCCAGCTGAAAACTAGATTAACACAAGTTAATTAGCACTAAGTAGTTATTTGTGCCAATCGAAACAACACAGTAACACTGGTTTATCTGCAATGAGAAGATTTGATGTATTTAATGCTAAAATTGACCTTCCATGTAGTTGTTTTTGATGAATGTATTTTAGTTCATGGTTAGTGTTTCCCTAAATTTATGTTTAATTAACAAGAATTGATACACGGTACTAAAATGTCCTAATACTTGTTTGTTGATCTTTCTTTTTATTTTGGAAATGTATGGCATCAAACTAAATCATTTAAAGAACTATGCTGTAAATCAAAGTAAATGGTATGAAATTATAGATCTACACTCACCCAGCATTTATAATACAAATGAACTGGTGTCAATTGGTACAACTAGAAATATGCCCAAAGACCAGTTATCAACTGCTGCAACTGGAAATATGCCCATAAACCAGTTATTAACTGGTGCAACTAGTCATGCAAAAACTTGTGTCCATTTAATTACATCAACTGGTCGCTTGATGTGTCAGAGACCAGTTAGAATCAAGTGGAAGCAGTTAGGTTGTAACTGATTCCAGTTGAAATTGATTGTAACTGGTTTTTCCTTCTGGGAGCCATTTATCTTCGAGGTCCATTCTACTGAGATTGGAATGGAGCTCGAATTCTGGTTTCTACAAAAGTTGGTCATATGATGGCAATATTATTAATGTCCTGAAGGCAATGAATTTGGGAAAAGGTATAAATATTTGTACTCAATAGCTTCACTATGTGTAAAAAAAAATATAGATTAACGGTACACAGAAGTTTACGATCCCTGATTGTCTGCTTGATGAAAGAGAAGAGCTACTGCAGTCAAACAGTATTTTTTCCATTGTTTTATCCAGTGGTATGCCACACTTTCCTCCAATAAGCCTTGATAGCTTCTTCTTAATTCCTAAATTGGTTAGTTTCATGTAACATCACGTAATCCGTATTTGCCAACAAGCCAAAAAAAATTTCATCGCTCTTTCAAATTTGCCGACAGGGGGAAAAAAAGGAGGGGGGGGGGGATAGATTGCTGGATGTTCAAATTTGCCTGAACAATGGGGTTTTTTTAATTTGTTTTTTGTTTTGTTTTTTGTTTTTTGTTGTTTTTGTTTTTGGTGGGGGAGGGGGTCGGGGATTAAAGCAAAACTATTTTTTGTTTAAAGTCATCAGGTTTTGAGATTTTCTGACAGCAATTCTAAAGTGGCGCTGCTTTTAATATAGTGGGGGGGGGGGTAATTTTGCATGACATTTAAAGATCGCCCTCTATAAATAATTTGCACGGTTCTTAGGTTATTTTGAAGACTGTCGTAATGTGTATTCACTGGATGACCCATCTTCTCCCTTTCTTTCAAATTGATACACGACCTAGAAGTAGTGATGGATTATCTCCTATGATGTAAAGAAAAGGTAGTCCCCAAATATTTGTAATAATATAAGTGACATCTATTGTGTCTTTTTTTTTCATGATTTGTATCGACAAAATATGCATAAATTGCGCGTAAGGAAATTTTAATCCATTGAAATGATCCTGAGAGACAATCCGCAAAAAGGAATAATAATAACACCAATGGTGAACATTGGTTACTTGAAAGAGCTTTAACCTAATCAGCTTTCCATATGATGAATTTTACTCTCGTGTGAAAAGGCCGGATAACCAACTAAATTCAGTCAAATCAAATAACTTTTTTTTTCTGCGCCAGTCTGAGAGAATTTACCCTCTGGCATGATTGTGAACAAATACATGTATATTGTGGGCAATTCAACAAGAAATGCAAAGTAAATTAATTTGATTTTTTTAAACGACATCTTCACGCTTAACAGTCTTAAAGTTAAAATGTGTAGTAGCCCATATGTTTATTGACCGGATTTTGACTTACATTCGGAAGCTCTTATTGTATGGTCGTATTTCATTCCATTGTGCACCAAGATATTCAAGATCTTTCGACTTGAAACACAGTGGCCTTTTCTCCCCTTCAGTCGCATCACACTTTGTTATGTTTTTTTAATCAACCAAAGTTGTTCATGTTAAGAGACTTCCGGGTAATATGTTGAGTTAATATTGTCGTCGTCTTAACCATGGCTAGGAGACCAAATAACGCTCCGTTAACATTTGCATCTTCTTACACACTACGCTCTACTGAATGAACGTCTGAACCAAGAGAGCTGCAGCTATATTAGACCCTTTCTGCTCAAAGATCAACCTGTTCCAATTCATGCGTTGCTAAAATGTATGCGAGGATATCAATTTTTCACTTATTTATACAGATGAATCTTTTTGAACAAGGTTTTGCACTTGATAACTTGGATGAATTCCAGAAGCATAAGATATTATCAGAAAGTAGGTATCCAATACTTTCTTCTTTTCTCTTTTTTTTTAATGGGTTGTCGAGGGAAAAACACTTTATTCTCTGTGCAGTAATTTCATGATTTATGTTTATACAGTTATGTACAAGTTTTTTTTAAGGCCCTTCTTTCATCTTTCCTTAAATAAATATATCTAAATATCCAACAGGTAATATATTTATGTTTTGCTGATAATTGCAAAGTTTACTCATGGTGTTCTACCGTTTCGTACTTTATATACTCATTATTATTATATTCCATATCACCTCTCTCTCTCTGTATATAAATAGTGATTGTAAATGATTTAGTCTTGTTTAATTCACCAAAAAATAAAGTTAGAAAATGAAAAATGTGGTAATTAGAGTTAGCATTTAGAATTTCGGTGGCTGCAAACATTCCTCTATAACCTTTATTTATGTCATACTTTCACACCAAGATGGTGATTACATCGGTTGCTATACTCTTGGATGCCTGAAGTTTCAGCACAATGTCAACTTTCAAGAAAACATGGGGACAACACCCGACTCTTGCAAAGCATTATGCCGCGACAAAGGCTTCACATTTGCGTATGTCTACCAGGGCTCAAAGTGTTCTTGCTCTTGTGATGAACCGTGTCTGGAAGACCTCGTGGGTGATTGGGATTTGCGGGTTGCCATGTCATCAAGACCCTCTGCAATTTTGTGGTGGACTAAACTCAAGTTCTGTGTATAAAGGTGATATATCATGTTCTTAAGAGCGGTATTTAGAAGGAAATCAGTGAATCAAATATCCCTGAATACATTGTAACAAAAACAAAACTCATAATTCTGTCAGTCTGATCAGATAATTCCTCTTTACATTTTTTTCCTTTTGCAGGAAGGTTCCCAAACGCCCTTTGCCCAAGCATTGACGGTGAGTTTCTTTTCTTTGCAAAGAAAATTTATGAATTCAAAATAAATTAAATCATGTAAACACATATTACTTATTTCTCCTCGAAATCAGTGTTACCGTGGCCGCAAACATTCCCCCCCCCCCCCGCAAAATTAGTCGATCAGATCACTTTCGTTTAAGAATAGATTCTTTTATGATAA
Source organism: Heliocidaris tuberculata (assembly GCA_025618425.1). Taxonomy (NCBI): domain Eukaryota; kingdom Metazoa; phylum Echinodermata; class Echinoidea; order Camarodonta; family Echinometridae; genus Heliocidaris; species Heliocidaris tuberculata. The sequence continues at coordinate 19,987,033 of CM046841.1, forward strand.
CAAGCATTTACATTTGCCGGAGCATCATGCTTGCTTCCTATTCCTATACTATTTCCATATGACAAAGATATTATCTATTTTCTCCCCCCCCCCCCCCCTCTCTCTCTCTCTCTCTTGAAGGACCTGCGCATAATAATTACACAGCTATCGTGTCTTTCCTTGTCTTCTCTTGTGGCATTTTCAGTGTATTGGTCATGTTGGTTATATTCCATCGACGGCTGAGAAAGTGGACATCCTCCCAGATTGTGAGAGTAAGCAGTAGGAGAAGCAGCAGACGCAGAAACCGTGTTACATATAGACCTAATGCCAAGGAGGGCGATAATCATCAAGTTGCTGCACCGATGTCCTCAACCTTACAGTCAGTACCAGGTACTTCAGAGTGGCATGGCATTATGGCTAGGGCAACACAGTGTTCGGCACAAGACGATGACCAGATCAGCCCTTATGAAATATCTAATGATCCCGATGAATACCAAGGAATATGGTATTCGAGGCATATCCGACCTTGGAACGTAATGAATCCCTCACAATGAGTTTTGAAGACGATGGTGACGAGCATGCAGGGCTATTTTGGGGTCTCAATATGTAAGAATGGAAAGGACGGGTACCTTGTCCCAGGTTACCTTTAAAAGAGACCATTACTCCGACAGAACGGATCATTCATTACACCGTTAGCGTTAGGCAGTTAGCCTTTGCACTGTTTGCCCTGTACGCCCCCCCCCCCCCCCGCCCACATTGCTTGCTTCTTTGTGCTTTTGTTTTGTACATAATTTCAACATTCATTACCATTTAACCCAATGACTACTGAATTCTCAAACTCTCATAGGCTTGATACAGGGGCTACCCGGTTCCCGTAGTCTATATGCGTTAAATATTCTCTCTAATATTTATATTACTTTGTAAAATGTTTATGTTTATTCAACTGCAAAGTTCCATGTATATGTTTAAAAAAGGAAATGTATTTCATAGCCTTAATGACAAGCTCCTTTCAGCTGAAAACATAATGCAAACACATTCTTGTAATACACGACTCATTCTACGGAAATAAGCGATATTTCAAAAGAGTTAAAGAATCACAGAAATCCTAGACTAGATGGTATAAATAACTTCCTCTTGAAAAAAAAAATCCTGAAATTAATATTCCTCTATATTACATATCGGTAATTTATCATTGTCAACGGGGACAGTGCCTGACGCTTTAAAAATTGCCCCAAAAGGATGATTCAGTTATTACCATCCGATATTCTTCTAACAACTTTTTTAAAGATACTCGACAATACTCACAGTCATTAATTACTTTAATATTTTTAGTAGTATTATGGTCTTAGAAAAAAGAAGAAGACATAATTATGCTCTTTTAACTCTTATTCAAAAAGTAACAAAAGCATATGATAATAACATACACAAAATTCCAAAAGGCATACGATACAACAGATCACACATTTTCTTTTTTTTTTTAATAAATCGTGTCAAAATGGAATTAGAGGTGAGGCCTTGGAGTGGCTCAGGAATTACTTTACAAACCGAAAACAATTTGTTTCTGTTAGTAATTACGAATCTTTTTAAAAGTGAATTAGTACAGGGTATAACTGGAGTTTCGATTCTCCGTCTCTTACTTTTTATTAAATACATTAAGGACTTTTGCAGATCGTCCCTTGTATCATCTTTTATATCATTTGCGGAGGATTCAACTACTTTCTTTTCTCACTGAGATCCACACCACCTAGTACAAATTGTAAATAATGTGTTAAAAAACGGAGCTAACTGGATAAGAATCTTGACAAAACCAACTTCATTTTGTTCAGCAATACCATGAATACGATGTGACGATCACTGATAAACTTTCATAGAAACCACATGTACATCACGTTTGCAAAAAAAAAAGTCTCTAGAAAATATACCTTTTCCCTCAGAAGACCCTCCATATATTATACTGCACCCTTGCTTTATCTCTGTTAAACTATGGTTTTCCTGCTTGGGATAACTGTTTCACAAATTCAGTGTATCTTTTGCAAAATAGGAGTCACAAGAATCATTTTTAACAAGAATACCGAGCACACACCAACCTGTTATTCATTGACAGTAGGTCCCCACATTTATAGGATTTATACTTCTATAGTCTTGGAGATTTTTCGTATCACTTGACAGAAACAACCTACCAAAAGCACTGAGGATAATGTTTCTTAAATATCAAACCAGGCAGTCAATTTTCTTTTAGCGCACGTACAAAAATGCTTGCTTGTTCACATTATTTTGTTTTTTGTTTTTTTGCTTTACTTATCTCTTTTCCAGCATCGTTCATTTCCGTGTCTTTTTTCCCACTTTAATCCGCCTTTTTACCCTTTCCTCATGATTTTTGTTTTCAAAACATATTCAATGTAATAGTGCTAAGGAAAGCACCTTTATCAATGTAGTAACTGTAAATATTTTCATTCTCAAACAGGAATCTATGAAATACAAACCATGCGTTCTTAGTAGACCCCCCCCCCCCCCACACACACACTATTTGTTTGTTTGTTTTTTTTGTTTTTTGTCCAGATCATACCAATTTGCTTTATTACTGCAAATGACACCCAAGTCTATTAAACTATAATTATGCTCTGTAATATTTTATGTTATATTTAGTATTTCGCCAGTGTATATAATTGTTACATTATTGTCCTTAGTTCTTAAGAGTATTGCAAATGTAATTGTTAAAAATTATTGTAAAAGACGTATTTGGAAATAAAGAACTTTGAACTTTGAACAGTTAACCAAAGGAATATCCGTTTTGAAAGAAAAAATGAAGAAGTTGACGTTTAAAGTTGACATTTTTATCCTGGAGATAAGTTTTAAAATGGGCAGGAGGGAAATATAATTATAAAATGAAAAGGACTGGGAAAATAAAAACGTTTTCATTTGTATTTGTAGTTTGGTTCAAAGTAATCATTTGTGTACAATATGAATTCAGACTATTCAGAAACATGTATAATCATCTAACAAGTTCACCCCTTTCACCTTTACTGATGCCTTATCAAAATCCACTTTTGCTATGTTTCCCAACAATTTAAACAATTTGCGTTCCTATTACATGTATTCGGTAAATATCTCGAACGCTAAAAAGGGACAGAAATATATTAAGACTAAGGTTAGTGATTGGTATTGGAAATGCGTAAAGACTGTTAGACCGTCTTCTTCATATCAGCAAAAAAGTTTGACAATCAGAAATATACAATTACAATAAATATCATTATAAGGTTTTGAACTACACAAAAAAACTCTTCAAAAATCTTAATCTTAATTTATATCTTAATATGTTACTATTATTTAACAGGACTGGTATTGTGTTATGCACTATATGTACCGATCTATTCATAAACTATGCCCGCCCTAATTTCATATGTATTTTTTGTTTTGTTTTAATATTTTGTTACTTTGTACATGATTCATATTTTTATGATTGCCTGTTATAATTACATTTGTTTGTTCATATGTTCTTTTTATTTTTTGGCTTGGACCCCTTTGAAAAACAGCTATTAGCTGACAAGGGCAATCCAACCCAGGAGTGGAGAATAAATAAATCAAAATCAAATCAAATCAAACTATAAAAATATGTGACCAAACTGGCTTGGTCGACGAGGTAAATGAGCTTGTAGTTATATTTCTGAAACGAGAGTATATTTTATTACCATTATGATAGCATGTCAAGAGCTATCATTCTCACTTTGCTGCTGTGTCTGTCTGTTCGTTCGCATGGTTCTTAAGATCATTTATTTATTATTTCTATTATTTATTGATATTACTGTGTTTTATGTACTAACAAGTAATCAACAATTGCCTTAAAGATAATACGCAGTAGTGACAGAAGAAAATGAATTAGAATAATAAAAACTTCTAGATATTAAGTATTTGATTAAACAGTTAGATATTTGATACTGACCTTTCATCCACTTATATTTGTATTATAGTTTTGTTTATAATCCTCTTCATATTTACCATTACATTTTTTCTTGTTTATTCTACTACCAAACAATGTTTATTGACCTTTCATCCATTTATATTTGTATTATAGATTTGTTTATAATCCTCTTCATATTTACGATTACATTTTTTTTCTGTTTATTCTATTACCAAACAATGTTCTCCAATGTTTAAAGGAACCAAGCTCGATTAGCATTTATGCTATTTTCTTGTTCCTTTTTATCCTTAACTATCTTATAATTAAGTTTGCATACATTTTGTTCCATGTTTTTGTATTGTTATTGGATAAATAAAGTTCAAATTCAAGTTCAAGTTCAAAAATAAAACGTGTGAAGATACATCTAAGCTCACATTGCTGTCCTTGTGTGTGTGTGTGTGAGTTTGTGAATATATATATATATATATATATATATATATATATACCTCCTTGATTTCTGACGAATTCTTGTGTAAATGTCTAAATGGAATGCCAGGAGGCGGCTATAATTATAGGACCCTGTGCAAGATCTTCCATTGCCGCGCCAATCTCGGATGTTCGTGGAAATCGCTGACAAACAGCCGACACTCCTTTACATACACGAATCTGTTGCATATTGGCGTCTTTGGAATTCAGGTGCAGGGCCAGGCATATCATTTTTTTTAAACCTTTGTTTGTTTAATATTCCACTTGACGAGTTCAAAACACACACACACACACACACACACACACACACACACAAATAAAGATATATATTTAAAAAAAAACACGAAAAACCGTCAAAACTTTAGCATTGCTGGAATTTTGCCATTTATTATCTAAAAGCAAAGATATCTGAAGAAAGAAAGTATAAGATGAGAAAAGCTGTTCTTGAGCAGCAGCTGGGATCAATATCAAAGCTGTCTGGTTATCATTAGGCTTTTGTTATGCAGATATACAGCATGATCGCCAACGAAAATAGTCGCAAATTTTCTCACAAAACATTAAAGATTCATGACTTTTTCGAGTAACATTCATTTTACAATTTATCCTCATGGCGAATATATTCAATGACAAGTTTCAGTTTCAGTTCAGTTTCAGTTTATTATTTCATATTTCACATTTACAGTACTTTCACAGTATAAAATGATGGTACAAACCGGATAAATGGTACAAACAAACATGAAATATATTGTCAGAGATAATGAAAGAAGGTTAGTACCTCATATTATCTATACGTTTGCATGCAGTATTTATTGAAAAGACTGGGCTAGAATAAAAGTGAAATATTGAGGATCCCAAGGAGAAAGGTATGCTTGTGAGTTAAAGGCTCCAAAGAGTAATAAGATTTATAATGGTCTTTAAAAAGTAGGGGGATCAAACAATGTATGATACAGCAATATGAGTATATAAATAAAATTATTGTGTCGCAGTAATCAAAATCTCATTCAAAGAAATAGTATGGCATGGTTTTATCACTTTCATTACAGCAATAGTATAACAATTTACATTATTAGGATAAAATAAGCATTTCCTGTATGCTGTGGCAATTTTTGAAGCATATACCGAAGTGCTGACATAATATACATAATGTGCATAAAGTGCTGACAATAACATAATGTTCTTAAAAACAGATAGAAAGTGAAGCGGAACCAATTATGGAGTTAATGAGTTCATATAAATTGACTATTAAGTTTATTCACGTGAAAAAAGTGAATAGCAAGGGTGTCTGAGTGAAGAAAGAACCGCACAATTGAAGCATATATGAACGTCTATTAAAATAGAACTGAATAGAAATTGCAGAAGATCGAGAGGGAAAAGGGGACAATAGCAGTTTATAATATGGATCATGAAATTACTTCCATCTCTTGACAGAGAATATAACAGCTGTTCCATAGGCAAATCACACGCCAGGGATTATTTTAATATGTTCTGTTCTAAGTTTTGAAGTTGTTAAAGCATTGAATCAAATCGCTGTTTGAAGCTTAAAGGAACTTTTTCAGATATCCGGCGTAAGCTGTGAATATAACATTTTGGCACACATTTGACATGAACCAAGTGGTTCTATATGGAGCAATAAACGGACTCAAGATATTGTTGAGAACTGCTGAAAATAACGCGCAATAATGCCACCACTGATTAGAAATCATGTCGTTAACAATCACCTATTAACCCATTCAGGACAGGAATTTTTAAAGGGCTAAACTGATCACATTTTGTGCTCAAATTGGCAGCAATAATATTTGTCTCTTAGTGCTATATGGTTCGAATAGGGTATAATGTCTTTGAAAACAACATACGTTGTTACGCATTTTGTCAAAAAGTGGAACAAATTTCAAGTTTTGATTAAAAACAATGCTTTTGAACTTCTCAATGTGTTGCCAATTAAAGGACTTTAAAGCCCCCCCCCCCCCCCCCAAGTTCCTGGCATCCAGCGAAATATGTTTATGCAACAAAATAGACATGGTGTGTGCACAAATTTCTGTTCTTTCTAGTCATGCATCTCGTATATCTCTTAAGGCTCTGAATCAAAACTTATTGAGCCAAACTACAAAATGTGGTCAATTGTCTTGAAAGGGTTAATAAATCGTGTGTCTCCTCAAAATCAATATGTAGGCCTCTTACATAGCAAATGAAACGGTTCAGTTAACTGAGTCGCCAGTATCCATGTGCATTGTTTCATTATTTGCTCACACCAGATTTTGGTTGAATTATCAATTGATATGTTTTAAGTCTCCCAGCCAGGCAGGCAGCGAAACCAGGGAGATGGGTCTAACGATGGGTCTGTCCCACCCTAGAATTACTCAAGCTTTGAAGATTTTTAATGATGACATTTCCTTGCACTGTAGGAGGAAGAGGGAACAATGGATTACGTAAAAATTGCCTGTCATTAAAAGTGAAGTCCATTCTCAGTGATTGACAACACATGTTATAAGGTAAACATCCGAATGGCGTCAAATTCCCCATGAGAACCTACGATTATGTGGCTTTAAATTAATCGTTGTCAAGGATCGAGGTAAAAGTAAAAGCAAAATAAGTAAATAAATTATTTTACTTCTCTTATGCTACGTTCATAAGGGACTTGTGGTTTCGAAACTTTAAATTAGCGAAATTAAACGAAACCACGACTCCCTAAAAGCAACGAGGGATCACATGAGCCCTAAACAATGAGCTGAAACTACAAGAAGAGCGATCGTCGTGGTTAACCCAGGAAATAGATACTACCGATTGTGTGTACAGTACACATACAGATCCTGTGTTCATAATTCGTGCGAAGGTTATGACCCAGAAATTTAACATGAGCAGCGAGGTCATCCTAAACCACAAACTTGCGAAACTTAAAATTTATTCCGTTCACATGGGCCGTAACTTCGATAAAGGACCCCCCCCCCCCCCCCCCCCCCCCCCCCCCGCTGCTCGCGGTTTCGGCCTTTACCACAAGCTCGCTTGTGGTTCTAGAACTACAAGTAAACCTAAATTTTCGAAACCACGAGTCCGTTTATACGGGCTGAAACTACAAGATAACTACAAGTTGACTTAAAGTTTTGAAACTACAAGCGAAACTTATTTTAATTTTAGTTTAGCTCACATCGTGTGACTTTAAAGAAATGGTAATGTAATACGTTGCTGAACCACAAGTGTTAATCAAAGCAGAATGAAATTTTAACATGCCTCCTTTATCGCAAGAAAAAAAAAGTAAAATATCAACTACTCAAAGCAGTGAAATTTATGGCACTGAACTCTACCGATTGTCGCAGTCACTCTTCTGGACTGTTAAAAAAAAAAAAAAAATGCCGTTCATTCACGGAAATCAGCATATATTATAACAAAATTATGTAAATTTAAAATGAAATTATGTAAATATATGCTGATGTCCGGTAAAGCAACAAACTTGCTGTTGTTTTACAGGAAAAGACTGTAATATTAAAATAACGGCAATAACTTGTAATTTCAAGGGCTAAAAACCTGTAGTTTTACAGTTTTTTTTTTTTTTTTTTACGGTGTGTGCTTATTTTATTTCACGAAACTAATTGGTGCGGATTTGTGTTGATTTTGTTGATTTTATGAATACGTATCTGTTACTCGTTCATGCTTTGCAGAACTAGAGAAGAGTTCTAGGTAGGGACAAAGACAAATAGGACAACATAATCCCGCCGTGACCATGTTAACGATGTTAACCCTATGATAATTGAATTATGTTGTTCTCCTTAGGTTTAATACAGGAAAATCATCTATTGCCAGTAGGCAATGAGTTAAAAATTTCATGAAGTTGCTTTCCTTTCTATATAGGTTTCGATAAGCCTAGATATTTCCTCAGTCAGGAAATGATTAATGTAGAAATGCAATCCTTTTCTGAAACATTATAATGAATTAAATAGTTTTCTTTGTCTCTCTTAGTCGTTTGTTCATTATTTTGTTGCCAAGTGATATTTTGATTTCTAATATGAAAATTGTAAAATAATTGCGTTGATAAGCATACAACTATTCACTGTAATTTATGCTTGAAATTGTATGGACACAAATGAAGTATCAAAATGATACATTTTTTGTTTCTTTGTTTTTTTTCTCGTTTGGCGACGATTACGGATTGAGGATGGTGTAGCATCTTTAAAAAGGAGATGAAACAGATAACGTGATAAGAGATCCCCTTTTTGAAAAGATGGAGAAGAGACAGAAAGAGAGAGAAAGATAGGGAAAAGAGGGGCGTGGTAAGGGGAAACGTGGATAGTGGAGTAACCATGTCTTTCAAAAGTATTCATCCTGGTTGGGATATTGTATATATATATATATATATATATATATATATATATATATATATATATATATATATATAGTGGATTCGCATACCCCTTTAAATTGATTTCACCCACGAAGAAGAGACATAGTACCTTTAATTTTTTTCTAAAGTGCACTCATGTCCATGTTTATTATAAACTACTCTTTCGATTAGTTCATAAACATCGAGTATTGAGAAGTCACTACTTTGTGACGATTATAACGAGTGTGGTTGATTTTACAATACGATCACAAGGTACATTTATAATGACAAGTCATGGCATTGTTTCATGCTTGCTTTAGCTCACCGATATCTTTAAATATGCACTACTTTGATAATGAGAATATCTCTTGAAGAATATGCTACTGACTTTTCTGAATGTTGTTTCTAATTCCTCTATAGCAGCAACTTTATCACCAAAAAGGTATCGTGTAGGCTACGCTTCATGATGTTCAGATTCCTTGTTGTCACATTCATCTGTAAATGTCTAGCTGTAAGCGGTATTTCAGGTGATGGAAACCTCAATAGATTTGCTAAAGGTAAGTTCTCTATTGTTAAATTCATTATCAGCTATCTGTATTTCATATGTTTTCGTATTAACTGATTTATAACAACTGATAAAGTATATTTCTATGATATCATGGTTGGTCTTGCTACTACTAATCAACATCCCTTTGATATTACGTATTTTCTATGTTCGTCGAGTATTTTTTTTTTTTTTTTTTTGCAGATTACTTTAAATTCAGCATTCTTACACCACTTAGCATGCTTAGTAGGGTGATGAATTTCACATGTGTCATGAGGTAACATAAAGACGCAAAAATTAAACGAGAAAATTTCATGCTTTATAATCCATGAAATCACGCATTTCTTTTATTTCTCTCACAAAATTTCGACATTTCCTAACGTTTTTCTCAAGTGACAAAGAATAAGAATAATGATTACAGCATTTCCAAGTTAATTGGATTATTTTGTGTGATTTATATATGTACATGTATGCATATATATATGGGTATATATATATATATATATATACATTCATTTGTATATCATTTAACCAAATATTAAACTAACTCGTTCGGCTAAGCTAGCTTTGGAAATGAATGTAGAAAGTAAGTTAATACATAAAATGATGTAATGCATTATTGTGTTTCAATACTAATCATGAAAGTATATTAAATAATATTGTTAGCAGACGTCAATAATCGATATTTTATTTATTGTGATTGCATTTGATTGGAATTACATAGTATGCGCATTCACTCGTTTAGGGTGTGATTCTGCATTTTTCCTTTTCCAGATGGTAATTACATCGGTTGCTTTCCGTTTGGATGCTTGGACCTCGATTACAACGTCAATATCTCAAACTTCATCACACCCGACTCGTGCACAGCAACATGTAAAGAAAATGGCTTTCCATATGCTGCCATATACAACCGGACTGAATGTTCTTGCTTCTGTGAGCAGACTTGTGTAACCAAGTCCTTACAAGATGAGAACTGCGGCTTACCCTGTCCAGGGGATTTGACAAGATTTTGTGGCGGTTATGATGCAGCGTTTCAGTTGTCCCCCCCCCCCTTATACTTTCAGATATTGTTTTAAACAATTTAAGAGAAAACAAATTATATGAAGAACATTATGTCTGCCACGCAACATAAAAGCGGCTACTCTCCACAAAATCTAAAAATATGTCGGATTCATTGGCATTTTCGTCACTTTTCAGGGGGCAAAGAAATAGGCAATCTCTTTATTTATATTTTATTTATTTATTTATTATTATTATTTTTTTTTTTTTTTTTTTTTGTTAATCGTCTTTCAGAGTATCTTCCTCTTTCCTTTCCTCGTTCTTTCTACCCTTTGGTATTTATGTTGAATCCTTTTGTTCCTTCCTTATCCATCCTTAGCAATTAAGTGTAAATTGTTAACATCTTGATATAAGCCTATGATTGCTTCTTGCGATAAAATTATTTTGGTAGACAGATTGTGAAGATATTTGATACTACCAATATGTATATAGTCGTAGAGCAGCTGCGACAACACACTATATATTGATATCAAGACGGTAAGATCTGCCTATCATGAGGCATCGAAAATTGTCATGCTTATTTACTGCTTAACATAAGTCATATGTAATTATGCCAGGGTCAGCTCTAGCTTGCCTCTTCCCCAACCCATTCCTTATGATTAATTGAAATGCTAATGATATTGCATACGTTTCCAAATTGTTTCATAACCAGTCAACACGCGACTCCTTTATTATCATAGCTTTGTTTAAATACACTTTCGATGGATTGGACAACCCTAATTATATTTTGGCATTTCCTTTTATACAACAGGTTTCATAAACTTTCATAATTTTTTCTTTACCTCTGGATCCATCATAATACAATTCAATAGTATAATTGCGTTTGGAATTTGTATGTTTCTTGTCCTTTACTTATCCCTCCATTCTCGTATTTAACATAGATGAAGACGTTTCATTTCTCACACTGTTCTTCCGCTTAAAGTTGTGATACTGTTGCTCTGTTGCTGATGTCTTCCCTATATTGTCGAGGAAATGCAACAGGTGATGTGAAGAGCAAATATCCAGTCAACATCTCTGTTGTGGCTGTCTGCTTCTGGCTTGAAGGTTCTATATTCATGATATGTATTTCCCTTAAATTATCCCTGTTCCTGTATTTCAAACAGAAGCCGTTGTTCCATTTTCCTCTTTTCTTTCACTCAAAGTTTTTACGCTGTTGCTTTTACTGCTGTTGTCTTCCCTAGACTACCAAGGGAATGCAACAGTGAGGTGAACGGTAACCGTCCAGTCATCTCTGCATGACTTTCACCTGCAAATCCCTCATCGCTGGTGTCATACTGGGCCGCTGTTAGTTATGAGGTGCTAGAATATAGCCAAAGACAAATCAGCATGAAGGTATTCAAAGCGCATAGGATCCCTGCACACTGCTGATGAAGTCCTTTGTCGTCCAGATAAACATGATTAAAAATAAGGTGATAAAAAAGGTTCTCTGAAACAGTCCGCTGATAATCATGACCATGTTTACGAAGATGTTGATCAACAGCAGGTTCCTAATCTATCCACCGGGAACAAGTCACCATCCAACCAACCTGAACTAACCATTATATGAAGAAGATAGAGGTAACTCAAAAGAGTATCATTATTACATGCACTCAAAACGAAGCCAATTTTAAGTCAAAGCTTCGGAAAGGGACAGCATAACGGACTATGACGGGTACATTGTCCTAGATGCACCGCTACCTAGCGGTACCTAACGATGTGGCACTCTATCCGGACCCATATATGCTATAAGCCTGCATCACATACCCAACGGTCTCCGGCCAAATATGTGGATCGCCAGAAAGTTGCCGAATTTCAAAACCGCCAGGGAGTCGAGCAAATTTTCGCTTGAAATCTACCCTGTCACATTTTGGACGGGCTCAGGAGGTGTCTTTTGAAGAATAGTGATCAGAAATTGCCCGGCGCCCGTCAGTAAACAAACGGGAGTCCGGCGAAGCCCGCTCGACGTAAGGGAGGGCACCGTCCGAATTTCATTCAACAGGTCTGTCGGTGCCCGCCCGACACCCGGCCGACGCCCTGGGGGGTCCGCCCGACGTCCTGTCTGGAGCCTGTGTTTGGAGCCAGAAGGGCCTTAATTATGTTTTAAAGTATCATGAGTATACCCGAAGGGCCAAATTCTTGAGTTGATAGGAGGAGCCCGGCCATGGCACGTAGAAGCCGCCCGACGACGGCCAGACACGGGCACGGAGCGCGCTCGAAGCACGCCCGACTCTGTGCAATGCGGGCGGGATTCGGGAGGGGGTCGTTCGAGTATCGTCACATGGGAGCCCGCGCAGCTCTGCTGACCTCCGTCCGAATTTTAAAGCCCCCAAATTGTCTATAATCATCAGATTGCCGCCCAAATATCGATCGAATATGTTCCGATGCCCGAGCGATCTACTGGGCAACCTGTTTACGATCCCTGCGACCTCGAAATTCGCCATTGGAAAATCGCTGAATTGGGAGCATGTTTCGGTGCCCTGCGAACGTCGGATGACCCCTAAAAAAGGCGGCGGAGCCCGCAGTGATCCAGTAGACACCGGACGTATTCCTGGCGAAAATGCCCTTTTGAGCTCTCAGAGAAGTCGGGCGCGCTTCGTTTTGGATATGAGACGGCCCCCTTTAAGAGGAAAGATTCTGCTTCATCAAAGATGGTACTCCCTTGTACAAAATTAGTGCAGAGTGCAAATGCATGCCAGATAGTCAGGAGAAAACTCGTGCAAATGAAAGGAAAATGAATAACATGATAATTCCATTTTCGCCGTCTGGAGAATTAATTGCGATGCTTACAATATAATGTGCGATTCTGATGACGAAAAGGGGACAGTATTCACACAGCTCAGACATGTCAGACGATTCTTATCAATAATCAAAATTAACTGAAGAAAAATATTCATCCCCATAATAAGTGTTAACATTATAGCTTATGTATTCAGGAAAGACAAATACATTTCAATTTTACCTACACCAGTACCTATATATACGGAAACCAATCGAAAATTATGATTACAGGCATCTCTGAACATACGACCCTCTTTTCTAAAGTCGTCTCCAGGTATAATTGTGAAGTAAATGATTTATTACATGTAGTTGGCGGTGTGCTTTAGATGAGTGTATTAACATACCTGAACAAATGCCACCTGTAAACTTAAAATTAGAATTATCTTGTTTCATGATATACCCATGGAGTCATATCTTTCAAATATTTGGCCACCAGGAGCTCCGAATCGAAATATTCAACAATGGTCCTAGTCCAGAACTAAAAAGTTGTAAATGATGGTATTAAAGATGTTAATTAGATGAAATATATTTTTGTTGACATATGTACTAAGGATGAAATACATTAATTGTAATATCAAAGATAGAACAATAAAGTTAGAATCATAGCCGAAAGATGAAATGTCAATTATGTTGTTTCGTTTGCGCATTATTTTAACATTCTAAGCTTTTCCGTTGATTTGCCCAAATTCAATAATAATATTCTCCTACATTGTAGACATACCTCAGATAATTAAAACCGTTCAATATTTGTTACCATGAAACTGCCATGTGCCTATTTGTTTATTGAATATTTAATTTGTGATTGTGAAACAAAATCAATATGGCCACTATTATAACGTCCATGGCATGTTGATGTTTTTTGTTTCGGCCATAGATTTAATTGACAAAAGATGATGATAGTTCGTTACAGAATGATTATTGTTACATTTCAGTGATAGTCTTTTTATCTCATCTAGAACTGTCCAACCCATTAAAAGTAAGACACATTGGTGGGGTATTAGATTGGCAAACCATGCTCAAATGCTTAATGGTTGGCAGTATTTTGCAAATAGACTCACTACCTCTAATCCCGGAGGGAAAATAAACCCCTTGGTCTGGGTAGAGGCACACAAATTCAAGAAACAAGTTCAAAAAATAAATCAATCGATGTCATACATGGATTATTCTTCCATTCTTTGTGTAATGATATTCCTGAAAAAAATCCCTCTTTTCATCTTACTTTGATATTTGAGGAGATCTTATTATTATCATTTTTGGGGATAAGCATTTCATAATTATGTCTTTAGACTGAAACATGACTGTTTTATAATAACGTTTTTGACAAACTCAGTTTTGAGTACTTTTTTAAAGAATTTAACCGCTGGGACATGATATCATGACCGAATTCACCCTATCTTCATTGATATCAACTTTCAAAGTTCCTTATTTGTTTCCTCTTCTTCCCATTCATCTAAAGGTTCACTAATCTGTTTCCGTATGTGAAGTATGTACGCTTGCAATAACGATTGACCTAATGCGATGGTTTATTTTTTTCCTTTAAATCACAATAAAGGACAAGTAAAACACAAAGTCGCCGCAAGGATATACAAATACAAAATGAACAAAGCAGAAAGGAAACGAAAGAAGACCGAAAAAATGATTTCATCACGTGTAAAGCCTATCTAAACTTCTGTACATGACAATCCTTCCATTAACATCATCTTACCTCTGTTTCCTTCTCTCGGCACATCATTGTTGTAGCCAAGTCTAACGTTTACTGAACAAATCACAATACTAAATTAGGCTGTATACGACAAAGCTTTATAACTGATCTTTACTTCATTGTAAAGCCATACCTGCAAGCGTTGCCATTCCTGCCAATAACACAAACCCTCCCGCTTCAGTTGATAGGTTATAAGTAAAAGCTTAATACTGGGTACATGATATCAGTCAATTTGATTCTTGATATCCGCCGTGTACCTGATACGTACTAAGTGTTAATTAATCAAACCTATTTCTGTGATGTAACTTGTTGTACAGCTGTTTGGAAGTCGTTTGTTTGTTTCTCTTTTCATGTCCATTATTGAATAACTATGATTCAAATATGAACAGGCGGAAAAGGAGATAAAACATGTACATTTGGATAAAGTTTTGCTTCGAAAACGTGTTAGATACTGATGTTTTGACTAAATTCAACAGAGGTGGAAGTCTTAAATGTATGGCTGTATATTCAAGTATGTTTTCCTTTATACTCATTTAAGAGTCAATGGTCCACCACAGTATATGTTAAAAAATACTATGAGACATTGGAAAATATGTATATATGACACTTAAACAAAATAAATTTGCCATGTTATGAATCTAATCGCCATGATCGTTGTTTATTTCAAACTCCTCTATTACTTACCCTTAAACATTTTGCATACACTTGCATAATAATTTTAGCAGAAAATGAAATATAGTCTGTGTGCCTGTGTTCATGGTGTTCATGATGTTCGTGGGAAATTTTAAACCGGGTTAAGCCTGTACACGTATTACAATTATTACATTTGTTATGTAGAATAGACAACTGATAGCATTTCGCAGCACTGCGTAACCAGTTTTTTTTTTTTTTTCTATAGTCAATGAGTGTGAAACGCAAACATCTCCGTTGAAATGGAAACTTTGGTCCGTAAAGAAAAGTAAATATTCAAAGCGTGTATATTACAGCATAATCCGTTCTTGGATGCTCATATTTTTTCAGATCAAACATTTTAACAAATTGTATACCATGCATACTTATGTCGCTGTGATCTGGTGATATCGGCATTGTGCGAACAATATTTAAAAAGCTGCAACTATAATGTAAATGTGCAAACTACATCAGCTTTGGATTGTACGTGAGCAAAAAATTTACCATGTTGAATGTACATTATATACAAGTATAAGAAAGTGTATGTAGTGTTATAGGGGTACCTAATCATAAGCTGTCAGTTATAAGATTATAATCTTTCATTGTATTAGTTACATTACTGAAATCCAATGTGTTAATAACTAACTATTCAGTTTCAGTTCATCATAATTATTACCAGTTTTTGGTTACGACGAATGAATAAATACATTTTGTCCGATATAAAAAAGTACTATGAAAAGTTCCTTGAACGCAATAAGTAAACTGAAGATGAGTTCCTTTCGCGCTGATATCTTCAGCAAGAATGAATGGTCCTCCACCGGCAAGAGATGGGTTGCATAGACATTACGTCCAGGAATATATCATTCACTGAAAGGTATAAGTATCATTTATCACTGTTCAATTACTACACACTTGTCGAAAGTCAGCTGCGAAGATTGATTGTGGTTTTGTGATAATTACTCAAAGTGATTAAAAAGTCGATTCATCACGGGATGTTTCAGAAACAACCCTGTTCAGGATGCTCACCTCTCGAATTTATACGTTACCGTGTGCACAGTGTTTATAGATTAGCTCTCTCACACATGAATGACAGCGTGCTTTATCTACTGTAAGATCTAGTTAAAGATATATAAAGATGTATTGTTCCGTGATGTTTGTTTCCTCTTCCTCGCAAATGCAAATGAAGAGATATTAACACTAAATATTGAGTAATTTGCAAGCGTCAGAATGTATGGCTTGGTGATTTACGGCTTCTTCCTAAATTCAATGCATGTCGCCATTTCTAGAGCTGAAACGGATACCCCTGTTGAGAGACAGGCAAAAGGTAAGTAAGTTGTTAAATAGACCACATTGTTTAACTTACGTAATCAGTTTAAGATTCCGTGATAGCTTTTTGTAATTTTGAATATAAATATAAATCAATGTAGAGAAGTCGTATACTAGTAGTTTAAACACTTTACTGGAGATGCGAGGGTTGTGGGTTCGAACCCCGGCACGACATTAGCATCTTTTGATGCCTTGAATAATTTGAGCACTGAAATCGGTAGCCTAACCAGGGGCTCTGGTAATATTGGAGTGCCTTGAGGAACTTGCCTGATGGAAATGAGCGCTATAGAAATATCCAAGGTTGTGGGTTATTAGTATTATGAGACAAGTGGCAATTATGGGAAGGGTGCTTTGATTTTTTTTCCTTATATCACTTTCTCTAGATGAACATTAATTAACTGAAATGATATTAAGGATTATGACTGATGACAGTAGTCGTGTATATTTTAGCATATTACTAGTATTTCATTTTGCTCATGTGCTCCTAGGTTGTACAAAAATATGTTATGACAAAAAAAAGTTTAATAATTTACACTTACTTTTCTTAGTTAGAACAAAAATATTGAGTGGTTGATTGTTAAATGTAAGTATTCATAATATGATATAAGCTGTTAATTAGGAGGAGCTTGCCTTTTATACACAATCACCGTATCTTTACATACCACGAACTAGAACGTTATTCAGTTGCTCTAACTGATATTAAATTATAAATAATTTGCTTAAATGACAATCGTTATACTTGATAGGAAAATTATCAGAGATCACATAACTCGTTTATAAGTAGAGTTTACCCATAGACTACGGGAACCGGGTGGCTCCTGTATTAAGTCTATGAGAGTTAAAACATTCAGTAGTCAACGGGTTAAAATGAGCTATGTTCCTGTCTCTAGATGGTAACTACCTTGGCTGCTACGCCAATGGATGCTTGGAACTCGAGAACATAACCATTCAAAGAAATGTAACACCAGACTCTTGTACAGCATCATGTAAAGAAAATGGATTCATATATGCTGCATTATACAACCGGACTGAATGTGCTTGCTCGTGTGAACAGACCTGTCAAACCAAGCCTCTGGCGGACACACAGTGTGGCTTGCCCTGTAGAACAGATTCGAAAAGATTTTGTGGTGGTTTTACTGCAGTGTCTCTTTTTTCGGTAAGTCTTCTATACCCATGTGTTTTTATATTGCACTTTCCTGTAAATTATGTATGAATAAAGTTACTAGATAATTATTGTTATTGAGTGTGCCTTAATTCAAATGAAAGTATAATGTCAGATGGAAATAAGCAAAATGTTCTTGTTTAAAGCTAATATCCTAAATGATGAATATCCATTTTCAATGATAGATACCATTTATATGCTGACGAAGCAATACTTGATATCAAATCTTAAAGGGAAAAACGTGTGAATGTCTTGAAAACTCAGCTCCATGAACATATGCCGATATAGTGATAAAGTATATGATCTTCGTGAATTATACATTTCAGATACAGCATTTTTTATGTGTTGATTCCCTCCTCAGCATACACAATTTTAGGATTTGCATGAAGGCCGACAGGCAATCATGCCACTCAGTGCATGTAAAACGTAGTGCTTTTTAAAAGTATTTACAAGACATGCAATCTTTATAATCTGATAAGTGGAGCATGCTCAAACCAACTATCAAGAACGGCATAATCGAGCTTTTACACACCTCACCGTGATAGAAATCATCGATCTAAAATCGTTTTTTCACAAATAATGTGCTTGTGAAACTCTGCTATTTTTTTCTTCTTTATTTTAATTCAAGATTCAAGATTCAAGATTCAAGATTTAAGATTCAAGATTCAAGATTCATTTATATTTCGAATTATTAACATCATTCATTAATGATCATGTTATTATTTTTCTTCCACCTTTGGATAGACATTAACCTTGTCTTATAAGGATTTTGTTTTAATTAAAAAAATCAAGCAGACAAACACGCACTTTCTCATTTATTGTTTTAATCGACCTGCTTACCTTTCAGTGAAAACTGTAAACATTTCCAACAACACCTGCAAGGAAACAGTCACTGTCGGTATGTATGCAGATTCGCTATAGGTCTGTTGTAAAAAATAATAGAATTATAATAATTCCAGAATATTTGTATATGCAGTTTTACGCTTTGGAGTGAAGTATTGTATTGAAAATTCATTTTGACTGTTTGTTTGAATAAGATTTTTCTGCAATGTTCATATTTATTGTATTGTCAATGTTATATTTGTTTAATTTGCAGGGCCTTCTTGTAAACCAGTGTTGAAATCACTGATGAAGCCACCCTGGTAAAATAAGAATAGATAAATAAAAAATAAATAAAAATAAAAAAGTAACAAATGCATAACTTGACACGAAATAAATCTCTCTTGTATATTTGTGGTCATGTTAAGAGAATCCAAAGTGCATTCAGATTCAAAAGGTAATTGACGAACCACAGGTTATGGACCAAGTAAACTATGTACATTCAAAAATCAAAAGCCACAGAAAATTTCTTTGGCGAGTTCGTCTAATTAAAAATATGATAAACTGGAAAATACTTGCAATTACAACAAAAATCATATCTATCTGCAAAATCAAACCATGAAGAATAAGTTTTTTTTTTTTAAATAACTAAGTTATCCATTAAAAGTTGTTGTCAAAAATGGAAGAATGAGGTGGTGTTTTACGCAGGTGGCCAAAGAGGGACGACCCCCCCCCCCTTTTTTTTTTTTTGCATGAAAAGAAGAACAACTGTGAAATCTCCCAGTATTTTACACATACCAAATACGAAACTGGCGAAAAAAATTGTTTTGCCCAGAAATGGTTGTTCTAAAATTCTATTCATCAAATTGATGTTCTGTATTGTCCATTTCCGTACATCCATCGTGATTTATGTACCTTTCCCCGAGTGCTAACACTTTCTGTCTCAAGGGGAAAAAATACATGCATCGTCACAATAAGATTATATAACAAAACAATAATTTGTTAAAATTCATATCTTCCTCCTTAAAGGACCACCAGAAGACAGTGGAGATAAAAGATACAAGGATGCCAATATTAAATTTTATATCGCTGCCGGAATGGGATCAGCTCTTTTCATCATCCCCATCATCACCGCAGGATGTTGCAGGTACTTTCACATAAAATTTACGAGCACTTGAGCTTGAGCATAGTTGAGAAGCAAGACATCTTACTAACATCATAATAATGCTTTTTTTCATGCCTGTGACAACAAAGAGGAACATGCGTATCTCCCATTATTGTTATACACCATGCATTGACCGTGCGCTGTCTGTATGCTATTTACAAACTATGAATCATAAATATGTCGGTTTCCAAGTTTTTACAAAAATAACCCTTACAAATTACCAGTATATCTCAGTCTGTCTAGAGAGACTTGAAATCAATTTTGACTATTAACTTTGTTTCAGAATCAATATTCATACGCCTTTATACGGTCTCCGCATGCTATTTGGATCGAATACGTGCGTTCAGTGATTTTTAAAAATAATTAATGGGTACACGGCTTGTGTTTACGGCCTGTGAGTTCCTTTCATTTTAACAATCTGACATAGAAATGAAATTGCTTTACCAATTATGAAATCTTTGATTCTTAGCTACTGATGGTTGATGTTTTAATCATTATGAAATGGCCCATTAACTTGGACCTGTATAATTGTGCGCAGTTGACTTGCATGTCATCTCTCTCTCTCTCTGTCTCTCACACACACTCACACACACACACACACACACACACACACACACACTTTTCCTTTTCTTTCTTTTGTCTTCTTCAGTAAGAGGGACCGACGTGTGATCTACTCACCTCGCGATCATTCTCGTAGATGGCGCTCTCATGCAGAATCCCAACAGCTCGAGCAGCGCCGTCTTGAAGAACCTCAGGCAACCACCGATCAGCCTCAGCTTCCTCCCCGTCATCTGAATGGTATTCACCAGCCCTCTGACGTCGATTCGACTTTACATACCCAAACTCGAGGAACATGGACCCCTCCACCATGCACGGTTGACTTAAAAGATGCCGTTCCTGTACTAGAATCCAATTTCTACCATGTCCTAATGGAGGAGGATGGAGAGGGCTCGAGTAGTCGAGGATACTCCATAGTGCCTGAAAGTGCACACGCGTATGCTGACTGCAGATCTTACGTAGACGATGTTATACGATCGGCTGCTTTCATGCACAAACAAGCGGATACACCTCGCTGTATTGAATATAATGATTAGATTGAACATGAAATGGTCTGCAGTGAGCTCTACCCAACCGCTAAAAAATAATGACGCTTTGTAGATTTCGAAGACATCCTGATACATACAAGCAGTAAAGGTCTCCTGTCCGCGATTAAAAAAAACAAACAAACAAACAAACAAACAAACAAACAAAAAAACACGTTATCATGAACCGCAGTTATGGTAATTCAAACCAACAATCTGATAATGATAGAAATAATGATTAAAGAGGCAGTGTGCGCAATCTGATAGTCTTCAGGCTCTGCGTATGACTTTCGTCACAAGCGCGGGTTCGAGTCCCGCGTTTTGTGTAAGCGTGCCCCTCGGCTCAGGGAAAAACCCTCCGTTCCTCGGACAGAACGTTAACTGGAGGCCTCGTGTGTAGGAGAGTCACACACTGTGCACGTTAATGATGCGCTACACTTCTCGCAAAGAGTAGGGTGTAAACCCGGTGTTTAGTGTGCCTTCATACACATCAGGTATGTCTTCGTACAGATCTTCGTAATAGGCTGCATAGCCCTTTGCAGATTACCAGAAGAAGGAGAAGTCACAAAGTACTTGTTGGCATGTAAGCTACGAAATCTCTCCTACTTTAACTGGATATGATGATTGTCAGCAAAAAAAGGCTTTCATGACCTTTCTGTAATAGCATGACCTTTCTGTAATAGCATGACCATCTTAATTAGCAATGTCTTTGGTATTTGAATCGTTTCTCCCAAAGTCACCACACAGTCCCATCGCCCTGTGTTTGGACACAACGGCTCAGTAACGTACAAGAGATTTTTTGTATGTCCTCGGTTGGTGCAACTTTTTGGAACAAGCTACATTAGATAAAATACTGAAGGCCGTTACATCTATAGACCAGCAAAGAAGCAAATGGGTCTATTCGTATTAGACTTTGTATACGTTAGGATAAAAACTCTAGCCTACCATGCTCACAGACTGTTATATTAAAACTGTGTTTCAATCTGTTCATCAGTTCAACAGTGGTATGAAACAGAATTATTAATCAATGGTAACATCTCGTAAATTTCCGTGCTATCAGTCTATAGATAAAATAATGGATAAAGGACCGGTCACATGTCATCGATAACGACATAGATAGATAAAACTATAAAAGGGTAATTAGAGTTAATCTGTAAGCAACACTGATGTCCATTACTCTTACTCTTTGCAGTTATCGTTACTGCATGGTTACAGCTACCTTTATCCCTATAGGAGATGTGTGACAGGCTCTTTGAGCCATTTCCTGCGTGAACCGGGTGGTTCTATGTATTAATCATATGGCGATGAGAGATCTATTTGGAAAAAATCTGTGGTGATTATCACCTAATCATTTTATATCCTGTATTTCACCTGAGATACTTGGAGTGTTCTTCTCTCTCTCTCTCTTTCATGGATAATATCCGTATAATGTCATTGATAAGTTTCGAACCGAACATCAATATGAGGTAACTATCAAGGGAAAGATACGTTAGATTATCCTGAATGACATGTAAATAATTGTATTTGCAATTTCATTTCATTTCACTTCTTTTTATTTCATTTAAACACGGCAACACTTGCTTCAGCCAATGGCTGTTCTTCTGCAAGTCCGTGCATACATAAAAAGGCATGCAATGTATAACACATAGGGAATATCACATAGAAAATAACAAAAAAATACATGCAAATCATCATACACATATAAATAAACATTAATAGTAAAAGGGGGGGGGGGGACATGAAATATCATAAGATTACATGAGTTCAAAAAATCGAGATTAAAAAAAAAATAGATTCAGAAATACTGATTTAAGCAAGTTTGATAACATGATTGCATGAAATTGCACAGGATTGCACAGGGTGTGTCTTATTGTGAGGTATAAGAGGCAGGAGAGAAATCAAAGAGAAAGGGAAAGGGGTAAGAAAGAGAAGAGACAGAGAAAGAGGTAAACAAAAAGAGAAGGAGATATAGGGGTGAAAAGGAGAAGAGAGAGAGGTGGGGGAGACAGAAAAATGAAGTAAGAAAGTGGGTGAGGGAGAGAGAGAAAAAAAAAGTCTGTACTGAAAGTACCTTACTGCTGTATGCACGGTACGCCAAAGCATCGCCCTATATTCATCATCAAATAAAATACCACTTACATGGCACCTGTTTCATAATCTATTCAGATTATCGTAACTTTCTTTTAATATGATTTGGTATACACATACAGTGCGTCCCAGAAAAAAACGAAACCATAAAAAAAAGGGTTATTGTGACCACACTATGTGCTGTATGACAAGGATTATTCATTTTCCATAAAATAAAAGTATTATGCTTTTAAATGATACCTTGATGGCATCCATCCCTACATTCTTTACCGATCGAGCAGCGGCATTTTGAAAATGACATGTAAAAACTCAGTTGTGCCAGATTTGTGTAAAACCGTGAAAACGTTAGGATCACATGCGAACATAACCCAAATGCATCATGACTTTTAAAACCCTGCGAGAAGACTGTTTTCATGTGTTTCTTTCAATAACGATGGTAAGGATAATGCCCTCAGGAAATAAAGGATGGTCAATGTTTTGTTGATGTTGGGGGTAAACAAAGGGCATGTTTTGTATTGAAATGGTACCTGCAATCAAAATGAAAAGTATTTTTTTGAATTTTGAAGAAATGCAATTTCTTTTAAGAACAAAGCGGACAGAAAGGTGATATTTTTCATAAAAGTAAAGTTAGTGGCACTTTTCATTGTCATCAAAAGGAAATACAAGGTTGAAAGGGCACATAAGGCAGAAAAAATATCACGATTATGGCAATTTCCCACCTCAGGAGGGGCACCTTTTCTATCACAGGAGGGACACTTTTTCATCTTTTGAAGGATATTTACTGATTTAGGAAATTTTGGGGGCGTACACCCCTGCCTCCAATGGAAATTGGTATCGACCCGTGTTTTATGAATTTCTGATTGAATACATGTCATCACACCAAGGAATTGCACGTAACATATCTCTTAAAGCTGGTATTTCCCTTGTGTCATGTTCGCATGTGATCCTAACGTTTTCACGGTTTTACCCAAATCTGGCACAACTGAGTTTTTACTTGTCATTTTCAAAATGCTGCTGCTCGGTAAACCATGTACAGATGGATGCCATCAAGGTATCATTTAAAAGCATAATACTTCTAGTTTTTGGAAAATAGACAATTATTGTCATAGAGCACATAGCGTGGTCACGATAACCCTTTGTTGTAGGGTTTCGGGGTTTTTTCTGGGACGCACTGTACATCATTTGTTGTTTCTTCCAACAAGTGTGAAACATATGCAGGGCATAATGTTTCATTTACTTTCATATTCAATAATCAATAAATCAATAAATCAAATCAAATCAAATCAAATATCATAACTATCTAACTGAAATTTATATTTTGCATGTTATAATTTGACAAGATCGTAATAATGCTGAAAGTGAATTTTATACCTTTTATCTTGTAAGTTTTATCATATTATTTGCAATGAAATTAGAAATAATCTTATATTAGACATTAAGTAAAGAGAGGATACCAGTTTTTATGAAGATTCACTGGTTCGTTACCTTTAGGTAATAGAGTTAAAAATCCTAAATTTTTAAAATGCGAAAATTTTCCCACAAGCATTTGCTGAGTTTTAACTCCTCATTAAAAAAAAATAATTAAAAAAATAAATAAAATCCCTATATCGTTAACAAAAAAACTTGAAAAAACTCTGCAGTAAACCCTCCCTGTCCTGGTGATTTTTCCTAGTTTTAATTTACTAACAACCTTGCGAATTTCTGCAAAGGAAATTCCCCCATTCAACTCCTTAATCTATTTCGTCTGATATTCTATTGCAACCTTCTTCTTTTTTTAAGTCGTGTAAAATTATCTTATCTAACACCTCTGGAAATGCATTAAAGTCTTCGTAAAATATTTCTCCATTTTTCTTATTTCATCCTCCGTATTCAACATTTTTTATCATTGTATTCATTTCAAGAAGTTGAATAATTCTCTTTTCTGCATTTGATTGCATGTGATTAAAAAATATATTTGGAGGATTTCTCACATATTGTAATTATTTTACTATATAACATTTTCCTCTTTTCTTTTAAGCTTTTCACTCCTTTTTTTTTTCTTTAAGATCCTTTTCAAGGATCTAATGAATTATTAGCACCCAAATTTAAATTCATTTTTAACTGTTTGATCTTATCCTCTAGTTTTATTTCCATTTCATGATTATTTTTCCTTGCTAGCTCCATACGTAATTGTACAAGCTTTTAATTCCATTAAGAGAATTTAAAAAAAAAATATTAATCACTGAGAATCAATTCAAAAAGAATATCTAGTCAATGTCCTCAAACCTCCTTTTACTCTGCACATTTCTCTCAATATAATTTAAAGTAATTTCGTTCTGTTTAGCCTTTAGAGTTTGTTTATATTTGTCTTCCTTTGATATCGAATTGTTAAATGTCCAATATCTGTGTCTCTTTTGACTATTATCTAATATCAGTTCTAAACGAATCAATGCATGATCCGATCTATAGCTGTTATGAATCTGGTAATCTGATAAACAAAATTAACTGAAGTGATATCAAGACATAATGTAATTTACCTTATTTTATAATTGTCAGGTTGTCTGCAGATGTACTGCTTTAAGTCCGGATAAGTACATCGCCATGTGTAATTTGAATTAAAGCTATTATTCATTTCCAGAACCTTGCGATGAACATTCTTATTATTCAATATAACGTAATTACAAGAATCTGATTCAAGGTCTTGTAGGAGGTTCCAATTCCCACACATGATTACTAGAGGATTATTTAGTTCTAATGTAGTATTCTCATATTCTCAGGAAATGCTAGGACAGTCATCATTTGGGGCATAAAGCGCAATAAAAGAAAACCCAAACTGTCCCATATACAGGGTTAAAGGAACGTAATTACCATTGCCGTGCCATATATTTGCCTTTTTACTTCCCATTGGATATTCATGTAACAATAGCAATATCGCAACCCCCGAGCTATTGCTTGCAAAACACAAGTACCTCCCCATTCATGCTTAACAACAGATTTTCAGGGTGTTCAGACACCCAAAAAAATTATACCAAAACAGTACAGCTATACAATGGATTTATGTGTCTGAACGCTGATTAACGAAACGTCGTATAATGAAACGTCCTATAACGAAACTAGGGTCAAAGCATCGTTTCGAACTAGAACTCAATAACGAATCACCTATCCGTGTGCGTCTGAACGTATGGCGACCAAAGAACTGTATAACTGGGCGGGGCTTAACGTGAGGCGTGCGCAAAAGGTGACCTTACCAGGAGGCAGGGGCTAGCGGCGACCATAACAACACGCGCAGTGGAAAACTGCGCATCTTTTTTTTCTAATCGGTCGAGATATGTGTCTGAACGGTCCGTAGGCTATACGGTGAAAATTTTATACGACGTTTCTTTATCGAGTTTCGGTATAAACGTTTTGTGTCTGAACATGGGGCAAATCTCAGGCACTAAGATGGTATCTTGCAAACAACAGATGATAGCGGGTTTTCAGTTTACATCATTCAGTACATCTTTTCTTTTCTCTGAGCTTCCCAAACCTCTACAGTTCATGGAAATAATCTTAAACTTATTATGCATGGAAAACAAATGATTATTCTATTACTAAGCTATTGGAGGGTATTTGTGACATTTACAGAACATGGATGACAGTACAAGACAATAAACAACACAAACAAACAAATATATAAACAAAGGGATCAGAGAGCTACGGCATAAGGGCCACACCCCGAACCATCCCGCTTAGGTCCTAAATCCACAAACCCCACGTGCACCCTTCATAAAAGTCCCACCTCATTATAAGCTTAATAAATAACGTTCTTTAAAATAAACCCATGCACGGTGTCTTTGATAGGGAACACAAGTTTTGAATAACCAAGCCGCACCGATTTTGTGATACCAGACAATTACGGTTAAAATCGGAATAGCATTCTCCAAGAGTGATTACCTAACAAGAAGTTTTGTAAAACCCATCTGCTCTCTCTCTCTCTCTCTCTCTCTCTCTCTCTCTCTCTCTTTCTATCTATACAGATGTTATTGTAGCTAAGTGCACACTGAATTTTAATCATACTCGGAGGGCAAATATTATTGCCCTTGCTATGCATAACATAAACACCAACTTGCATTTTCCTGCCATTTCGTTTTGTGGACCGGTAGAAAAATAGTCAATCTAAAGATAGACAATGTGCTGGCGGACAGGTGCTCTTTTTCTGCATAAGCAGAGTTCGAATGAAGTGCTATTTGAATACATAGAATAAGTATGAGAAACAAGTCGTGACATCCAATACAAGGCTCATCATCCTTGCTTGTAATCTGAATAACTACATTAAATTGTTAAACAAGGGTTTGACCATTTTAACATTTGAATAGATTGCATTTTTTTTATTTTATTTTTTTATTCACGGCTGATAAATGAGAAATCGACAAACCGTATCATTTTACCATGGCGGTACATGAATTCACACCAATATTATAATTGTATTACACACAGATTTGGGTATCCGAACCAAATACAGAACTAGTGCTGGAATCTATGCTGAAAAATGAGGAATCATGTGAATAAATGTAATCTGCACCCCGTACATAAACCTTAAAATCAAAATATGTGAAATCCAAGCGTGTAGCCAGAGAAGGGTTAAACCCACGGCTAGAAACCCCATCTCCTAAACGAATGTCCCCTCTGCATTGCCACGAGCCCCCCTTGCTAGCCGTCAGGAATGCCCGATCAGACGGGGAAGTTTTTTTATGTAACCCGGATGCACCACCCATTCCCAGCTCTCATCAACGATTCCAGCAAAAGTGTTGCCAACCGGGCCCATCACTTTCCTCCAGGTATACCTCCCCGCATGTAAAATCAAGCGAGGCTCCTGAAATGACTTGTCTTACGAATGGTAATATGATTTCTTGCTAATATATGTAAGTGTGATGAAGGCCCAAATTGATAAATTCTGTCCAGGTCACCGACCAATAGCTTCAACAGCGATTTTCTTCATATAGCATGCACTAATTGCAATTATACAACACGTCACTACGTAAAATGTATACAGTATGCCTGTTTAGACCCCCCCCCCCCCGAGGCCACTCCATGACCCCCTTTCGGATGAGGTGAGGACAAAAACCCAATCTTCAGACCCTTGATCTGAGAAAACATGACTGGGACAAAATTCCCTCACGGCCCACGACTGCGGAGCCACCTTTAAACCGCAGATGTTTGTGCGACCAAGCATTTTGCTCCACATCCGAGTAATCTTTTAATTTTACCCTGCATTCCCTTGGGAAATACAATTCTCCTGTAAATCACAACACAATCACTGAATGCTTTTAAAACCACTGTATATACAGCGGAATAACTCCTTGGTATAACGAGGTTCTCAGTACCATTAAAGTTACCATATGCTACAGCAGGAATGCCGTTATATATAATCAAGTAAACAGCAAATAACAAAAAGATATGGTATAAAGAGGTGGGATTCACACCAATATTATAATTCTACATGTAGTACACACAGTTTTGAGTATCCACCCAAATTACAGAACTAGTGCTGGAATCTATGCTGGGAAGTGAGGAATCATGTGAATAAATGTAATCTGCATCCCATACATAAAACCTTAAAATCAAAATATGTAAATTCCAAGCATGTAGATAGAGAAGGGTTAAACCCACGGCTAGAAACCCCTCTCGTAAACGAATGTCCCCTCTGCATTGCCAAGAGCCCCCCTTGCTAGCCGTCAGGAATGCCCGATCAGACGGGGAAGTTTTTTATGTAACCCGAATGCACCACCCATTCCCAGCTCTCATCAACGATTCCAGCAAAAGTGTTGCCAACCGGGCCCCATCACTTCCCTCCAGGTATACCACCCCGCATGTAAAATCGAGCGAGGCTCAGGAATGAGTTACCATGCTACAGCAGAAATGCCGTTATATATAATCGATTTAACAACAAATAACAAAAACGATATGGTATAAAGAGCTGGGTCCAGGGATATTATTCTGCTATATCAAGAACATTGTTAAATCAGGGGCCGGTGTCATAGGCGATTTGTTCCGAGCAGGCGATTGGTTCCACAGGATCCAATCGACTGAATGTCTACCCGCCGATTGGATCCGCTTTGGTCGAGTCGATGCGAGCGTCATAGGCGATTGGTTCCAGCCAGGAGATTCGTTCCTTGGAACCAATCGACGAGATATTTAGCCGCTCATGCGATCCGAATCTCTACTGTGCTCAAGCATCATGTCATGGTAACACCCCTAAAGAAAAATGTACTCTTCTGGTCGCCTTTTGTAACCAATCAAAGTCCTCCAAAGCAGCCACACCAACAGAACGGACACTGTTGCCTATTTGAGAATTTTGTATAGAAAAATGTACTCTTCGCGAATTTTGTCATTTTGACAGTTAAGGTGCAACAGTAAATACAACAATATAAGCTAGAACAGAGTATACATAATGTTTACCCTTTAATACATGAAACACATAGCATACTGGATATCATACATGTGACTTGTATTGTGAACTATTCAACTCTTTAAGATGCTTCCAAATGGGATCCCTATACGTGAAAGGGGCAAAGATAGCGGGGTGTGTACAATCATCCCCCAGGTTTTAGTGACAAAAAAAAAAAAAAAAAAAAAAAAAATCTTTGCTGGAAATAGAGAGTGACACAAGATAAGCACATTTCTAGCTCTTATTATCTGTAAAGCTTTGTCTTTCAAAATTATGTGGTCCAATATTAACTACATATCAAGTACGTTTGCATTTTTAGTGTAAAATACATACCATGTTCCCCCATCAGCACTGGGACACAAAAAAAGGTTATCGGGTTAATGAAAAATGTTTGCTACACCCCCAAAATGCGATAAACCCCGTTTGTGTGTGTGTTTTTTTTTTTTTTTTGTTGCTTGTCAGAGAATTTTGGAGGAAAAGTAGACCCCCAAAATGTGCTAACCTTTTTTTTTTTTTTTTTTTTGCTTGTCAGAAAATTTTCGGAGATTCCCCCCCCCCCCCTCCCGTTACAAAATCCTGGATACGCCACTGCCCATCAGGCCATTACAGATGAACTTAAGATATGAATAAGCATATATACACTGTATACATCACTGGCGTACTGGTGGGGGGCTTGGGGGCAGTAGCCCCCCCCCCCTCAATTCTGCGCAAAGAAAAAGAAAAAGAAAAGAAAAAGAAAAGAAAAAGAAAAGAAAAAGAAAAGAAAAAGAAAAGAAAAAGAAAAGAAAAAGAAAAGAAAAAGAAAAGAAAAAGAAAAGAAATAGAAAACAAAAAGAAATGAAAAAAGGGAAAAAATGAAGTATGCAGGTAAACAATACTGCCCCAATGGAAAACTAATGTCGGAACCAAACGGCGGCTTTCGTTACGTATCGGCCAAAAGTGATATCAGTCGCTTGAGTCCACTGGAACGAATCGACTAGTCCTTTGGTTCCGGGGAACAAATCGACTAGTCGTTTCGTTCCGCCGGAACCCGGAACAGATCGACCATGACACCGGCAACATAAAGAGACACAATCAATCCCACGGTCAATTGTATTCTTCTTCAGTACATGATTTGCCTTATACTTACGATTCGAATCAATCGTAAGACCGATCGCATTTCCCATGCTACAGGGCACAGATCTCTTTAGCTGAGTTTCCACTGTACCCCATATCTTCGATCGCTTGACCTACAAGCATTAAATCCAATCGAAATGCATAATTGCCTTCGTATCTGTGAGACAACACAAGTATCGTATCAATCATAACTTTTTCCTTAACCAACCAAAACCATTATTAATACTACACAGGCGGTGATATTGGGGATGGTGGATGGGGATTTTGGATTGTCCAAATCAACAGGTCCTGCCTCTACCAAAAGCCACGCGAGAATGACACAATTTCCATGAGTACACGCTTCCACAGTCGCGTGTTATGCGCTCCGTGTGCAAAAGGAGGCGTGCATTCGGAAACGCGCCACAAAGGCGCGCCTTGTCTAGGCGCCAATTCGTGACAAAAATGTAAACAGTATATTGTTGTGTCACAATGGCGAGCAAACCTAAAACAAGGAGCGAGTGGGCTACCAGCCGTGTATAAATATGTTCGAAAGCGTTTGGCAACTCTTTAAAATTTCTTATTCACGGCTGATAAATGAGAAATCGACAAACCGTTCGAATTGTGCATTTTCGTGGCTTTTATTTAACATTGGTTACTGTCATTTCCACATTTATCATTTTACCATGGCGGTACATGAATTCACACCAATATAATAATTGTATTACACACAGATTTGAGTATCCAAACCAAATACAGAACTAGTACTGGAATCTATGCTGAAAAATGAGGAATCATGTGAATAAATGTAATCTGCACCCCGTACATAAACCTTAAAATCAAAATATGTGAAATCCAAGCGTGTAGCCAGAGAAGGGTTAAACCCACTGCTAGAAACCCCCTCTCCTAAACGAATGTCCCCTCTGCATTGCCACGAGCCCCCCCCCCCCCCCCTTGCTAGCCGTCAGGAGTGCCCGATCAGACGGGGAAGCTTTTGTATGTAACCCGGATGCACCACCCATTCCCAGCTCTCATCAACGATTACAGCAAAAGTGTTGCCAACCGGGCCCCATCACTTCCCTCCAGGTATACCTCCCCGCATGTAAAATCGAGCGAGGCTCCTGAAATTACTTGTCTTACGAATGGTAATATAATTTCTTGCTAATATATGTAAGTGTGATGAAGGCCCAAATTGATAAATTCCGCCAAAGAGAAAATTAAATAGCTCGCCGCCAAAGAACACGGTTTCACAGGATATTCAGCTCGAGGTGAAAATTCTCACCAATGGTTGAAGCCAACTAATTAGGAAGGACGAATGTATAAACACCACGGAAACCATATTATCTGGGTACCGCAGGCAGCCTTGCATTTATTTATTTATTTATTTATTTTATTTATTTTTTTTTTTTTTTTAATACGAACGCCTAGGCGCAATAAACTGGAACACTGTAAGTTACCTAAAACTTTCGAAATGCAATATCTTGCCATGCGGCACCTAACTGGAATCCGGACATAACTCCCTAAACTTGGTTCAAAACCCTACTGACCGGAACTCGTTGTCTGCCGATCTGCTTGGGAGTGGGCGTGACCAATACTTAATTGTACGTCTGAACCTCTTTGCAATGTCCAAGACGAAGAAATATGTCACAGCATCTGAAAAACGTACCCCGTCCGGACGAAAAAGCTCACGAGAGGTATGTACGTACCATCTCCGGGTGCTCTATGTAGTTACCATTCAACCTCCCAACTAGGGACCTTGCATATCTGAAAAACGTACCCCGTCCGAACGAAAGCTCGCGAGAGGTATGTACCATTTCCGGGTGCTCTATGTAGCTACCATTCAACCTCCCAACTAGGGACCTTGCATACCTGTTCAATGACCGCCGCTAGCGGTCGACAAGGCCCTGCTATTGACCACTTTTAGTTCTCTTGAAAAATCCCTCTTTCTTTTTGCCTCGATATCATTTTATTTGTCCCCACGTGAAGTTATATGACGGCGTCGAACCCGCGCCAAGAAAAAGTGACGATAGGAAAGCCATTGTCTCGCTTAGATGGAGTCCCCTTCAGCCGTGCCAGGTAATCGCCGCCCCACAGCCGAGCTCCCTGCTGCCCTTCTGCTGAACCCGCCGGGCTGTCTAATGCACTATGGCGTCCCGCACGATCCATACAGCAGGGGCTGCAAAATTAAGAAAAACTTTCAGGAGTATCTTGCACTAGGGACATGTAATCACAATCACTGAAAGATAAATTCTGTTCTGACCCTGTGATTTTCATGTAAAAGAAACTGTTTCAAAGCAACTGGGAAAGTTGCATTAGTTAAACATACGCAGGTGCCTATATAGTGTGAGATTTTTAGGATTGTTAAATTGACAAAAAATTCTCTCACTTTCCACAACAAGTAGTTTCGCTGCACACAGATACAAGTATGCGGGACCACCCAAATCTGGCATGAATGTTAAGCCGAACAGTCCCCTTTCGGGTAATACCTGTCATATTCCCAATATGAGGGCATTAGAAGAGTAATCCTCAGCAGTGGACCATTTTATTATGATAATTCAATGTAACTGACATGAAAAGAATGAGAAAGCCCGCAAATTATTTTTCACCTTTCCCAGGACTGAACCTTCCCTTTAAAAATCATTAGAATGTGTCCTGGGCCCTGTTGCATAAATCCTGTCTTCAATGACAAGCTGCAACAACTGTTAAAAGCTACTAAAATGCTTGCATCTGATTGACTGAGAGTAAATTTGTCTGGAAAAATAACCGACAAACGCTTGATAAAAGTACGCCCCACTGGCGTCTCTGTACAACTCTTTGGAACTTGCAAAAAATTTCCAGGCATCTTGAGCCTGTAATATAATCCCAGTATTGAGATACTGGGATTATATTACAGGCCCAAGATGCCTGTATCTCAAGTGTTGAGTTGATGCATTCTCACTTACGCCAATATACCATCTCTCAATTTGGAAAAATTCGTTGTACACGTATGTTATTTAGTAACTCAGTCTCAGCTCTGGGTGGCAATGTATTACTTAAAAACACTATGGAGATAAGGACGTTCTACAGTTAAAGTCAAATCCATGTCATTTTCACCAAACTTTGCATGCAGTTACTCTGGTCCATGAGAAGCCCAAATACGCATAGAAAATCATAGGTCCATGTGCTAACTTTTTTTCTATGGGACAATGAAGTGTGCCATGATTGGGTGTCAGGTAGAATGACGTCATCGCAGGTTTTTGGCCATTGATAGGCCTCATAATTCCCAATGTCATATACAAATCCCCATTATTCTGTCAAAATCCATGTCATATTCGTCAAACTTTCCAGATTTGTAGAGAAAAGTATACTAAAGGAGGAAAAAGTTTTTAAAATGGGGGTCAATGCACTCGTTTTTATGCTAGCAGCGCCCTCAGTTGGCGGAAAAATTCAAAAACTCGTAAAACTCGTAAGAACTGGCTGAGAACCTGTTTATGAATGGGATGGGTTCGAAAAAACTCTACTGTACATTCAAAATCCATGTCAGATTCGTACATTTTTCCAGATTTGTAGAAAACTATATACTGCAGAAGGAGAAAGTTCTAAAAATGGGGGTCCATGCACTCGTTTTTGTGCTAGCAGCGCCCTCAGGTGGCCAAAAATGTAAAAAACTTGCAAAACTCGCAAAAACTGCGCATGGCTGGCTGGGAACCTGTGCGGGAATGGGATGGGTTCGAAAAAAATCAACTGTACATTCAAAATCCATGTCAGATTCGTAAATTTTTCCATATTTGTAGAGAATAATATACTGCAGAAGGAGAAAGTTTAAAAAATGGAAGTCCGTGCACTCGTTTCTGTGCTAGCAGCGCCCTCAGGTGGCGGTAAAAGTAAACAACTCGCAAAACTCGCAAAAAACTTCGCATGGCTGGCTGGGAACCTGTGTGGGAATGGGATGGGTTCGAAAAAAACTGTACTGTACATTCAAAATCCATGTCAGATTCGTAAATTTTTCCAGATTTGTAGAAAATTTTATACTGCAGAAGGAAAAAGTTTTAAAAATGGGAGTCCATGCACTCGTTTTTGTGCTAGCAGCGCCCTCAGGTGTCGGTAAAAGTAAACAACTCGCAAAACTCGCAAAAACTGCGCATGGCTGGCTGGAAACCTGTCTGGGAATAGGATTGGTTCGAAAAAGCTCTACTGTACATTCAAAATCCATGCCAGATCCGTCAATTTTTAAATATTTGTTGAGAAGAGTATACAGAAGGAGGAGAAACTTTTTTAAAGGGGGTCCACGCACTCGTTTTTGTGCTAGCAGCACCCTCATTCGGCAGAAGAAGGCAAAAACTCGCAATACTCGCAAAAAATGCGCATGGCTGGCTGGGAATCTGTCTAGGAATGGGATGGGTGCAAAATAACTCTACTGTACATTCAAAATCCATGTCATTCTCACCAAAGCTTCCAGATTTGTAGAGAAAAGTATACCGCAGGAGGAGAGACTTTGAAAAAAGGAGGTCCATGTACTGGTTTTGGGGCTGGCAGCGCCCCCGTGTAGCGGAGAGTCAACTTACAAATTCTTGTCGGAAATATTGCTACTAACTTTACTCTCAAAACTTGCTCGATTGCCTATTAATCAGACATGTAACTGACATTATTATTATTTTTTTTAATTATTTTTTTTTGAATATCTTTTTTTATTTATTATATATATATATATATATATATATATTTGTTTGTTTTTTTTTTGTTTTTTTTGTTTTTTTTTTTGGGGGGGGGGTACATTCACGACCCCAGGAACCGGAGGCGGGGAGCAGAGGGGGAATTTCCCCAACAATCATTCAAAAAAAAGGGGGCAACCCCTCCCCCTGATCCCCTTGCAAGAAAAAAATTACAACTTAATTGACTTCGCATTACTAAGCTGCCTTGTGAGTGATTTAATAATTGTGCAAACCTTCAGTATTAAATTTTCTTTATTTTTAAATCGCACTCTGTCACTGCGGTCCCTACTATAATTAATAGACGCAATGTTTCTTAACATTTAAAAACCCTTTCTATTGTATATTGTAATATAATATTGTAATATTATTTAAAACATTCTCTAGGTGGATGTGTTCCAATATTCTCCTATAAATGATGTTTAGCATGAATAGCCCCATATGCGTACGAGGCGGGGCTGCAGCGCCCCCGCATTTTTATAATAAATAATTTTGCGAGGTTCCCGAATATCCTCATATTTTGGTAGCGAGTCGCCTGAATATCCTCATATTCGGGCAGCGAGGTGCCGGTATACCAAAAAGTGTTTAAAATTTTGTACACAAAATGCACACAAAATGTAGAAACAAAATAACCCTATTTTCAGGTGTAAGGAAGGATATTGAAAAACAATGGATGATTACAGTGCTTCAATTATTCCATTTTTTAAATGAAAAATTCGAAACCTCGCATGAAAATGTATCGGAATATGGAAGAAAAGGCTTGCATGGTCGGGGGGGGGGGGGGTAGGGCTGTAAGCAGGTAGCAAGCGTGTGAGGTGGGGCACCTCAGAGTGTTTGCCCCCTCCCCCCCCCCCCCCCCCCCCCAAGGAAAAAAAAAGTAAGGCACCCTTACTTTTGCGCACCTGTTCACGACTACTAGTATTTCAAACATAATAATCACGGTAACGACATAGGCTATAATTGTCTATATTTTACGCACACTTTAGAACCAGTGTATAAAAAAGAAGGAAATTGTAAGTCGTTTTGAATGACATTAATCATTATTCTATTTGCTCATGTCTTTGACTGTAGGATTAATGATCATTAGACAATCATATGGCATAGACAAATGATTCTTATTTCACTTTCTTTCTTTTTGTGTTAAGGCATTGTACAAAAAATGGGAGGTAGATGACCATGACTATGAATTCCAAATTACATCTATCTTTCATTTTTCCTATACGACTAACTTTACTTATAGAATATTCATGAGGGGGCATCGAATGTTATCTTTCAGCTAATATTTGGTATATTTTTCACAGGTACAGAATTATTGATTTCATCTATTTTTACCGGGTTCTTGTTACTGCGCACACTTGCGAACCCATTATGAAGCATTGTGTTTAATGTGCGTATCCATTGTCTTAACTGCGCGCAATACCCTCCCGGTATTGTGATGACGTAACACAACCAGCCAGGATGCGCAGCTGAGGTGCGCACAAACATAACTGATGAACAAAATAAGACCCCGTTCTCACTCACTTTGAAAGTGGACTTTTGGAGCGGTCTATCTAAGACCCGTTCCTCAGGAACGGTTCTTAGGTGAGTGTGAACGGTCAAAGTGGTCCAGGAAGTGGTCTTCTGGACCGCTCCAGAAGACCACCTCGGGGAGGTGGTCTTGAGGAACGGGTCTTATTAAGAGCGGTATGGACCGCTCTAAACGTGCAATGTGAACGAAAGCGTACTTCAACCGGAAGTGAGCCAGTGACGTTCCGCCCACAAAACAAAGCAAAAGCAATCGATCGGGCAGCCGGCAGGCACGCTACGGTACATCAGTTTGTATTCCGCGCGAAAAATTTGACCCGCTGAACTGAGCTGCCATAGCAACAAGGCCACTTTGAATCGTGGAGCGGTTTGAGCGAGAAAAAACTGCTCGGAGTG
Organism: Heliocidaris tuberculata; assembly: GCA_025618425.1. Taxonomy (NCBI): domain Eukaryota; kingdom Metazoa; phylum Echinodermata; class Echinoidea; order Camarodonta; family Echinometridae; genus Heliocidaris; species Heliocidaris tuberculata. The sequence goes on from CM046841.1 coordinate 20,024,187, forward strand.
TGAACGCTAGCAAACCGTTCCTCAAGACCCGTTCCTCTGGAGCGGTCTAACTAAGACCACTTTCAAAAGTGAGTGAGAACGGGGTCTTAAGTTATCTTGGAAACTACGAAATTGACGGGATTTCCACTGCCGATGCAAAAACAAAGTCAACGTTAGTTTGTTCCTCTACCAAAAGCCACGAGAGAATGACACAATTTCCATGAGTACACGCTTCCACAATCGCGTGTTATGCGCTCCGTGTGCAAAAGAAGGCGCGCATTCGGAAACGCGCCACAAAAGCGCGCCTTGTCTAAAGGCGCCAAATTCGTGAAAAATGTAAATAGTCTTATTGTTGCGTCACAATGGCGAGCAAAACTAAAACAAGGAGCGAGTGGGCTACCAGCAGTGTATAAATATGTTTGAAAGCGTTTGGCAACTCTTTAAAATTTCTTATGCAAGGAGCGGTACAAGTCAAAGGCAACTAATAATTGAAGCAATCAAGGAAATAGCTGAATTCTGAAAAGTTTTGCGACGGCCTCTGCTATTACAGCAATGCCATCCTTGAATCTTCAGCACCTTTAATACCTATTATACTATCATCTTCTCAACTTCTCAATTTCTAGTTTTCACGTGAGCTTAGAAGATCAATTGTGGTTTCGTAGAGAAATTACTCAAGGCATTATGACGGTTTGACAATACTAATTGATCACGTGGTGTTTTTTTTTTTTAAAATAGAAACACAACGGCTTCCTCGTCCTACATCTCCAATGCTTATAGTGTTTTAATCATGGATTAGCTCTTACCCTTCTGGAAAACACGGAGTTTTTGGGAGAAAGAATTGTATTTTGAACAAATTCAACAGCAGTACGAAGTACGGTTGCATATAGAAATGTATGCAATACTGATGTTTTGCTTACTTTTAAAAGCAATTGCTTTCGGCAGTAATAATACCACTGCGAATGGCGACATAAGACCGTCTGGTAAGAGAGAGGCAAAAGGTGAGGCTGTTTCTTTTTCATCATTTACGTCAATCGATTTCTTTGAGCTGCAAACTTAAACAGTAAGAAGTAATTTCAAATCGTAATGTGACTTTTATTATATACAGATGCTGAATACATCGGTTGCTTTGCTCGTGGGTGCTTGGAATTTGACTACCATCCTGTCATCTCGGAGCAAATAGAACCAGACTCTTGCACAGCAACATGTAAAGAAAATGGATTCACATTTGCTGCATTATACAATATAAGTGAATGTGCTTGCTCCTGTGAGAATACCTGTCTAGCAAAGGCTCTAGACGACGATAACTGTGGTTTACCCTGCAGAACGAATTCAAAACAATTTTGTGGTAGTTACATTGCATCCTCTCTTTATGCCGGTAAGCCTTCTAAATTGTTAGGATTTCTTGTTTTCTCTCAAAATGAATTATTTGATATTCAACATTATAACTCTGACTGACTTCAAATAATGAAAATAATGTGTGGTAATTTTGAGAACAAAAACATTTATATGGAAGTATAAATGGCTCTTGCAAAACTAAAGGAATTTGTTAACTGAAATATTATCAGAAAGATAGCACGATATGGATATTACAGGCATGTTTCATTGTTCATGCATAACGAATAGTCTGTGTTACAATTATTATGATAATGATATTGACAACTATAATAATAATTATAATATCAATAATATCAATAATAATAGTACCGTATGGTGATGATAACAGTTACTGCAAGAATAAAAAGAAGAATGAGAAAACAGCTATATTAAAAACAAAAATCGTAAGGCTTCGATTCCATTTTTTTTTTCCCTACCCAAAATGTGTATGTTTATATTGTACCCTATAATCATTGATTGTATTGTATCCTATCACTACGTTTTATATTGTATTCTGTTATTATTGCAAATGTTTGTATCACCAGTGGAAGAAGAATTTCCAGTATTGGACAATAAATGCATACTTATACTAATATATACTTATTTATTTTGCCAAGGCACATTCAAAGAGGTAATATACAACGCTGTTGATCCATGTAAATATCAATGTCTAATGCAGCTATAGCAGTAGATTTTAAAATACACTACGCAATTTGGTTAATATTATGACATTACGGTCATATTTGAATCGGCGTCTCATCTGGTGACCGTCCTTCAATTAAGTCCGTCCCTCTGTACTGACAAGAAATCACCGTATTTCAATTTAAATTCAAATCTCTTTCCCCTGGTATTAAATATGTATTTTCATTCTCTTTGCAAATGTTTTGCCTCCACTTAAGAGTTATTTTGCCCTCAAGATTTTTAAGAAGATTATAAGTATTCCATGTCTCTACTTTTCAACTTGTAATTTTCAATAAATGTTTTCACCCTGCAGTTAAATCTGGAAATAAATCAGCCAACTGCACGGAAAACATCACTGGCAAAACTGGTGGTAAGTATAATTGTTAATGTTTCGTTTTGTTTTATTGCTGTTGTTATTTGTTTGTACTTGTTGTAGTTTTGTTTATCATTTTACAAGAATACTGCCCCTTAAAATGAAGTAACAATTGCATTGGGTAGTTATCTGAGAGTCTCTCGTGCATTACTGCAATAATTTGTTAAAAGTTAAGTGAAGCCCGTAATTGCGATTTGTATATCATAGGCTAATGAAATAAAGATTGGCCTCTCTATCGTCTATTGGACTGTCTAGTAATATGTTCTTGCTTTAAATCAGAGGAAAGGGAATTGATTGTTTGCGTTTTTCTTTGCAAAAGTCGTGCGCTTTCTTAATAAATTGGTATTTTACTTCAAAGCGGAACTCAGAAAAATGAAGATTCCAGGAACTCGGGATCGACAAAGCAGCAAACTAGTGCTAACGTTTGCAAACATAGAGAAGTATTCTAAAACTAATATCGATTGAGTGGTCTGGTAAGAAAAAAAAAAGAAAGAAAAAAAGAAAGAAAAAAAAAAAAAAACACTTGATATATGTCCGCGTTTTCCAAGCTGTAACTTGTTTAAGGAAAAAGAGGGCGTTACTACACGGCCATGAGGGGACGACTTGTTTGGCTGAATATGCGGAATAATGTCCCTTTTTAAGTCTCAAAAGTCATGAAAGTATGTATTGTTAACTATTTCGGCAGAAATAGAAGAGAAGGAGAGGGAGTGGGAGAAAGGAACGTAAAAAAAAAAAATCAAAAGTGTTGATTTGCATTTAATCCAGCGAGTTAGACCCCCCCCCCCCCCATGACATCAGTGCCCCTTTAATGGATGGACCCAGGCTACGCCGTTGGTTTCTTTTCACTACTAACTCCACCTTTCAATCTTATTGGGCAGTGCACCTTCAAAGGCAACTTGTTTTGAGGGAAAGCAGAAATATTTGATTGAGATTGTAGAAGATTTGAAAAATGACTGGATAAATAATGAGAGATTTATTCAAATTAGTAAGAATATAAGCCAACTGCCAGTCTCTGATCACGTAACACAAAATGTGCCTTCCTCTTGGTTCAGAACCACCATATCAGAGTGCGTTCGCACATGAAATGTGCGTATGGCAGAAAATGCCAATTCTGCTATCGCTCAATGAGCTGAACAGTACTGTTCATCTTGTTCAAAGTTCTCAGCCGAGCAAGAAACTTTTAACTCACTTGCTCGAGGCCAAACATTCAACTGACCGACAATATTCTGTGCAGACAGGAAGCGTTTGTGAGGACACCCGTATTATTTTAGTGATTATCCCGCAATTACATACACTGGCTGGCAATAAGCCTTTTTTTTTAATTACCGTTGTGCTTAGACAGCCAATCAGAGCTCGCTATATTTCGCTCCTTTTTGTTCCTTTAATTTTCGTTTATATTGTTCGATTTCGGCTTTCTGGTCATTCTTGTGGTTTACTCTGATGAGCATGATGAATGCAAGACGAAAAGCTTTCACAGTATACCTCTGTTCAACGCTATTCTCCATTTTTTTTTCTACCAAAGGAAGGTAATACCTTATTCATGTTATTAGTGTTGATATTCGAAAGTGGTCTATTACAAACGCCTTACTTTTGGTAAGTGTGCACTGTGCTGACCAATAACGAAATGTAAACAAATTTACTTTACAAAGGGATTTAGAGTCAATCAATGATATTTTATATTATAATTATTTTCATATTAATTTATTTTTCATCTTTCTCTCTTCCTCAATCATGGACCGTGAGAATGGTGATTTCTTGCATTCATTCCAGAAAGAGGGATCACCGTGTGGTATACTCACCTTAAAATCATTCTTGTATATGGCACTCTCATGCCGCATCCCAGCAGAACGGAGTGCTCCCCGATGAAACTCAGGCAACCATTAATCAGCCTCAGCTTCCTCCGCGCCATCTAAATGGTATTAAGCATCCCTCTGACGTCCATTCGATATTACATACCCCAACTCGGAAGCACACGGACCCCTCGAGAGACTTAAAAGATGCTGTTCCTGTACTAGAACAGGGATATATGCATTCTGTCGGGGATTTTTTTTCTCATAAAAATTTGTTATCATAAAAAAACCCATCAGTATCGTAAAGCAAAGAAATGATCTGCAAATAAATATTTCTTTTTATAAAGTCACAAATGCATGTAGACTACGAGATGTCTACGACTTGAACTGCACTGGATGGCTCAATGTCGGTGAATAGCTTTCAATACATGTTTTGTCCATGTATTATCAGCATTGTTCAGAGTGCTGGAATCGTTTCTCTCAAACTCGCCACACTGGTTCATCACCATGTGCTTGGCTGACACAACGGATTAGAAACGTACTGGAGATATATTTTATGCCCTCGGTTGCTGCAGAGTTTTGGAATAGGCTACACACATTACTAAAGACTGCTACATGTATTTACCAGTAAGAAAATATTTGAACATTGGGCAATAAATGGGGGATTTCATTTATGTCGTATACATAGCAAAAACGCTGTTTTAAAATTTCGCTGTTTAAAATTGTGTGGTTTAAATTCTAAGCAATGATGTTTAAAAGACGGACCTTGTATTTTAAACAACCGCTGTTTAAGACACCAATGATAACTTTTTAAACAACGTTGTTTAAAAGAGATTGAAAATACTCGCTAGACGGGTTTCCTTCTCCGCCAAACACGGCCGGCTTCGTCATGGCGAATGACTTTGTGGTTGCAATGTTGCAGAAGTTCCAAATGCCTGAGTTGATTGATACATTCATAGGTAAGCATTTATACTAAATATATTGTAATCTGATCGAGTTTATACTCAAGACATATTTGTGCTGCCATGATATCTATATGATGTCTAGATCTATAAGCCACGGTCACAGAATTAATTATGATTTAGACCTAGCTGCAACTTTGCATGTCGCCCTTCCAGCGCAACGCAGTCTAAGTTGCACACACAGTGAACGCGCGCGTGGGTCCGGTCCGGTCCGGTCCGGTCCTATACTGTATGCGCTGCAAAGTTCCAGGTCTACATCATAATTTGTTTTGTGGATGTGGTCTAGATCTAGACATCATGTAGATGTCATGGCAGCACAAATATGTATTGAGTATACACTCGATCAGATTAAAATATATTTAGTCTTAATGCTTACCTCTGAACGTGTCAGTCGGTTCTGGCATTTGGAACTTACTAGTGTACAACAGCCTTATACAACCGTGTATCTTTAAACACCTCATATCTCTATAGTGTTTTAAACAACTTTGCATGTATTTTTTAAACAATAGTTGTGCAGTTTTAAACAACTTAATTTAAACAACCTAGATGTTTTAAACAATTGTGTGTTTAAACAACAATTTTTTTAAACAATAGTTGTGCAAAAAGTTTTAAACAACTGTGTGTTTTTAAACAACTTAATTTAAACAACCTAGTTGTTTAAAAGCTGTTGTTTAAAAAAATGTTTAAAATTTTAAACAAGTGGTTGTTTAAAGTTTAAACAACCTTGGTTGTTTAACATTTTAAACAACAGTTGTTAGAGTGACCGGCTTAAACAGCGTTGTTTAAAATATTTTTACTTTGTATAGACATGCTATAACAGCAACTATAGCCTACCATGCCTTCTGACTATACATATATAACTAAAACTTTTTTTTTTTTTTTAAGTATGCATTATTAACCAGTAGTGATACAAAAAATAAATATCAGTCAATGGTGACAAATTAAATTTTCCCTCATTTAAGTAAAATAAAAAGGGATGGAGCGCTGGTCGTAATATCATCGATAACGATAGAGATAACTCCAACAGTTGTTTTAGTTGCTAAAATGTCTATTTAGTGAGAGCAACATCGATGTAAGTTAATCCGACTCCCGCCCATATTACAGTTACCGTTACAGTTTTCTGTATTCTTATAGGTGAAATGTCACAGTTCTTAACGTATGGCCGTAAAGACTAAAGACTTAATCTACGAACTCAGTTCTTTCGTTTTAGTCATGTCTTAATTAGTTTACATTTTGCTATCATTATATCTTCTCACCAATTATGACCATTACATTAACTCAGAAAAATTAGCACACAAAATACTCAATACTCTTACATAAATAAAGCGATGAGTTTTGTGAAGAAAACGTGTGTATTGTCCAGTCGTTCTCTTATTTTTTTTTTTTTTGGTTCTAATTTCTTCTTTTATTTATTCAGCATTAGTAATAATAGTATACAATGTATGTATGTATTTTAATAAGCCTTAAAATACTTATAATGTATTTTACTGTTAAATTTCCTTCTCTTTTAAATTTATAAAAATACGGCACATATTGAAAGTATTAACTGAAGATGTTATCATTAAGAACATTTTGCTGAGAATTGCATAAATATAATAACACTTTGTTATTTGGTGTCTTGTGTGAAGAGGTTAAACAAAACCTTTTTAGAGTCCAGATGACTCACAATTCAGTTTTTGGCAATTAAGATTCTAACCTCCGACAATTCATAGCACCCCCCCCCCCCGGAAGGTACTTCATTTTTCAGTATTTTATTTTAATAGAGGCTTGATGCTGCCCTGTAGAAAAGAACAAAAATGAAACAATATATCCACTGGCGGAAACCCATGTGCAAACTACTACCAAGTAAAATCTTGCGCTCAAGCATGTGATTAAGCAATAGCTATCACCCAACCTTTTGCTTGACCTCAGAGCTGATGCCTCAGTAAATACTTGAGATTATGCTTATGATTCAAACAATTAGTTAGGATATCGAGATGTGCACCGAATCATGCTCAGATGCCTCAGAGCTCCTTGCACAAGCAACGACGGGGGAACTGTACCATTAATGTCACACAATGCTACCAAATAATATTTCATACATTAATTAAGTTATTTCTATATGTCAGGCAAGGCCAGCATGTCCTTTTTTCCTTGCTCATCGTTGTAATATTTAGAAAAAGTTTGCAAAAAGGTACAAATAAGAATAGAATGGCATATATTTAGACGGGACAATCTAAAAGCAATTTTCACTCTGAATGTAATATTGATCGTGGCGGTTCAACTTCAGGAATGGCTGCTCATTCCTCTATCGAATAAAGATATTTGTCGTGTATAAACTTACCTGATAGTACCAAATATTAATAGTTAATCAAACATATTTCTGAGATGAAATTTATTTTAATCGACAGCTGTTTAGACGTCATTTGTGTGCTTCCAGGTCCGGTATTGAATATGCATTATGATTCAGACAAGAACAAAATGGTATGAGTAAAAAAAAAAAAGATATTTGTTTTATTAATGCGAGTACTGCCTTCCTTTTCACTCATTTGAGACTCACTGGTCCACCACAGAAGATTTTCATTTGAGACAATGAGAAATCACTTTTTGAATAAAATTGGCAATCTTATGAATCTCAACGTCTTTATATAGATTTTTAAAAATGACATTCGTGGGGCATTTCAAACCGGGTAAAGCGTGTACACACACTAAACTTAATACATTTGTTATGTAAAATAGTCAACTGACAGCATTTCGTAGCACTTCGTAAACAGGTGTTGTTTGTTTGTTGTTTCTTTTTTAAGTCAGTAAGTGTCAAATGCAAATAATCTCAGTAGAAATGTGAGATTGTAATCTCTTTGCCCTGTGCATTATGAAACCCATGGCTGCTGGATTATTTCAAAGGCAATATCTTTTGTACTTGATTTCTGTCGACGATCGTCGACAGAAGCGAAAATTGTAGTTTTGCAGTAATTAGACAATGCGGAATGCCTTTTTCGACATAATATCATTGATCACGTTTGTTTTTTAAAAGAAACACAAAGGTTGTCTTTTCCTTCATCGCCATGTTTATAGTGTTTTAACCCGTTGGCTACTGAATTCTCTCACTCCCATAGGGTTAATACAGAAACCACCCGGGACCCGTTAGGCAATGGCTTAATCATGGATTAGCTCTCACTCAAATTGGAAACAAGATGCTTTATGAGAAATAATAATGTTTTGAACCTATAGATTTCAAAGCAATAGTTTGCTTTTCCCTACACAATCAACAACTGGCAACGAGAAATACAATATGGATGTAGGAATATTTCAAGTTATATTGTTCATCTTACTTTTTAAGTCAGTGGCTTTCTTTAGTAATAATAATATAGACAATTAAGCATCAAATGGCGAGAATGAGAGATATGCAAAAGGAGGGTTAACTGCAGATTTTAATTTATTTATATATAATCATATAAACATCATCGTTATCTTACATAAATCATCAATAATAAGCACATTTAAAAGTCATGTGCGTATGTATACAGAATGACTGATAACGCAGCTTTTAATTTGTATAGGTATAACAGGTACTCTTTAGGTTCTCTACTGGTGTTGGGGGAAAAAAGCAGTCCAAAATGCTACAGTAAGCAACTGAGACATTTTAATTGAATGATAAACAAAGGAAATTACTTAACATATGATCATGATGATGATATCTATAATTTTGGAAATGTTCATACTGAATTGTTAATATATCACGTTCCTTGAAAATTTGTGTCATTCTTTTTCACCAAATCTTAATGATTTTTTTCTTGAAACCTCTGGAGTTAAAAAAAAAAAGAACAAGATAATTAATTTGATGGCCATAATAAAAATGTGAAATAATATTTTTAGGAGTAGGAAAAGTATTCAGCTCGTGTTGTACCATTTTCAGATGGTAGATTTCGGCTGCTTTGATCGAGGGTGTTTTAAAATTCGAATACCGTACTCTATCAGATTCTTGCACAGCAAGATGTAGCCTAAAGAAAAGAGATTCCCTCTTGTTGTGTTATATATAAAAACGGACTAGCATACTTCCAATAATGTTGGGTAAAAATCACTTCTATCAGCGGAAGGAGAATCTTTTTCACATGAAAAAAAATTATCCCAAGATTTACAAATTAGGTAGAGGTAGGAGTTCAAATGTGTCCAGTATTGATAAAACTGCGTTTTAAACAATTTGTCTTGCCTTGTCGTAATAATCGGCACTCTCTCAATGTACATTCTGCACTTCTACGGATCTAATGAAGTAAAATTGCAGGGGCGCGTTCAAGCATCCTCCCCCCCCCCCCCCCCCCAAATCACGGTTTTCAAACATGTTTACATTTTTTTTTTCCGGTCGTCAATTTAAACATGTTTAAGATCGCCGTTGTAAAACGCAGGAAAGGGTCATTTTATAAACACATGGTTTCGACAGAATTATGGTTGCCGGAAATGCATTAACGCAACGGAGATCTCAAACACGTCTAAGTCATGATGACGTCACAATCTGCTCCTGGTTCCGTTGCAAAAATCGCGAGCCCTTCTAAAATTACATTCTGGGAGAAAAACTAGAAAACACATAGGGAATTATAGAAGAAGATGTGAAAGAAAGATACAAATAAATAACATAAGAAAAGATAGAATGTATGATAAAAGAAGAAAAGTAAGGAAATACATGAGCCCCTCCACACCCCCCCCCCCAAAAAAAAAAATGATTGGACGCACCTCTACATGTTAATGTTATTAGATATCTATAAGTGAAGTATGTCCATTAATTTTAGAAAGTGCCGATTACTATGACAAGGCCAGACGAATTGTTTAAAACACAGCTTCATTGATACTGAACACAATTAATCTGAACTCAAACCTTGCGTTACATGATGCTCCCTAAAATCGAAATTCCTCTACCAAATGTGTAAGTCTTGGTATCATTTTTCATGAGGAAATATTTTCCTTGGGCTGATATCAGTGAATTGGACTAAACGTTATTGGAAGTATGCTAATCCATTTGTATTGGGGCATCCTTTATAATCGGAGTGGATGTGCTTGCTCCTGTGAAAAGACATGTCTAACCAAACCTCTTGATGACCGACTTTGTGGCTTGCCCTGTAACGGTAACTTGCCGAAATTCTGCGGTGGGGTTACTAAAACATCCCGTTATGTCGGTAACCCTTCTATGTCCACGATGATTGTCTCAATTTGAATCTCCCAGAGTGAATTTGATATTCTACTTTTAAAGGTGACGGAATAAAATTCAAAAGACGAAAACAAAAATCATTGTGGTTTTGCATAATTTAGATGGAAATTGAACTGAACGAAATTGTCATTGTTAAATGAAGAGCACGATCATATTTAATACACAAAATATGAATGCGTTAGTTATATACAGCTGCGATATGTGGAATAATTCGTAATAAAAGCATCCCACTGTGCAATGATTTGAATAATGAATATATTCCACTACAGGGTAGGCTATGACAATTCTAAATACTATGTAATCTTACAAATCACAAAAATAAGCTTACAGTACCCGACCTCAAAATCACATTTTGTTTAACTGTGAGAAATCATAAAGTGGACTAGGTAATTTTGTCAATCATAATAACATTTTGGGCATTCATGTAAATACACTGTTTTATCGAAGATGGACGGTCGGTCCTGACAAAATTAACTTTGTTATTTTTTATTAACCCATAGCAGTTCAGTGTCTCCTTTTAGAGATGTGTTTGGATTATCTTTTCCAAAGTTTCAATATCGATTTTTTAAATAAATCATACCACTAACCACTAACCACTAACCACTTGCCTAGAACTAAGTTCGTGATCACGGTGATGATTGTGGCAATTTAAAATTTTGAGGAAGTATTTAATATTCAAGTTTAACTCTGATATTTTGAATTAAAATGACAAAAAAGGGTCCTGGTGATTTTGCAAAACAGAAGACAAATATATATGACCTTATGAAGTGGCTCTTTGAAAAAAGTGATTGCGATTTCCTCATAGCATTAATAACGTGACTGTGTTTATTACATTTTGGATAAGGAATGTTTTCATTGTATATCAATCACAAACAATAAGTTGTTATATTATAATAGTACTTGTAATAAATAATCATTGCATAGATTTGAGTGGTTTTAATGATTAACCCGATAACTACTGAATTCCTCATTTCCATAGGCTGCCCGTTTCCCGTAGGCTATGGGTTAACAATAACATTTATGATTTTTTTTTTAAGCATTTGCATGAAAAGTATCATTCCAACTTGTTTTTGGAGGCGCGTTTCAAAGAAGAATACACAAAGCTAATTGATCCATGTAATTCACGAGGTCTAATGCCGCTATATCAGTAGCTTTTAAACTCCGCAACGCAATCTGGTCTAGCATTCTGACATTTCAGCAATACTTTGAAGTAACGTCTTATTACAGTTACTTACGTCCATTCCTTTATAATGACAAGAAATCGTTTCTATTTCAATACAAATGACTTTTCTCTAGTATGCTCATATGGTTTTCTGTTGTTTTTTTCTGAAGGTTCGTAATTCCCAAGATTAGTTACTCCAAAGCTTCGTATTTCCGAAGGTTCCTTTACTCCGAAGGTTCATAATTGCTAAGGTTCGTAATTCCAAAACATGTGTAATAAAACCCTACATCATTTTCGGAATTACGAACCTTTGGAATAACGAACCCTATTTCATTTCCTGAATTATAAACCCCCCTTTTTTTTCCATTTTTGGAAAAACGAACCTTCGCAATTATGACCTTTAGGAGTACTGCAAGAAATGTTCGGAATTATGATCCCTCTTTCATATTCGGAATTATGAACCCCCCTGGTATAGGAATGTTATCCTTCGGAATTATGAACCGTCGGAATTACGAACCTTCGAAAAAAAAAAATACCCTCCGTTTATATAGTCCTTATCAACATGATCAAGATTAATACGTATACATTTGCATGTATGTGTAAAATATTTCATCTGCACTTAAGATTTTCTGCATCTTTCGTATAATTTCTAAACATATGAAGACAATATATAAATTATCCATTGCCTATATTTTCCAACTTGTTATGTTTTTATACTTGTTTTCGCCCTGCAGTTAACTTTGAAAATAAATAAAAAACCTCCTGCGTGAAAAACGGCACTGGTGAAAATAAAAGTATACATGCCACATTATTGTGTAGTAACACGCTACGTCGAAGTAATAAATAAATAGGTTGATAGTCTGAAATTCTCTCTTTTGTATAATTCCTGTAATTTGTAATAAGTAAGTAAATCAGAGAAATGTAAATTAACTGCCCGTGGATGCTTTGCACAAGTCTTGCTTTCTTTCTTTTCTTTTTTTAAATCTATTGGCATTTAACTTTAAGTTATCAATCATTGGACTTCGGGGGTTTTTTTAGCGTTTTTTCGAGCTGTGACTATGAATAGACAACGTTACCCCAACTGCAGCGACTTTCCCCGACTCGACCTTGAAGGAACGACTCATTCGGCTGGATATGAGGAATAATTACCTTTTTAACTCTGGGAATATGCTTACAGCTTACATCGATATCGAAAAAGAAGAGAAAGAAAAGGAGTGAGAGAAAGGAACGTAAAACATAGAAGGCATTGTTAATTTTCATTTAATCCATGTAGTAAGACCAACTAATGGCTTAACCCATGCACACTACGCCATTGGTTTGCTTTCAGTTTTACAACCAGCTATACATTCGGACCTATCGAATAATCGTATTGGGCAGTCAACCCATAAAGGTAACTTGTTTTGAGGGAAAGTAGCAACATTTTAATGAGATTGTAGAAGCTTTGAATAATTATTGGATAAATAATGAGAGATTTGTTCAGTTAAATAAGAATCTAGAATCGTCGTGTTATTTGTATGTACGTGTAATATAGTTGGGAAATGCTTACAATTGTATTTATTTTGTACACTCACTTAAAAGAAAGTTAACAACCATTACGTCTATAAATCATACGTATATTCCAATACACTCTTTCATTGCAGCTTTATTACTTTAAAATTTCATTTTATTAAACAACATTGTGTTTCAACATGCCATTATATAATTGCTCTCTTTCATTATTCTAATACCTCCTATATCATTTCAGCGGTGACGTTTTGTTAGTTATTTTGTTAGTTATTTTCCTAGTTTTCCTAGTTATTTTAAGAAAATACGAGCGGTAATAGATATCAAAATCATTCTACCCTTAAAAAAGGGAATGGGTTATATTTTTGTCCCATCTTAAGGGGCCTTAAGGTGAGTAGCATCAAGAATAATACCGTTTGTTACTTGGAAGTTTATCATTATTTAGTGCAGTTTTCTTCATCACTCTCGATATTCCAATTTTACAAAAGATGATTTCGTGTATTCTGAACATATTTTGTTATTTTTCATTCACGTTTTCTCCCTGTAGAGGATATTGCTGTGCCGATCTCCGTTGCAGGGGGCATTTTCCTGATCATTATTGTCGCAGTCATACTGGTATATCGCCGGCGAAACAATACTGCAAAAAAACGTGAAACAATTACCAAGAAAGCCCGAAAAGACAGAGAAAGAGCTGACAAAGGACGCTATCGATTGAGTCTTCGAGATAAAAAAAGTTCAGGAAAGGAATCCACGTGTCCCACCAGAACCTCAGTATCAGACACTGAATAAGGCGATCCATAAACTACCGGACATTCCTCAAGATGCTGAGATAACAGCAATGACGTCATCAGATGCGGGAGTTAAAGAAGGGATCTATGAGGACCCTGACCTTGAAGATTCAAAGGTACCCACAGCAGGTTATGAGTTATCACACGAGTACCTTGTCTCAGGACAAGGTGTTTCTTTCAGGAGGAGTTCAGCGGACGAGCATCACGAATATGACTACGCTGATGTATACAAATATAAATTGAAGGCTCCTGTTAGAGGTACCAGAATCAGTAACGATGGATACCTTCTCGCGGAACCGGATATACACGGCTTGCAAAACATTGGCTCCAACGTATATTACTCTTCGCGTTTACCAAAATCACAAAAGCAGGGGAAAGTTAAATCCTCAGAAAATCCTAAGAATAAAGTGTATTACTCTTCCGGTATACGTAGATCACATAATCAGGGGGAAAGTGGGCCTTCACAAATATCGGACCTTCACACGTACTCTGCACACATACCAAGAGCTGTTGATGAAGTGAACATTAAGCATTCAAGGAACCCTGCAGGCCCCAAAGTGTACTATTCTACACGTTTACACCGCTCAGACGATCGGGTTTCAAATATCTCTTCAGCACTAAATATTGTAGAGGACGAGAGTTACATAGAAGTGGAAGAGAACTGATAGAGCTGATAACATACTCTGCTGTATTTTCTAAAAATAAGATTATTGGGATGTGTTAGTATTTTCTGCCTAAATATTGTTTAATATATTTCAATGTGTTTAATAAGAAAGTAATTATTCAGCATCTTAAAGGTAATATTTCTTTCAGCGTGGACATAAATATTTAGGTACTGAATGATTATCAAATTGTATTTTACCATGTAAAGAAATGGCTTCAGGAACTCATCCGCATACAACAAAATAATCAGTACTTCAATTTATTCTGAGTCCGGGGGAAGGTCATTTAGAATACTATTTAAAATATTAGAGTATTTTTATGACACTAATGCCATTGGATAGAAGCTTACAAGTAGAATAAATTATAGGTATCGCTTTCATTTTATTGGTCGAGTTTTGGGGGGAGTCATTTATAATACTCCTTAATAGATTATGGTATTTATGATAAATACAAATTACAGGGATCTCTTTCACTGGCAATCAATTCGTATACAAATCAATGAAATACCATCAAATAGCATACACACACACACACACACACACACACATCATATATATATATATATATATATATATATATATATATATATATATATATATACATCTATATATATAACTGCTTATCAAGTACATGACATTTAAGACGCCTTTTAAATATATTGAATGAAGGGCATAGTCTAATGTGTTATTCCGTACTTTATGTCCAGTATGAAAATATAGATTTCTGAAAAAAAATCTTAATCGTGTGCTAGATAAATGATGGATTTGTAAGTTTCTATTTTCATAATGATGACTTTGTTTATGAAGATTATAATACTTTGGAATTGATGCAGGAAATAAATGATAAAAATGTATACATATATTGCACATTGATATAAATACAGGTCATGAATATTTCAAACAATAAAGCCAGAATTTTTTGGTGTGTATAATGATTACTGTGAGAAATTATTTTAACAGTTTTTTTTCTGTAATCTAAATAGTCTTCTAATGTTTTGCTCACTACAGTTTGCCCACACGGGTACACAATAAATAGATAGGGGGAAATTAATTAGTTAATTACATTTAGAATATCAATGGTATTTATGTCAAGATATAAAGGTAGTTTATGTAGTACAATAATATTTTTTGCTAATCTACTAAAAACAATGCCAGTGTGTTGGTTGATATCTCATTTATTGTTACACCAGTGAATTAACATTTGTTACATGCTCTATAAGAGTGTGTCTTTAATAGTTAAACGAGCTGCATTACCATTTGAATTCTTTATATAACATATCCTAACTTTAGTTGTCTTTAACTTCAAAACAAGTTTATCAATTTCTTACCATAATACAACTTTATCAAAGTAAGTTATGAATTGCTGTTTCAGCGTATTAATGTATGTATCGGACATAATTAGTATATATTATTTTTCATTTATGAGAAATATTACAATCATCTTTGACGTATAATATAAACAGCAAAAGACTCAGTATCGAACCTTGAGGTTCACCACGTTGTTGTCTTAAGTTCAGATTTTAAACAATCTATACATACAAATTGTTTCCGTTTACTTAAATAACTTTAAAACCGTTTATGTAAAACATTATCTTAATCCATATAGCTATGCAATTTATCTAATAATAAATGACCAAGTGAATCAGAGGCCTCAGACAAATTCAGAAAATCCTGTGGTAATTTTTTTAAAGATTCAAGGTATTTATAAACATCATATTTGAACATCTGATCCAGATTTATTGGCGTTGCCAAAATGTATTACATAAATATTACTTTAAAGACAGAAACTTAAGATCGTGGCGTGTAGTGTATAATATACGATGCAGTTTGATAAATGCATGAAACATAACATGGCTTAAATAGGAGATGCATAATGTGATGGTTTCTGACATTGTAAGAATCACATAGTATTGGCACGATTGGAAATGATTGTTGATCGAAACTTATGTTTAAATGCTGACCCTGTATAAGTATTTTAATTATAACCCTCACCTTATTCTATATGTAACTTTTATTGCTCTTACAAAGCGACAGAAACTCACAGTGCCTTAATACGTTCGATACCCTGTGATGTAAAGTCATGTTTAATTGTATTGTCATTTTTGCATCATTGTATGAAGAGGATTAAGCAGCGAACTAAATGCTTCCACGTCCATTATGATATTATGAAGATTGATGTTTGCAATTGAAAACTAAATTATGTTTGCAGTCATGCATAATATTTTAAAAATAAATTGGGAATAGCAACTGATTAAAAAAAAAAAATTATATATATATATATATATATATATATATATATATATATATATATATATAAAGCTATATATATTTCCGCATTCTAGGTTTCCTTCACTCTGTTCACGAACTTTCCATCGTAAAAAGAAAATGAAGTCTGCACATTTTGTTCTCATAAAAATCCAATTTGTATTCTTATATTTTACTCTTATAAAATTAGCACCATGATAAAAATCATGAGTGAGATATAACGATAATAAAAAGAGGGAGGAAGAAGAAAACTGTAAACTTTGAGCATAAGCTGGCATACTAATGAGGAGATAAAAGAGTGAAATACAATGGGTGAGGAGAAACGCGAATGGGGTGGGGGAGGGGGGGGGTCTAGAGAGAGAGGACAGAAGACTAGAGATGAGACAGAGGTAGACAAAAGCAGTATAAAACACACACATACACACGCGCACGCACACACACACATGGAGCCTGAACATAAAAACGACTAAGAATTGCAATTGCTTCCACAGTACAACGGTATTTTGCCATCGTCATCCTTTCTCTTCACATTTTCTTAAAATTCCACGATATCACAACTGTTTCCTCTACAAAAGAATAAGGAGAGATGAGAAGACATAGAGAGATAGAGAAAGAGAGAAGGGTGACATAGAGAGAAGGAGGGAAGGAAAGGGAGATTGAAAACATATAAATGGGAGAGGGGACAGATCGAGGGAGGTCTAGAGAGATGAAAAGAGAGAGGAGAGGAGAGACAGAGAAAGAGAGAGAAAGAGAGAAAATGAAAGATAATAAAAAAGAGGAGATTTCTAAAAATTAAAATAAAATAAGGGGGTAGCAGGAGAGAGAAACAGGAACATTCAATCGACTCACAATTCCGTTAGTACCATTCCTGCCATCACCATTTTTGGTTCCATGACATTTGCTCCTGCGACAAATGCTCCGGTCTAGCTTTGCCATGTTAATCCTAGACCTAAACCTAACCCTAACCCTAACCCTAACCCTAATCCTAATCTTCATATTGTCCTTAACAAAAAACCAAATGATGACCTTGACCTTAACCTTTGACCTTTCGAGATATAGACGGAGGAGCAAATGTCCCAGGAGCAAATGTCGTGTCACCCCATTTTTCACCCATTACCAAATTTTTAATTGTATGTTTTCAAAGTTCCCACATAAACAAAACTACATCTTTTTTTGTTTTGTTTGTTTGTTTTTTATCGTTTGGTCTTTCCAGTCATTACCAAGAGAAAGAGAGAGAGAGAGAGGCGCGATGGCTCAGTGGTAGAGCGGTGGTCTCGTAACTGGAGGACCCGGGTTTGAAATCTAGTGAATGCGCTAGTGCCCTTTGGTAATGAATTTATCCTAATTACCAAGTCCCTCGGAGAGGACTTAAATCCTTTGGTCCCCTGGTTGCTTACTTACAAGCATACACATGCTTTCTTAGCAGTCAGGTAAAATAAACCATCATACAAACATTCAACAGATAGGGGGTGGGAGGAAGTGAAAAATGAAAGGGAGACAGAGGGGTAAACTGAGCTAGGGAGATTGAGAGAAAGGGATAGAGGGTGTGAGAGAAAATGTGACAAAAAGTAGGAAACAATACAGAGAGCAAGAGAAAATAAGAGAGTGCGGAGTTTAATAGGCAGGGAGAAGAGGGAGATAAGATCTATTAGAATCTAAGAGTGCATGGCTCCTAGGTTATTCAGCACTATACATGAGGGGGCGTTTTCCTCCTCCTTTCCATTCTCTCAATTCCAGAAAGAAAAAAAAAAAACGTCCAAATAATCACAAACTTTCCGATTGGACTATACTGTTCCCTTTCTCTCAGCTGCATGCACAACATGTGCTAAGTGAAAGCCATACCACCGGTAACAATGCCGCCCTCTACGCCTCACAATTGTATCGTTTATACACAGTATGTATTTCTGCACCCGACTGGCATGCGTGGGGCAAGCGGCCCAAAGAGCAGATCGGCTAAAATGAAAAACAGTCACTGTGTTAATGTAATCATTTCAAGTAGCATCATGCACTGACACTTCCAAAAGGGTGAATTTTCGATTGTAAAGTTATTGTTGTTATTTTTGTTTTTAATTATTATCATTTAATTAATGGCATTTGAAAATCAATTTATTTTCAAAAGGTACTATAATCCTTTTCAGTTTTGTTCCAGAAGGTACTACATCCATGGCAATGACGTCGTTGGGAATTAACCATTCAGAGAACTATATTGCCTCTTGACCTTGCACTGGCCTTTATCTATGTCCTACCAGTCAGAGAGCGTATCGAATATCAAATTCTGCTTATTACTTGGAAAACATTACATGGTTTTGCCCCCTCATATATTGAAAATCTAATTTCTGAATATGCACCTACTCGTTGTCTGCGTTCTTCTAGCAAAAATCTTCTTGTGGCACAAAGAACGAAATCATCTCTTGGTGACCGTGCATTCATTGCTGCTGTACCTTGTTTATGGAACCACTTACCTCCTAATATCCGTTCCATAGACACTTTTGATTCTTTCACGTTAAAATTTGAAGACAGTCCTTTTTCTAAAGCATAGAGTGAAACGTAATTCAGCATTATTTGAGTATCTTCAGTCCATTATATTTCTACCTTCTTGTTTCTCTCATTTTCATCACGCGCCCCGGTATAGCTAAACTAGATAGATGGCGCAATATAAGTGCGGTGTGTTATTATTATTATTATTATTATTATTATTATTATTATTATTATTATTATTATTATTATTATTATTATTATTATTATTATTATTATTATTATTATTATTATTATTATTATTATTATTATTATTATTATTATTATTATCATCATTATTATCTGCAAAATATTGAGGTTGGCTTTTGGTTTTCTTGCTGTTTGTCGATCTACAACACAGGTCTGGCGAATCACATATTTCATGAAAAAACTTATTACAATTTAAACAAGCAATGGAGGAGAGTGAAGGAGTACTTATTTACAAAACAAATCACCCCAAAATGTATTAGTATAATTTTATATTGTTTTAGTATTAATGAAGAGCTGTTCAATAATCTTAACTTGTACATATTTTGTTTCTAAGTTCAGTCTTTGCTTCACGTTTTTTTGTTGTTGTTGTTGTTGTTGTTTTTTTTTTGGTTTTTTTTTTTTTTATTATTTTTAAATTCATGTATAATTTTGTTTATGAGTTAGTGCTAAAAGCAAGGGTGGATAATACTAGATTTGTATTATAAACTAAACAATTAAGGATGACTTCCACATCTATTTGGTAAAATTATTCTAAACCCAAAAATGTGATAAATAATTTTGGGGAGGCCGGAGGCATACCCTAAAGCATTGAATAAAATCGTTTAAAAAAAAGTGAAAGTGAAGTGTTCTAATGTGAAAATGTTGGAAGGGAGCCCGGGAGGTCATTTTAGATTATTTTTTGATACTGTTTATATCTTATGTTTTGCAGAAAAAGAGGAATTAAAACAAAAATGCCAGGGGTCTCCCAACCCCACATCTGCCTATTCACTTTATAACCCTTAACCGTGGCAAACACTTATTATAATTTAGTACTAACTCTAAAATAACAGATTTGATGTATGTGGGGGAAAAATATCAAAATCTGTTAAGATTAATTTGCAATGGCCGGTTTAGATTTGAATAGGGGCACTGTTAGGCAGGCCCATCAAGATTATGTCGTATTACCCGGAAATTTCCCAAGGAAGATACCTATTTTTAAAGGAATATTGTTTAAAAGAGAAAGTTTTGAATCGATCAATAATTGTTGTATTAAAAAGGGAAGATAGTGGATCGATATTCTCAAAGATTTTCAAGGATTTTGGAATAACCAATGGAAAAATAACGCCTCTTGAATTACAGAAAAAAAAAAGAGAGAAAAGGAGATTTTTTTTTTTTTTTTTTTTTTAAGTTTCCCTTGGATTCGGGTTCTATTGTTGTCACCCATGGACCTAATTTGAGGGATCAACAAAAGCTGTCAGTCATTCGGCAATGACAGCGCTACGTTAATTATGTTGTGACGCCTACTTCCGGTACGGGCGTGCGTTACGAGTTTTCGTATTGATCAGCTAATATGCCTTAATCAAGAGCGGGTCTGAAACGCTTTCAACAATTGGCGAGTCATTAATGTTATGAGCTGCAGCCTTCCACTATATAAACAGTGCTACCTCTTATTTGTATAGATATTCGGAATTGAAAGATCAGTTTTACGTATTTATGCATGATTATGATTGTTCAAGTGTTTGAAATAATGTAATAATAAAACATTATCATTATTTTATATTTAGGATACAAAATCTGTACAATAGATACCCGACACTTGAACTATTAAATGGTGTGAAATATATAGGGGCATAAATGTATCAACAAGTTACAAGTATTACCTTTGCAAATTTAAGAGATGGATTAACTCTTTCCGTGCCAATGTCACAGGTGACAGATAGACTTGTCATTTTCATTCACCAATTGCTCGACCACAGGAAAGGTATATGGTGGTCAATGTATATATAACAAAAAATAATGATAATAATGATAAGCTTCACTCAAACATATAGTTATGAATATATGCTACCACATAAATTTTCTCTGCAGATTCTTAAAAAAGATAGTACCTGACATCAACATTAAACAATAGTAAACAAAATAATAAGAAACAAAAAATAAATGGACAAAAAAAAACCCCTCAAATGTAATTTTCAATGATTCTTATGCATAAAGTAGGGTAAAGTAATAATGTTTGGTATCATAAGAAATGGTAATACATTTCCTACAAGTTTTGTACACAATATTTTGTGAAATAATAGATGATTACTGAAGTGAACATTTGAGAAGTAAACATTGATCACATTTTGATAACATTATAAAGAGAGCTAAACCCCTTGGCACAGAAAGAGTTAATAATGCATATTTCACAGCATGCAGTTCGAAAACAGGAGTATTTAGCAATGTGAGCTATTTGTCTGTTAGTATTAAGAACGATATATCTTTCCATATTGAACAAGTTTTTGTTCATTTTCGACCAAATTTCATGTTTTAATGACCTTGATAATAAACTATGAAATAATGATGCAATACAAAAAAAAAAGAGGCTCAGATGGCCTTTAATATTTGCGATTAAATTTTGTGATAAACCAACCAATATATTAAACTCTTCGTTTTAACCCATCATTCTTCATTTCATGTCTGTGCCCTATAATGTTATACGAAATTGAATCACAGATACATATTACATGTATAAAAACAATAAAACATACTTTAAAAATATCTTTTCATCATATTTAATTGTCTAAACTAAACATTTCAAAAATATATTTTCATCATGTTTAATTGTCCAACGTAGTTCAGGGGCCGCAGAGTTTGTTTGAAAGCTTTGTTGTTGTTGTTGTAAGTTGTTGATTTCACTCATTAATGACAATATTCGAACGTTGTTTTTTTTTCGGAGGTTTTATGAAACGTGTCTACTCACAACAACAACAAAACAAAAAAAAGTGGAGAGGGCTGCAGTCCCCCCGCCCCCTCCCCCGCCTGGTTCCGCGGCCCATGCGTATTGGCGGAGAAAGGTTGAAGCACCTGAAATGAAGGAGTATAGTGATTTGTATCCTATACCATTAACATGATGAAAATGTCCTTTTTATAATACTTGGCCTTAATTTTCCTTTATAGTGAATGAAAACTTTTTTTTTTTAATTAAGAATTTGCCTTATGAATGTTAACGTCATTTTAGTAGCAGTCTGAGCACTTACTTCCCCAAGAGGTAAGTAACACATTCAAAATCTTTAAAATTGAATTTGTCGTGTTTAAATTAAATGTTTAAAATATAATGAGACAATAGATTGTTATGAGAACGTTTTAGGTATATATATATATATGTTTATTTCTTTCTACCGGGTATTACAGATAGGTAACTGAGGTATATTTTTTGGAATTGTCTTCTTAGGACCAACTTCGCTGTGAGTAGATGTCTGTGTTTAATGACGGAAAGCTGATCACAAGCAACACATTAGTTTTTCCAATTACTGAGACGAAGTATTGATTAATTTATCTCTTCTTCATGAAAGTTCACGATAAAAGTGTCGTTATTGATGGAAAAGCAGTAGCAACCAGTAGCCCATTAGGAAAAACCAGTTAAAGCCAACTTGTAACCCTGAAAATTGAAACGGGATACTGGTCTAGTGGCACCGGACAAGTTATAATTCAACTGGTCTAGCTTAACTGGATCAGTAATGCTGGTTTAAAAAAAAAAAACAGTTGGCTTTGACTGGTCTAACTGGTCCAGTTGGATACCAGTTAATTGTAAACATGTAGAAGTCCACCGGTAACCAGTTGGAAATTTCAATTGTAACCAGTTAAAACCTCCAGCTGAATACTAGATTAACACAAGTTAATTAGCACTAAGTAGTTATTTGTGCCAATCGAAACAACACAGTAACACTGGTTTATTTGCAATGAGTAGATTTGATGTATTTAATGCTATAATTGCCCTTCCATGTAGTTGTTTTTGATGAATGTATTTTAGTTCATGGTTAGTGTTTCCCTAAATTCATGTTTAATTAACAAGAATTGATACACGGTACTGAAATGTCCTAATACTTGTTTGTTGATCTTTCTTTTTATTTTGGAAATGTATGGCATCAAACTAAATCTTTTAAAGAACTATGCTGTAAATCAACGTAAATGGTATGAAATTATAGATCTACACTCACCCAGCATTTATAATAAAAATGAACTGGTGTCAATTGGTACAACTAGAAATATGCCCAAAGACCAGTTATCAACTGCTGCAACTGGAAATATGCCCATAAACCAGTTATCAACTGGTGCAACTAGTCATGAAAAACTTGTGTCCATTCAATTACATCAACTGGTCGCTTGATGTGTCAGAGACCAGTTAGAATCAAGTGGAAGCAGTTACGTTGTAACCGATTCCAGTTGAAATCTACTGTAACTGGTTTTTCCTTCTGGGTGCCATTTATCTTCGAGGTCCATACTGAGATTGGAATGGCGCTCGAATTCTGGTTTCTACAAAAGTTGGTCATATGATGGCGATATTATTAATGTCCTGAAGGCAATGAATATGGGAAAAGGTATAAACATTTGTACTCAATAGCTTCACTATATATGTATGTGTGTGTATATGTATATATATATATATATATATATATATATATATATATATATATATATATATATATATATATATATATATATATATTATAGCTACTTGTTTTCTGCCTTAGAAATGAGCTCATTGCTTTGTATCTCACTTCATTTGATAACTTGGAAACATTACTTTCAGAATATTAGTATGCTTAAACAGCAGCGGCACATTAAATTTTGAGGTTATTATCAAAGGAATGAAGACGAGAGAGAGTCTTACGATTGTGACTGTTAATCAGCATGATCAGAGTAAGGATTTATGGGATGTTGCTTCATCAGGTTCATGGAAAAGGTTAAATTATAATGAAGAGAAATTGGAGAGAAAATGAAGAGAAAAAAAAAATATATATATACAGCAAAATTGATCCTTTATCCCAATTTTTCACAGAAAAAAAAAATTATTAGGAGGATAATAAAAAGATCATATAAAAGACCTTTCTAATGATGCATGTGAGTTACCATAAAGACATTAAAGAAATTTAGAGAAATGATTATTAAACGCAGAAAAGATAAATGCATGGAGAAGGTGGCTATTGAGTACGACTTACTTTGCTCTTCTGGGGATCTAGCAAGTTTGTAGGTACAAACAAGAGCTATACATATATAGAGTCGCGACACTGGAGGTCGCTTCTGATTGGTCAGTCATTTCATGGAGCTTCAAATAGTTCCCTCCAATAGAAAGTACGTGAAAGGGAACTAATGGGAGCTCCATGGTCCACCATGTTTTAAACAAAGACCGCGTACGCTTAGGCTTATTATGCGCGTGTCACAATTCTCTCTTTCAACGCACTCTGGTACAAACGAAAGAGTATAAATGCGAAGTGTGCTAATTACCTCAATTAAGCACGTGTGCATAATGTGGTGCGTTCGAATGGCTCTTACACGCCCACATGACGCCACAAACGGTTGTACGTGTTTAATAGCAGATGACCTTTTTGGGGCAAAAGGCATGCACAGTCCCTGAAATGTATGGGGCCCTACTCGATTTGTTGAGCCAAAATTATATCCTTTCAGAGCCTATTTTATGTAAGTCACATGTTTCATAATGTTTCCATAATTATGTTTCCATAGATATTCTGTTAACCTATGGCAGCCGCAATGCCAAAAGCATACAAAGTCCCTGAAATTTATGCGAGGTCTTTTCAATTTGTTAGCTTTCTTTAAGCTTTCATAGAGTCTCAAATAGCATGTAAGTTACATTTATTTCTATTTCAAAACCAAAACCAGGGGAATTGTGATCATTCTAAAATTCCTTGTCTAGGCGTGTAAACCTATAATAGGCGGCACCCTTTCGATCGAAATCATCCATAGTCCCTAACATTTATGGGGGTCTATTCGATTTAATGAGCCTTAATTATTCCTTTCACGAGCTCAAAATTTCATGTAGGTTTTATTTTCATAATTTAGAATAAATTATTGGGAAATCAAAATCATTAAAAAAATATATATAAAGATGGAAATTTTTTCTGCCCAAAACAAGGCATAATCCCAGGAGATTTCTGGTGACATTTATTGGAAATAAGGTTCAATCAATTTTGTTTCGGAACTATCAATCCTTCCTCTCGTGCAAAACATATTTATAAAAGATAGAAAAGATATTATATATCAAGAAAGAATGAGACATCTTTTTACTTGTTATACTTATGGTGAACGTAATTTTTCGAGGATTTTATTCGCACAGAAACTTAAGCCTGCGAAAAGTACAACGGAAGTACATGAGAGTAAATTGTCATGACGCTATTAAAGGCCTTTGGAACAAACCTAACCCTTGTCATTCGCAATGCGTAATATAGGGTTTGAACTAGAAGAATATGTCCGCATTCCATTTACGTGTGTGTGTGTGCGTGTGTGTGTGTGTGTACGCCCCCCCCCCCCCCCCCTCCAAGTCTACCTGTGTATGTAATTTGATTTTAGATCAGAGCCATCCGTACACAGAATTGGCCCACTCGGTTCAACTTGGACACAAGATGGCGTATATTCCTTTGACCGACGTTAATTGTAGGTCTTGTCTTGAAAATATCAAATATTTTGATCCCACTTCGAAGAGTTTTCTCTACTGATAATTTTGGTACCATTCATTCTTTGCGTTTGCAGGTAGGAAGGTATTAACCCCCCCCCCCCCCCCCCCCCATGGCATTACTGAAATATGTACTATTTTTTGGCATTTAAGTTCATGCTGCTGTGTTATGTTTTATTGTGATTAGGTTCTCATGTAACTAAGAATTGCATTCAGACGAATTATTAATGATCGATGGGACCAATAATGGAAAACTGCAGTCTCCCCCCCCCCCCCCTTCCCTTGCGTAAAAACAAAGAATATTTAAGGCACATCCTAGCGATACTCCACATTCAGATAACTGTTCATTCTTTCTACATTTTTTTTCTTTCTTTCTCAGGCTGGAAACATTATACCTTACAGGCTTCCTAACTGAGAGGGGGGGGGGCAGAGAATGGAGAGAAAGAAAGAGAAAGAGAGAGAGAGAGAGAGAGAGAGAGAGAGAGAGATGCACACTACTTTCAATTGACTTTTTCGCATTATATTTCTACATTTTTCACCAGTGTAATGTTATTTAAAAAAACAAGCAAATGAACTTGAAGGGATCGATGCCCCAAATGATGTTTAGCGATGTTAATAAGAAACAAGAAACACTTGTTAAATTGAAGCACATTAAAAATTCATATTTAGATAATATCTCTACAAAAAATCGTTTTAACTGACAGAGAAGCAATTACACTGATGTTACTACAAAATTCGGTACTTTATTTGACCACTTATTTAGCTAAAACAAATACTATGAAGGGTGAAACGATGCTAATCACGAATTGCGACTTTTCATTTTGTAAACAGTGGCATGCAGATAAAACAATCCTTCTTAATACACCAAGGCGTCCAAACTTTCACATACTGTGAAATATGAATAAATATAACTCCCAAACACCATTTCTCTTGAATAGATTTACAGCCAACAAGTATTCAATTTTATATAAATATTTTTGATCAGCTACCATTACATCATCTTACTAATATACGCCTGCACAAAATGTATCGCGAGCGGATAAATTACTCATGTGTGCCCTTTGGCGTCACCATCGGAAAAAAAAGAAAAACAAGACTCAGTATTGAATATGGGCCCTATCAATATTATTCTGTAGGTGAAGACAGAGAGCTGACCGCGCACATTACAACCAGGACAACTAATATCTCCCTCTGGAAGATTATTAGGGTTCAATCAAGACAACAACAAATATATATATATATATATATATATATATATTGTAATACATTGTATGTAAACGCTTTTTTTCCCAATTTTTTTTTGCTAGAAAAAATAGATTATAGATTAACGGTACACCGAAGTATACGATCCCTGATTGTCTGCTTGATGGAACAGAAGAGCTATTGCAGTCAAACAGTATTTTTCCCATTGTTTTATCCAGTGTTATGCCACACTTTCCTCCAATAAGCCTTGATGGCTTTTTCTTAATTCCTCAGTTGGATAGTTTCATGTAACATCACGTAATCCGTATTTGCCAACAAGCCAAAACAAAATTCATCAGACTTTCAAATTTGTCGACAGGTGAAAAGAGGGGGAAAAGAAATAGGCTGCTGGATGTTCAAATGTTTTGTTTTTTTTTAATTATTATTTATTATTATTTTTTATGGGGAGGGGGTCGGGGATTTAGGTAAAACAATTATTTTGTTTAAGTCATCAGGTTTTGAGATTTTCTGACAGCAATTATTATGTCGAATGTGCTCGAAGAGGATTTTTAATGGGGGAGTTGGCACCCTCCCCCTAAAAGCGCCCCTTGATCCACCTACATAAACTATTATGTAATACGTCTCCTTTTGAAACCGACATACCTCGGACTCTAAAGTGGCGCTGCTTTTAATATAATAGGGGGGGGGGGATAATTTGCATGACATTTAAATATCGCCCTCTATAAATCATTTGCAGGTTCTTAGGATATTTTGAAGACTGTCGTAATGTGCATTCACTGGATGACCAATCTTCTCCCTTTCTATCAATTTAATACATGAAGTAGTGATGGATTATCTCCTATGATGTAAAGAAAAGGTAGTCCCCAAATGTTTTGAAGGTAAAATTCCTAAGCGTTAATTGTAATAATATAAGTGACATCTTGTGTCTTTTTTTTTGGGGGGGGGGGTCATGATTTGTATCGACAAAATATGCATAAATTGTGCGTAAGGATATTTCAATCCACTGAAATGATCCTAAGAAACCATCCGCAAAAGGTAATAATAACACCAATGGTGAACGTTGGTTAGTTTAACATGTTTAAAGAGCTTTAAACGAATCAGCTTCAAAGTTTTACGATAGCATTCTCACAGAGAAAATTTCGGTGCGATCGTTAAAGATTCACTGTTGATTAAATGCGCAGTAGGGCACTGCGCATAATAATAGCAGGTCATGTCAATCAAAGCGCGCGCCAGGACTTAGCTCCGCCCAGTTAAAGACGTATATCTGTTCACAAACAAAATCTCTTGTCTCCTCTATTCGAACTTCGTATTTGTAGCCTGGACCAGTCTTTAGATCGCGAGTTCGTATCTGTCCGAACATGTTCACACAGGGAAAAATTGCTTTACAGCTGATTAGTTAATCAGCTTTAAACTAATCAGCTTTCCATATTACTCTCGTGTGAAAACGCCGGATAACCAACTAAATTCAATCAAATCAAATTAACCTTTTTTTTTTACTGCGCCAGTCTGAGAGAATTTACCCTCCTGGCATGATTGTGAACAAATATATTGTGGGCAATTCAACAAGAAATGCAAAGTAAATAAACTTAATTTCTATAAACGACCTCTTCACGATTAACAGTCTTTAAATTAAAATGTCTAGTAGCCCATGTGGTTATTGACTGGATTTTGACTTACATTCGGAAGCTTTTAATGTATGGTCGTATTTCATTCCATTGTGCACCAAGATATTCAAGATCTTTCGACTTGGAACACAGTGGCCTTTTCTCCCCTTCAGTCGCATCACACTTTGTTTTATGTTTTTTAATCAACCAAAGTTGTTCATGTTAAGAGACTTCCGGGTAATATGTTGAGTTAATATTGTCGTCGTCTTAACCATGGCTAGGAGACCAAATAACGCTCCGTTAACATTTGCATCTTCTTACACACTACGCTCTACTGAATAAACGTCTGAACCAAGAGAGCTACTATATTACATCTTGCAAAGCAAGATGCCGCGACAAAGGCTTCACTTTTGCGTATGTCTACCAGGGCTCAAAGTGTTCTTGCTCTTGTGACGAACCGTGTTTGGAAGACCTCGTGGGTTATTGGATTTGCGGGTTGCCATGTCATCAAGACCCTCTGCTATTCTGTGGTGGACCGAACTCAAGTTCTGTGTATAAAGGTGATGTATCATGTTCTTAAGAGCGGTATTTAGAAGGAAATCAGTAAATCAAATATCCCTGAATACATTGTAACAAAAACAAAACTCATAATTTTGTCAGTCTGATCAGATATTTCCTCTTTACATTATTTTTTTTTTTTTGCAGGAAGGTTCCCAAACGTCTTTTGCCCAAACATTGACGGTGAGTTTCTTTTATTTGCAAATAAGATTTATGAATTCAAAATGAATTAAATAATGTAAACACAAATCACTTATTTCGTCCTCGAAATCAGTGTTACCGTTGCTACAAACATTTCCCCCCCGCAAAATTAGTCGATTAAATCACTTTCGTTTAAGAATAGATTATTTTATGATAACAAGCATTTACATTTGCTGGAGCATCATGTTTGCTTGAAGAATTTGTGATTGGTTTAAATTTCCTATACTCTTTCCATGTGTCAAAGATGTTATCTATCTATCACCCCTCCCCCCCCCCCCCCTCTCTCTCTCTCTCTCTCTGTCTTGAAGGACCTGCGTATGATAATTACACCGCTCTCGTGTCTTTCCTTGTTTTCTCTTGTGGCATCATCTGTGTATTGGTCATGTTGGTTACATTCCATCGACGGCTGAGAAAGTGGACATCCTCTCAGATAGTTAGAGTAAGCAGCAGGAGAAGCAGCAGACGTAGAAAGGGCGATGATCATCAAGTTGTTGCACCGATGTGCTCAGCCTTATAGTCAGTGCCAGGTACTTCATAGTGGCATGGCAACATGGCTAGGGCAACACAGTTTTCGGCACGAGACGATGACCAGATCAGCCCTTATGAAATCTCTAATGATCCCGCTGAAGACCAAGGAATATGGTATTCCAGGCATATCCGACCTTGGAACGTAACGAATCCATCACAATGCGTTTTGAAAACGATGGTGACGAGCATGCATGACTATCTGTGGGTCTTAATATGTAAGAATGGAAATGACGGGTACCTTGTCCCAGGTTACCTTTAAAAGAGGCCACTCCGAGAGGACAGATCATTCATTCAACCGTTAGCGTTACGCCGTTAGCCTTACTCCGTTAGCTTTACACCGTTTAATAGCGTTACGCCGTTAGCCTTTGCACTGTTTGCCCTGTACACCCCCCCCCCCCCTCATTGCTTGCTTCTTTGTGCTTTTGTTTGTTTATAATTTCAAAATTCATTACCATTTAAATATTCTCTCTAATGTTTATATTATTTTGTAAAATTGATATTTTTATTCAACTGCAAAATTCCATGTATATGTTAAAAAATGGAAATGTATTTCATAGTGATTGATTAACTTTGTGAAAAATTGTAAAATCAGCTCAAATGCCAGTGAATTGTGGGCAGTCCTCTAACTACATATATAATTAAGGATATGTGAAAGTACGAGAGAAAATGGAACCCGTTTACTATCCTAAAAAAGAGAAAATCGCGATCAATCGCTAGCGCTAGCTCGGCTTCTTCGCTGCGCTGCAGTCACAAAAACCAAGCACTAACGCTTGGCGATTTCAGAGCGGGTTTCCAGCCCGTACGGTATTCTGTGATAGAGCGAGGTATGCCAACCGTAAGAGTTCTTTAGGGTTCGGTAGTACTCTATCCCGACATCAATGTTCAATCGTAAATATCTTGATATATAAACGACCGATCAGCTTATAAAACTCAGGCGATTCCTGTCTGAGCTAAAGGTTTGCAATTATGATTACAGCATTAGCTGGAACAGTGATTTTTTTTTTTTCAATCCTGGGCAAAGTTAATCAATGCCTTTAATGACAAGCTCCTTTCAGCTGAAAACATAATGCAAATACACTCTTGTTATACGCGACTAATTCTGGGGAAATAAGCGATATTTTAAAAGATTTAAAGAATCACAGAAATCCTAGACTAGGCAGTATGAATAACTTAATCTAAAAAAATAAATCCTGAAATAAATATTCCTCTATTACATATCGTTAATTTATCATTGTCAACGGGGACTGTGACTGACGCTTTGAAAATTCAGTTATTACCGTCCGATATTCTTTTAACAACTTATCACAGTCATTAATTGCTTATTTTTTTAGTAGTATTATGGTCTTAGAAAAAAAATAATAACTCGACATAATTAACTCTTATTCAAAAAGTAACAAAAGCATATGATAATAACACACACAAAATTCCAAAAGGCATACGATACAACAGATCACACATTCTTAAAAATATAAATCATATCAAAATGGAATTAGAGGTGAGGCCTTGGAGTGGCTCAGGAATTACTTTACAAACCCGAAACAATTTGTTTCTATTAATAATTACGAATCTTGTCAAAAATGAATTAGTACAGAGTATAAGTGGAGTTTCTATTCTGCGCCTCTTATTTTTTTTTTTTATTAAATACGTTAAGGACTTTTGTAGATCGTCCCGTGTATTACCTTTTATATCATTTGCTGACGATTCAAATCAATATTTTTCATTTCTCACCGAGATCCACACCACTGAGCTAGTACAAATTGTAAATAATGTGTTTAAAAAACGGAGCTAATTGGATTAGAGTAAACAGACTTTCCTTGAATCTTGACAAAACCAACTTCATTTTGTTTAGCAATACCATGAATACGATGCGACGATCACTGACAAACTTTCATAAAAACCACATGTGCATCACGTTTGCAAAAAAAGTATCTAGAAGATATACCTTTTCTCTCGGAAGACCTTCCATATATTATACTGCACCCTTCTTTTATCTCTGTTAAACTATGGTTTTCCTGCTTGGGATAACCGTTTCACAAATTGAGTGTATCTTTTGGAAAATAGTAATAAGAATCGTTTTCAACAAGAATACCGGGCACACACCGACCAGTTATTCCTTGACAGTAGGTCCCTACAATTATAGGATTTATACTCCTATAGTCTTGGAGATGTTTCGTATCAACTTGACAGAAAGAACATACCAAAAGCACTGAGGCCAATATTTCTTAAATATCAAACCAGGCAGTCAATTTTCTTTTAGCGCACGTAAAAAAATGCTTGCTTGTTCACATTATTATTTTTTTCCTGCTTATCTTTTTTCCAGCATCGTTCATTTCCGAGTCTTTTTTCCCACTTTAATCCGCC
Source organism: Heliocidaris tuberculata (assembly GCA_025618425.1). NCBI lineage: Eukaryota > Metazoa > Echinodermata > Echinoidea > Camarodonta > Echinometridae > Heliocidaris > Heliocidaris tuberculata. Next base: position 20,056,514 of record CM046841.1, read on the forward strand.
TTTTTACCCTTTTCTCATGAGTTTTGTTTTAAAAACATATTCAATGTAATAGTGCTAAGGAAAGCACCTTTATCAATGTATTAACTGTAACTATTTTCATTCTCAAACAGGAATCTATGAAATATAAACCATGCGTTCTTAGTAGACCCCCCCCCCCCACAAACACAAACACTATTTGTTTCATTTTCTTTTTTTTCAGATCATACCAATTTGCTTTATTACTGCAAATGACACCCAAGTCTATTAAACTATATGTTCTTTAATATCTTATGTTATATTTAGTATTTCACCAGTGTATATAATTGTTACAACATTGTCCTTAATTTTTAAGAGTATTTCAATATGTAATTGTTAAAAATTATTGTAAACGACGTATTTTGAAATAAAGAACTTTGAACTTTGAACAATTAACCAAGGAATATCCGTTTTGAAAGAAAAAATGAAGAAGTTGACATTTAAAGTTGACATTTTTATCCTGGAGATAAGTATGAAAATGGGTAGGAGGAAAATATAATTATAAAATGAAAAGGACTGGGAAAATAAAAAACGTTTTCAATTGTATTTGTAGTTTGGTTCAAAGTAATCATTTGTGTACAATAATGCATTCAAAATATTCAGAAACATAACAAGTTCACCCCTTTCACCTTTACTGATGCCTTATTAAAATCCACTTTTGCTATGTTTCCCAACAATTTAAATAATTTGCGTTCCTATTACATGTCTTCGGTAAATATTTCGAACGCTAAAAAGGAACATAAATATATTAAGACTAAGGTTGGTGATTGGTATTGGAAACGCGTAAAGACTGTTTAGACCGTCTTCTTCATATCAGCAGAAAGCTTAACAATCAGAAATATACAATTACAATAAATATCATTATAAGGTTTTGAACTACACAAAAAACTCTACAAAAAATTAATCTTAATTTATATCTTAATATGTTACTATTATTTAACAGGACTGGTATTGTGCTAAGGAACTATAAAAATATGTGACCAAACTGGCTTGGGGTAAATGAGCTTGTAGTTATATTTCTGAAACGAGAGTATATATTTTATTACCATTATGATAGCATGTCAAGAGCTATCATTCTCATTTTGCTGCTGTGTCTGTTCTTTCGCATGGTTCTTAAGATGATTTATTACTGTGTTTTATGTTCTAACAAGTAATCAACAATAGCCTTAAAGATAATACACAGTAGTGATATAAGAAAATGAATTAGAATAAATAAAAACTTCTAAATATTAAGTATCTGATTAAACAGTTAGATATTTGATAATGACCTTTAATCCACTTATATTTTTATTATAGTTTTGTTTATAATCCTCTTCACATTTACCATTACAGTTTTGTTGTTTACTCTACTACCAAACAATGTTTATTGACCTTTCATCCATTTATATTTGTACTATAGTTTTGTTTATAATCCTCTTCATATTTACCATTACATTTTTTGTTGTTTATTATATTAGCAAACAATGTTTTCCAGTGTTTAAAGGTATCAGACTCGATTTGCATTCATGCTATTTTCTGGTTCCTTTTTATCCTTAACTCTGTTATAATTAAGTTTGAATACATTTTGTTTCATGCTTTTTCATTGTTATTGGATAAATAAAGTTCAAGTTCAAGTTCAAGTTCAAGAATAAAACGTGTGAAGATACATCTAAGCTCTTATTGCTGTCCTTGTGTTGTGTGAGTTTGTGAATATATATATATATATATATATATATATATATATATATATATATATATATATATATATATATCCGTCCTTGATTTTTGACGAATTATTGTGTAAATGTCTAAACTATAGGACCCAGTGCAAGATCTTCCATTGCCGCGCCAATCTCAGATGTTCGTAGAAATCGCTAACAGCCGACACTCTGCTTTACATACACGAATATGTTGCATATTGGCGTCTTTGGAATTCAGGTGCAGGGCCAGGAATATAATATTTGTAAAACCTTTGTTTAATATTCCACTTGACGAGTTTAAAACACATACACACACACACGCGTGCGCGCACACACACACACACACACACACAAACACACACACACACAAATACATTTGGTTGTTGTGATTATGCAGATACAGCATGATCGCCAACGAAAATGATCGCAAGTTTTCTAACAAAACATTGAAGATTCATGACTTTTTCGAGTAACATTCATTTTACAATTTATCCTCATGGTGAATATATTCAATGACAAGTTTCAGTTTCAGTTCAGTTTCAGTTTATTAGTTCATATTTCACATTTACAGTGCTTTCACAGTATAAAATAATGGTACAAAAAGGATAAATGGTACAAACAAACATGACATATAGTGTCAGAGAAAATAAAAGAAGGTGAGTACCTCATATATATACGTTTGCATGTTTAATGAAAAGACTGGGCTAGAATAAGAGTGAAATATTGAGGAGCCTAAGGAGAAAGCTTTGCTTGTGAGTTATAGGCTCCAATGGGTAATAAGATTTATAATAGTCTTTAAAAAGTAGTATGATACAGTAATATGAGGATATAAATAAAATTATAGTGTCGCAGTAATCAAAATCGCATTCAAAGAAATAGTATTGCATGGTTTTGTCAGTTTCATTACAGCAATAATATAACAATTCACATTATCACGATAAATAAGCATTCCCTGTACGCCGTGGCAATTTCTGAAGCATATACCGAAGTGCTGACATAATATGCATAATGTGCATAAAGTGCTGACAATAACATAAGGTTCATAAAAAAAAACAGAAAGTGAAGCGGAACCAGTTATGGGGTTAATGAGTTCATATAAATTGACTATTAAGTTTATTCAAGTGAAAATTTGAATAGCAAGGGTGTCTGAGTGAAGAAAGAACCGCACAATTGAAAAATATATGAACGTCTATTAAAATAGAATTGAATAGAAATTGCAAAAGATCAAGAGGAAAAGGACAATAGCAGTTTATAATATGGATCATGATATTACTTCCATCTCTTGACAGAGAATATAACAACTTTTTCATAGGCAAATCACACGCCAGGGATTATTTTGCTATGTTCTGTTCTAAGTTTTGAAGTTGTTAAAATATTGAATCGGATAGCTGTTTGAAGCTCAAAGCAACTTTTTTCAGATATCCGACGTAAGATGTGAATAGAACATATTGGCACACATTTGACGTGAACCTAGTGGTTTTATATGGAGAAATAAACGGACTCAAGATATTGTTGAGAACTGCTGAGAATAACGCGCAATCATGCCACCATTGATTATAAATCCTGTCGTTAACAACTACCTATTAACCCATTCAGGACAGGAATTATTTAAGGGCTAAACTGGTCACATTTTGTGCTCAAATTGGCAACAATAATATTTCTCTCTTAGTGCTATATGGTTCGAATAAGGTAAAATGTCTTTGAAAGCAATATACATAGTTACGCAATTTGTCAAAAAGTGGAACAAATTTCAAGTTTTGATTAACAAGAATGCTTTTGAACTTTTCAATGTGTTCCCAATTTAAGGATTTTAAAACTTGGTCTCGTTTATTAAATTCCTGGCATCAAATATAGTATGGTAATGCAGCAAAAGTGAATATAGTGTGTGCAGATTTTTTTCTCTTTCTAGTCATGCATCTGGTATATCTTTTAGGGCTCTGTATCAAAACCTATTGAGCCAAACCACAAAATGTGGTCAATTGTCTAGAAAGGGTTAATAAATCGTGTGTCTCCTTAAAATGAATATGTAAGCCTCTTACATAGCAAAGGAAACGGTTCAGTTAACTGAGCCGCCAGTATCCATGTGCATTGTATCCATGTGCATTGTATCATAATTTTCTCACACCAGATTTTGGTTGAATTACCAATTAATATGTTTTAAGTCTCCCAGCCAGGCAGGCAGCGAAACCAGGGAGATGGGTCTAACGATGGGTCTGTCCCACCCTAGAATTACTAAAGCTTTGAAGATTTTTAATGACGACATTTCCTTGCACTGTAGTAGGAAGAGGGAACAATGGATTACGTAAGAATTGCCTGTCATTAAAAGTGAAGTCCATTTTCGGTGATTGACAACACATGTTATAAGGTAAACATCCGAATGGCGTCAAATTCCCATGAGAACCTACGACTATGTGGCTTTAAATTAATCGTTGCCAAGGGTCGAGGTAAAAGTAAAAGCAAAATAAGTAAATAAATAAGTTTACTTCTCTTAAGCTACGTTTCATAAAGGAACTTGTGGTTTCGAAACTTTAAATTAGAGAAACTTTAATTTAACGAAACCACGACTCCCTAAACGCAACGAGGGTTCACATGAGCCCTAAACAACGAAATAAAACTACAAACCGAGCAATCGTCGTGATTAACCCAGGAAATAGATACTACCGATTGTGTGTACAGTACACATACAGATCCTGTGTTCATAATTTGTGCGAAGGTTATGACCAGGAAATTTAACATGAGCAGCGAGGTCATCCTAAACGACAAACTTGCGAAACTTAAAATTTATTCCGTTCACATGGGCCGTAACTTCGATGAAGGACCCCCCCCCCCCCCCCCCCCCCCCGCTGCTCGCGGTTTCGGCCTTAACCCTCGCTTGTGGTTCTAGAACTACAAGTAAACTTAAAGTTTCGAAACCACGAGTCCGTTCATACGGGCTGAAACTACAAGATAACTACAAGTTGTATGGACACAAATGAAGTATCAAAATGATACATTTTTTGTTTTGTTTGTTTGTTTTTGTTTTTTGTTTTCGTTTGGGGACGATTACGGACTGAGGATGGTGTAGCATCTTTGAAAAAGGAGATGAAATATATAACGTGATAAGAGATCCCCTTTTTGAAAAGATGGAGAAGAGACAGAAAGAGACAAAACGTAAAATGATGAGAGGGGGAGAGAGAAAGATAGGGAAAAGAGGGGCGTGGTAAGGGGAAAAGTGGATAGTGGAGTAACCATGTCTTTCAAAAGTATTCATCCCGGTTGGGATATTATATATATATATATATATATATATATATATGTATATATATATATATATATATGTATATATATATATATATATATATATATATATATATATATATATATATATATATATATAATATATATATATATATATATATATATATATATATGTATGTATGTATATATAGTGGCTTCGCATACCCCTTTAAATTGATTTCACCCACCAAGAAGAGACATAGTACCTTTAACTTTTTTTTCTAAAGTGCACTCATGTCCATGTTTATTATAAACTACTCTTTCGAGTAGTTAATAAACATCGAGTATTGAGAAGTCACTACTTTGTGAGTGTGGTTGATTTTACAATACGATCATAAGGAACATTTATAATAACGAATCACGCCATTGTTTCATGCCTGCCTTAGCTCACCGATATCTTTAAATATGAACTACTTTGATAATGAGAATATCTCTTGAAGAATATGCTACTGAGTTTTCTGAATGTTGTTTCTAATTCCTCTATAGCAGCAAATTTATCACCAAAAACGTATCGTGTAGGCTACGCTTCATGATGTTCAGATTCCTTGTTGTCACATTCATCTGTAAATGTCTAGCTGTAAGCGGTATTTCAGGTGATGTAAACCTCAACAGATTTGCTAAAGGTAAGTTCTCTATCGTTAAATTCATTATCAGCTATCTGTATTTCATATGTTTGCTTATTAACTGATTTATAACAACTGATAAAGCATATTTCTATAATATCATGGTTGGTCTTGCTACTAATAATAAACATCCCTTTGATATTACGTATTTTCTAGTTATGTTCGTCGAGTATTTTTTTTTTCAGATTACTTTCAATTCAGCATTCTTACACCACTAAGCATGCTTAGTAGGGTGATGAATCTCACATGTGTCATGAGGTAACATAAAGACGCAAAAATTAAAGGAGAAAATTTCATGCTTTACAATCCATGAAATCAAACAACATTTCTTTTTATTCTCTTACAAATTTTCGACATTTCCTAACGTTTTTTCTCACGTGACAAAGAATAAGAATAATAACTACAGCATTTCCAAGTTAATTGGATTATTTTGTGTGATTTATGTACGTGTGTATATATATATATATATATATATATATATATATATATATATATATATATATATATATATATATATATGGGTATGCATGTATTTATAATAAATTCATTTGTATATCATATAACCAAAATCAATATCAAACTAACTCGTTCGGCTAGGCTAGCTTTGGAAATGAATGTAGAAAGTAAGTTGAAACTTAAAATTATGTCATGCATCATTGTGTTGCAATACTAATCATGAAAGTATATTAAATAATATTGTTAGTAGACGTCAGTAATCGATATTTTATTTATTTATTGTGATTGCATTTGATTGGAATTACATGGTATACGCATTCACTAGTTTAGGGTGTGATTCTGCATTTTTCTTTTTTTCAGATGGTAATTACATCGGTTGCTTTCCTTTTGGATGCTTCGACTACGATTACAACGTCAATATCTCAAACTTCATCACACCCGACTCGTGCACAGCAACATGTAAAGAAAATGGCTTTCCATATGCTGCCATATACAACCGGACTGAATGTTCTTGCTTCTGTGAGCAGACGTGTGTAACAAAGTCCCTACAAGACGAGAACTGCGGCGTACCCTGTCCAGGGGATTTGACAAGATTTTGTGGCGGTTATGAGGCAGCGTCTCAGTTGTTCCCCTCCCCCTTATACTTTCAGATATTGTTTTAAACAATTTAAGGGAAAACAAATAATATGGAGAACATTATGTCTGCCACGCATACTCTCCACAAAATCGAAAAATATGTCGGATTCATTAGCATTTTCGTCACTTTTCCGGGGGCAAAGAAATGGGCATTATCTTTATTTATACTTTATTTATTTATTTTTATTTATTTATTTTTTATTTTTTTGTTTTGTTAATCGTCTTTCAGAATATCATCCTCTTTCCTTTCCTCGTTCTTTCTACCCTTTGGTATTTATGTTTAGTCCCTTTTTTCCTTCCTCATCTATCCTTAGCAATTAAGTGTAAAATGTTAATATCTTGATATAAGCCTATGATTGCTTCTTGCAATAAAATTATTTTGGTAGACAGATTGTGAAGATACTTGATACTACCAATATGTATATTGTCGGAAAGCAGCTGCGACAACGCACTATATATTGATATCAAGACGATATGATCTACCTATCATGAGCACTGTTAGAACGTTGATTAAAATTTTTGATCTTGTTGGTTAAAATTTTAATCAACCGAGGATTACCAGGTGAACCACACATTAGTAGGTTAAAACTTTAATCAACGGCCTGTTGATTAAAGTTTAACCTGTGGTTGATTAAAAGTTTTAATCATTTGTTGGTTAATCTTATTTTGCTCTACGTTGGTTAAATCGGTGTTGATTAAACTTAAACATATTGTTGGTTAAATGTTTAACCATTTGTTGGTTAATTTTATTTTGTTGGTCAAATGTTTAACCATTTGTTGGTTAATCGTATTTTGCTCAACATTGGTTAAATTGGAGTTGATTAAACTTAAACAAATTGTTGGTTAATGTTTAACCATTTGTCGGTTAGTTTTATTTGGTGAGAAACTCTTTTCATATCTGTGATTGTTGTCTAGCTTAATCTTATGAAGAAATAGATCTACTGTGTGATCTTGCTTTCTAAGTTAAGCGGTTTAGGAAGTTCGACCTGCTCAGACCAGGGGCCTGTAACATAAAGAGATAAATCAATCTTACGACTGATATCAATCCTAAGTCTATGGCAAAGCATGTACTGAAGAGTTACAATTGATCGTAAGATTGATTGTATCTCTTTATGTTACAGGCCCCTGGACTAGACCTGACTAAGCCAGGCCCCCGGTAGACTACACTTACCGTACGCCTACATTGATGTTATATCTTTTTTTTTTTCAAAAACTGTTTTAGTTTCAGTTTTTATCATATTGCCCTGTCCGCGAAATATGGACATCCGCGAAGTTGAACACACCGCCATGCCGCCGGCGTCGTCTCCTCGCTACCGTAGGCGTAGTCAGTAGATCTACCAGTGGTCCTGGCTTAGCCAGGTCTAGTCCAGATCGAGCAGGTCGAACTAGCTCCCAGGCCGTTTTAATTAGAAAGAAAGATCACACTGTAGATCTATTTCTTCCTAAGATTAAGCTAGACAACAATCACAGATATGAAAAGAGTTTCTCACCTTCAAACATGCTGACAAGCTGAAAGTCCCCAACTCAGTCAGCGACTTGACAACCAACGCCTTCCATTTTTATCGCAAACAATTTCTGTGATATATGCGCGCAGCAATTTTGTTCCAAATCCATATTATGCGCATGCGCTGTTCGGTCACGCGATCGGTATTTTAATCAACTTTGATCAAAATTTAACCAACAAAAATATAAAGTGTCTCGACAGTTAGCACTAGCATTTGGGCGGGAAAGCCGAGAACACTGTTTTTAATCAATGTTGGTTACAAAGTAACCAACAAGATTAGAAACAATAATTTTAATCAACAATATTTTTAACCCACGCAAGATTAAAAGTCATTTTTAACCAACACTCATTTTATAACCAATGTTGAGCGATTTCTAATCAACAATTTTTTAATCCGTAGTTTTTCAATACATGTTTTAACAGTGAGGCATCGAAAATTGTCATGCTTATTTTACTGCTTAAATATAAGTCATATGTAATTATGCCAGGGGGATGGGGGTCGTCTTTGTGGCAAGGAAGGTCACCTCTAGCTTGCCTCTTCCCCAACCTATTCCTTATGATGAATTGAAATGCTAATGATATTGCATACGTTTCCAAAATGTTTCATCACCAGTCAACACGCGGCTCCTTTATTATCATAGCTTTGTTTAATTACAGTTTCGATGGATTGGACAACCCTAATTATATTTTGGCATTTCCTTTACAACAGGTTTCATAAACTTTCATAATTTTTTATTTACCTCTGGATCCATCATAATACAATGTAATTGGATATTACGTTTGGGATTTGTATGTTTCTTGTCCTTTACCATGTTTACTTATCCCTCGATTCTCGTATTTAACATAGATAAAGACGTTTCATTTCTCACACTGGTGTTCCGCTAAAAGTTGTGATACTGTTGCTTTGTTGCTGATGTCTTCCCTATACTGTCGAGGAAATGCAACAGGTGATGTGAAGAGCAAATATCCAGTCATCATCTCTGTTGTGACTGTCTGGTTCTGGCTTGAAGGCTCTATATTCATTTCCCTTAAATTATACATGTTCCTGTATTTAAAACAGAAGCCAGTGTTCCATTTCCCTCTTTTCTTTCACTCAAAGTTGTTTACGCTGTAGCTTCTACTGCTGTTGTTTTCCCTAGACTACCAAGGGAATGCAACAGTGAGGTGAGCAGTAACCTTCAAGTCATCATTTCTGCATGACTGTCACCTGCAAAGCCCTCATCGCTGGTGTCATACTGGGCCGCTGTTATAGTTATGACGTGCTAGAATATAGCCAAAGACAAATCAGCATGAAGGTATTCAAAGCCCAGAAGATCCCCACACTGCTGATGAAGTCCTTTGTCGTCCAGATAAACATGATTAAAAATAAGGTGATAAAAAGGGCTCTCTGAAACAGTCAGCTAATAATCATGACCATGTTTACGAAGATGCTGATCAACAGCAGGTTCCTAATCTATCCACCGGGAACAAGTCACCATCCAACCAACCTGAACTAACCATTATATGAAGAAGATAGAGGTAACTCAAAAGAGAATCATTAGTACATGCACTCAAAACGAAGCCAATTTTAAGTCAAAGCTTCGGAAAGGGACAGCATAACGGACAATGACGGGCACATTGTCCTAGATGCACCGCTACCTAGCGGTACCTAACGATATGGTACTCTATCCGGACCCATATATGCTATAAGCCTGCGTCACATACCCAACGGTCTCCGGCCAAATTTGTGGATCGCCAGAAAGTTGTCGAATTTCAAAACCGCCAGGGAGTCGAGCATATTTTCGCTTGAAATCTACCCTTTCACATATTGGACGGGCTCAGGAGGTGCCTTTTGAAGAATAGTGATCAGAAATTGCCCGGCGCCCGTCAGTAAACAAACGGGAGTCCGGCGAAGCCCGCTCGACGAAAGGGAGGGCACCAACCGAGTTTCAGTCGACGATTAATAGGTCTGTCGGTGCCCGCCCGACATCCGGCCGACGCCCTGGCGGGTTCCGCCCGACGTCCTGTCTGGAGCCTGTGTTTGGAGCCAGAAGGGCCTTAATTATGTTTTAAAGTATTATGAGTATACCCGAAGGGCCATATTCCTGAGTTGATAGGAGGAGCCCGGCCATGGCAAGTAGAAGCCGCCCGACGACGGCCAGACACGGGCACGGAGCGCGCTCGAAGCACGCCCGACTCTGTACAATGCGGGCGGGATTCGGGAGGGGGTCGTTCGAGTATCGTCACATGGGAGCCCGCGCAGCCCCCAAAGCCCCCAAATTGTCTATAATCATCGGATTGCCGCCCAAATATCGATTGAATATATTCCGATGCCCGAGCGATCTACGGGGCAACCTGTTTACGATCCCTGCAACTTCGAAATTCGCCATTGGAAAATCGCTGAATTGGGAGCATGTTTCGGTGCCCTGCGAACGTCGGCCGACCCCTAAAAAAGGAGGCGGAGCCTGCAGTGATCGAGTAGACACCGGCCGTCTTCTTTAAGAAGAGAGATTCTTCCTCATCAAAGATGGTACTCCCTTGTACAAAATTAATGCAGAGTGCAAATGCATGCCAGATAGTCAGGAGAAAACTCGTGCAAATGAAAGGAAAATGAATAACAATAATTAAAGAATGCGTTGAATGACGGTATTGGATAATTCCATTTTCGCCGTCTGGAGAATTAATTGCGATCTTTACAATATAATGTGCATTCTAATGACGAAAAGGGGAGTATTCACACAGCTCAGACATGTCAATTCTTATCAATAATCAAAATTAACTGAAGAAAAAATATTCATCACCATAATAAGTGTTAACATTATAGCTTATGTATTCAGGAAAGACAAATACATTTCAACTTTACCTACACCAATACCTATAGATACGGAAACCAATCGAAAATTATGATTACAGGCATCTCTGAACATACGACCCTCTTTTCTAAAGCCGTCTCCAGGTATAATTGTGAAGTAAATGATTTATTACATGTAGTTGGCGGTGTGCTTTACATGACCGTATTAACATACCTCAACAAATGCCACCTGTAAACTTAAAATTAGAATTATCTTGTTTCATGATATACCCATGACGTCATATCTTTCAAATATTTGGCCACTAGGAGCTCCGAATCGAAATATTCAATAATGATCCTAGTCCAGAACTAAAAAGTTGTAAATGATGGTATTAAAGATGTTAATTAGATGAAATATATTTTTGTTGACATATGTACTGAGGATGAAATACATTAATTATAATATCAAAGATAGAACAATAAAGTTAGAATCATAGCCGAAAGATGAAACGTCAATTATGTTGTTTCATTTGCGCATTATTTTAACATTCTAAGTTTTTCTGTTGATTTGCCCAAGTCAATAATAACTTTCCCCTACATTGTAGACATACATCAAATAATTAAGACCATTCAATATTTGTTACCATGAAACTGCCATACAGTTTGTATATTGTATATTTAAATTGTATATTTAATATGTGATTGTGCAACAAAATCAATATGGCCACTATGATAACGTCCATGGCATGTTGATGTTTTTGTTTCGGCCATAGATTTAATTGACAAAAGATGATGATAGTTCGTTACAGAATGATTATTGTTACATTTCAGTGATAGTCTTTTTATCTCATCTAGAACTGTCCAACCCATTAAATGTAAGATACATTGGTGGGGTATTAGATTGGCAAACCATGCTCATATGCTTAATGGTTGGCAGTATTTTGCAAATAGACTCACTACCTCTAATCCCGGAGGGAAAATAAACCCCTTGGTCTGGGTTGAGGCACACAAATTCAAGAAACAAGTTAAAAAAATAAATCAATCGATGTCATACATGGATTATTCTTCCATTCTAAGTGTAATGATATTCCTGAAAAAAATCCTTCTTTTCATCTTACTTTGATATTTGAGGAGATCTTATTATTATCATTTTTGGGGATAAGCATTTCATAATTATGTCTTTAGACTGAAACATGACTGTTTTATAATAACGTTTTTGACAAACTCAGTTTTGAGTACTTTTTTAAAGAATTTACCGCTGGGACATGATATCATGACCGCATTCACTTTATCTTCATTAATATCAACTTTCAAAGTACCTTATTTGTTTACTCTTCTTCCCATTCATCGAAACGTTCACTAATCTGTTTCCGTATGTGAAGTATGTACGCTTGCAATAACGATCGACCTAATGCGATGGTTTATTTTTTCCCCCTTTAAATCACAATAAAGGACAAGTAAAACACAAAGTCGCCGCAAGGATATACAAATACAAAATGAACAAAGCAGAATGGAAACGAAAGAAGACCGAAAAAAAATGATTTATTTATCACGTATAAAGCCTATCTAAACTTCTGTACATGACAATCCTTCCACTAACATCATCTTACGTCGGTTTCCTTCTCTCGGCACATCATTGTTGTAGCCAAGTCTAACGTTTACTGTGCAAATTACAATACTAAATTAGGCTGTATACGACAAAGCTTTATAACTGATCTTTACTTCATTATAAAGCCATACCTGCAAGCGCTGCCATTCCTGCCAATAACGCAAACCCTCCCGCTTCAGTTGATAGGTTATAAGTAAAAGCATAATACTGGGTACATGACATCAGTCAATTTAATTCTTGATATCCGCCGTGTACCTGATACGTACTAAGTGTTAATTAATCAAACCTATTTCTGTGATGTAACTTGTTGTACAGCTGTTTGGAAGTCGTTTGTTTGTTTCTCTTTTCATGTCCAGTATTGAATAACTATGACTCAAATATAAACAGGCGGAAAAGAGATAAAACATGTACATTTGGTTAAAGTTTTGCTTCGAAAACGTATTAGATACTGATGTTTTGACTAAATTCAACAGAGGTGGAAGTCTTAAATGTATGGCTGTGTATTTTAGTATGTTTTTCTCTTTACTCATTTAAGAGTCAATGGTCCACCACAGTACATGTTAAAAATACTATGAGACATTGAAAAATATGTATACCCAGGTAAAAAACCAACGTTGAAGCAACGTTGAAAACTCGAAAGTCGTTGGACGTTGGAAAAACTTGTTGGAGCACCGTTAAAACGACGTTAGAAACTAGTTATTTGTAAAGTTGTTGGACAGTCAATAATGGCACAACGTTGACAACGTTGGAAACTCGTTTGTTGGAATATTGTTGCACAACTGACAATGACACAACGTTGGAAACTAGTTTGTTGGAGATTTGTTGGACAACTGACAATGACACAACGTTGGGAACTAGTTAGGTGGAGAGTTGTTGGACAGTCGACAATGACACAACATCAACTACGTTGGAAACTTGTTTGTTGGAGATTGGTTGGACGACTGACAATGACACAGCGTTGGATACTAGTTAGGTGGAGAGTTGTTGGACAGTCGACGATGACACAACGTTGGAAATTAGTTTGTTGGATATTTGTTGGAAAACTGAAAATGACACAACGTTGGAAACAAGTTAGGTGAAGAGTTGTTGGAAAGTCAACAATGACACAACATTGACAACGTTGGATACCAGTTTGTTGGAGATTTGTTGGACAGTCGACAATGGCACAACTAGAAACTAGTTAGGTGGAGAGTTGTTGTACAGTCGACAATGACACAACGTTGGAAACTAGTTTGTTGGAGAGTTGTTGGACGGTGGACAATGACACAACGTTGGAAACTATGGTGTAGGTGATGTGAATCCTACGTTGGTCCAACGTTGGTCCAACATTATTCCAACGTTACAATAATACAATAATAATAATAATACTGTAAATTTGCAAACTACATCAGCTTTGGATTGTACGTGAGCAAAAAATTTACCATGTTGAATGTACATTATATACAAGTATAAGAAAGTGTACGTTAGTTATAGGGGTACCTAATTAGAAGCTGTCAGTTATAAGATTATAATCTTCTAATGTATTGGTTACATTACTGAAATCCAATATGTTAATAACTAACTATTCAGTTTCAGTTCATCATAAGTATTACCAGTTTTGGTTACGACGAATGAATAAACACATTTTGTCCGATATAAAACATGTAAAAAGTACTATGAAAAGTTCCTTGAACGCAACTAGTAAACTGAAGATTTGTTTCTTTCGCGCTGATATCTTCAGCAAGAATGAATGGTCCTCCACCGGCAAGAGATGGGTTGCATAGTCATTACGTCCAGGGATATGTCATTCACTGAAAGGTATAAGTATCATTTATTACTGTTCAATTACTACACACTTGTCGAAAGTCAGCTGCGAAGATTTATTGTGGTTTTGTGATAATTACTCAAAGTGATTAAAAAGTCGATTCATCACGGGATGTTTCAGAAACAACCATGTTCAGGTCTGGATGCTCACCTCTCGAATTTCTACGTTACCTTGTGCACAGTGTTTATAGATTAGCTCTCTCACATGAATGACAGCGTGTTTTATCTACTGTAAGATGTAGGTAAAGATATATAAAGATGTATTGTTCCGTGATTTTTGTTTCCTCTTTCTCGCAAATGCAAATGAAGAGATATTAACACTAAATATTGAGTAATTTGCAAGCGTCAGAATGTATGGCTTGGTGATTTACGGCTTCTTCCTAAATGCAATGCATGTCGCCATTTCTAGAGCTGAAACGGATACCCCTGTTGAGAGGCAGGCAAAAGGTAAGTAAGTTGTTAAATAGACCACATTGTTTAACTTACGTAATCAGTTTAAGATTCCGTGATAACTTTTTGTAATTTTGAATATAAATATAAATCAATATAGAGAAGTCGTATACTAGTACTTTAAACACTTTACGGGAGATGCGAGGGTTGTGGGTTCGAACGCCGGCACGACATTAGCATCTTTTGATGCCTTGAATGATTTGAGCACTGAAATCGGTAGCCTAACCAGGGGCTCTGGTAATATTGGAGTGCCTTGAGCAACTTGCCTGATGGAAATGAGCGCTATTAGTCAGGGTTCACTATGTATTTTTGTTCAAATTTTTTGGAGATTAGCAAAACTATACATTTTTGGAATCGGTAGAATATGGGGAATCCGAAAATTGATGTTGGCATTTGCACAAATCCCTGACCGAGCAACCATTTTGGATTTTCAAAATGGCCGCCATATGTAACTAGTATTGAACACTTTTGAAGATATTTTTGTAACAGAACCTCATTCTATCATTTTTGTGGTAGCATATTAAAGGGCATTAAATTCTCTACAACATGACACCACATTCAATGGGTTTCGTGATGATTTGAATAACAATTTTGGGCCGAAAATGTGATTTTTATCATTTTTTTTCAAAAATATGAATTGCTTCAAAATACATATTTCTCCATATTTCAAAAGTCCATTTCACGAATGACTTCCAACTTTACAGAAAAGCAACCATATATAGGGTCAATATTAAAAAAAAAATACAAGTTTATTGCTTATCTAACAAAAAAGTTATAGTACTCTAAAGTTCACACTTTGATATTTGCTAAAACAGAGAAATAAAGCCAAGGGCTGCCTTCTAGTCAGGTTCACTATATATTTTTGTTCAAAGTTTTTGGAGATTAGCAAAACTATACATTTTCGGAATCGTTAGAGCATGGATAAGCAAAATAATGATGTTGGCATTTGCACAAACACAAGCTTGGTGGCCATTTTGGATTTTCAAAATGGCCGCCATTAAAAATACATAATTTGCCTTATCTCGGCTTCTTTTAAAGGTATAAACGTAATGAAATGGGCCAGTCCCACTATTTATGGGTGAAGAAAACAAATGGTGACATCTAGACATCTTCTTCTACCGCTTCCTAGCATATGGAGGCCATTTTGGTTTTTCAAAATGGCATACGTGTAATATATAAGTTGCCTTATCTCTGCTTCTGGTCAACTTAGGAACTTAGAAAAAATATTCTAATCCTTTTCTTGGTCGATAAAACAATTGGTGACATAATTAGACTCCTAATCTTAATGCGTCATCGCACACGGCGGCCATTTTGTATTTCAAAAATGGCACACATATATATGTATGTATATATATATATATATATATATATATATATATATAATATATTCCAGTCAACCTATATCAACTTAACAGAATATGCTAGTACTTTGTTTCCTGAGTCAGGAAAACGATTTAGTGACATAATTAAACTCCCAATCTCAACGCTTCATTGGACATGGTGGCCATTTTGAATTTTCAAAGTGGCCGCCACAAATACATTTTTTCCCCTACGTCGGCTTCTTTTCAAAGCAGAAACTGAAAGAAATATGCTAATCCTACGTTTCTTGGGTCGAGAAAAGAATCTGTGACATTACCAGACTTCTACTCCCAACGCTTCATCGCACATATGCGGCCATTTTGGATTTTCAAATTGGCCGCCATGAAATATTACATTGCCCTATCTCTGCTTCAAGGCAGCCTAGAAACATATTGGAATACTCTAATACTATGTTTCCAGGGTCAGGAAAAATATTGGTGACGTCATTAGAGTTCCCATCTCAACGCTTCATGTGGCTTCCATCTTGGCTTTTCAAAATGACCGACATAAAATGCATATTTTGCCCTTTCTCTATGGTCAACATAAAAACTACATGAAATATGATGCTTATGTTTCCTTGATAAGGGAAATATTTGGTGCTATCACAAACTTATAATCTTGATTCTTCCTTCACTTTAAGTATTTGGGGCGCTAGGAGCCCTCAGACAAATTTCATTGCGTCTCTGAACTGAAACGCTGCCACGTTCTGGCTTTTGTCCTTGAAGTCTTGCACAGGAGCCCTCAGACAAATATCATTTCGTCTCTAAACTGAAACTGTGCCACGTTCTGGCTTTTGTCCTTGAAGTCTTGCACATATTTTGACACCAAGTTTAGAAAAATTATATAGTCATGCTGTATTTTGGTTTCTAATTTTCTTCTCTTCAGGCAAGAATTTATATTTTTGTACAATTTGTATGAAAAACAACAATTTGATTTTATTTCTTTGTAGATCATTTGTAATTTCTTCTTCTTTTATTATCCCTTTTCTATCTGGATATTGATTCAGAAAAAAGACCCTCTAATAACAGACCTATAAAGCAAGATATATGGTTGAAAAACAATTGAATGAAAATGAATAAAGTCGCTTTTAACGACTTTTGTTTTTCAGTCTACGAACTTTCCCATCGACTATCATCACTGGTCAGTTCCCCCCCCCCTCCCCCGGATAACTACCCCTTGAATTAAATACCAAGTGCAATTCTTTAGCTGTATTATTGTAACCTACTACTAATTATACTGTATCAAACTAGAGACAGACTTCCTGATCTAATATGTCGACCAGCATGTGCAAACTAAATAATAGTATTGTACAGTACAACAAATATTTATTACATACTTTACTTGGCCCAAAGACGTTTTAGGGTACTCCATTTAGGCTAATCTATTACAATTGTATACATGTAGGATCACGCCATTACAGCACAGACCGCTCACAACCTTTAAAATGCTCATTTCCTACATGTCATATTGTTGTTGTTTTTTAACTTTATAGCTTTCACTTCTGCTTTTTAAGGTAAATAGTAAAAGCTTATTAACATGAATAAGGAGAAATAAAGATATACAAATAGAATAAGAAATATTGCGTTTTAACCACTTTGTACAAAAACAGAGAAAAAATCTCGAAAGGTCACATTTTTTTTTTTTTTTTTTTTTTTTTTGCTTTCAGTTCTTCTATTTAAGGTAAATAGTTAAGCTTAAATAAGACAATTTTTTTTAAAATAAGATAAACAGTGGTAGCAAGAAATATTGTGTTAAATCACTTTTTACTCAAAACGTCACCTAAGTTTAGAAGGATCTTTCGTGGCAAAAGATTTTTGCAATGCTGAAATGAAGAAAGTCAAAATTTAGAGAGGCGTGAAATGCGCTGATTGAGACCAACCGATGAACTTTATCTACAACTGAGCCGGGGGGGGGGGGGGAGGGAGGGCTGACGCCTCTTCCCTGAATGTAAACTTTACTTTCAGTCCCTAGCCCCCACCCCTCCCCACCTCGTAAGACTATGCTCGTTTTAATATTGAAAGTGCTTGGAAATGTTACAGGGGACCCAATTTTGGCGGTCAACCAGACTTGGATTGATGGTAAAAACCGTTTGGTATCAATATGTCCTCCCTGTACAACTGAGGGGGGGGGGGGGGGAGGGGGTGCGGGCGCAAGTTTTGAACCCCACCACCAAGTATCTTCTTGTTTTAGAGTGTAAATCTTGTCTATCACGTGAATACAGGTCCCATGTTATTTCACTGATGGCCTCAATTGCTTCCTTGTACCAATAATACTTGTAGGTATTGTTTTAAGTTAAATTTTAGAGGGTTAGGGGGTGGGAGTGGGGAAGAAGGGTAAGGCATTGGCAGATATTTTTCCAGTAACTATGAGATTTTAATGATTTGTCAAGGCTCATTGATTTTTTTTTTACCATTATCCAAAGTATTTTACGAATATTACTTTGTACCAATTTGCCTCGTTTTAAAGACAGAAAGGGGGGGGGGGGGAAGGCATGGACATGTAGGGGTGCAAGTTCTGTACCCTATAATCTAGTATATACGTGTGTTTGAATGTGAATCGTGATTATCACTTAAAAACCAGGTTTCCTCATAATTGGACAGTTAGCCTTTTTATTTCTCAACACATATCATCGGTTATAAGGCACATTTGTATCATAGCAACGGGAACTAATAAACAATTGTATATCACTAGAATATGATCGTACTGAATCATCTGACATCACACTTCCTATGAAAATATTCATCTGCATGACATTAGCATGTACTACCGAAATAATCCATTTCACGTCTCCCAATGTTACCATTGTCAGGGAGAAGGCAGCACTTAGTAACCACTTTTGTTATCGATTCTCTACTTTAGCTAATGTCAAAGTGTCAACTTTAGAGCGCTATAACTGTTTTGTTTGATAAGCAATGGACTTGTAATTTTTAAATGATATTAACCGTACATATGGGCAGTTTTCTGAAAAGTTTGAACTAATTAGTTAAAATAACTTTTGAAATAATGAGAAAATACGTATTTTGAAGAAATTCATATTTGTAAAAAAATATGTAAATAATCACATTTTTGGCCAAGAATTGTATCGCAAATCATCACCAAACCCATTAAATGTGGTATCATGTTGTAGAAAATTTAATGCCCTTTGATATGATGATACATACATGGTAAGATGAGGCTCTGTTAAAAAAAAAAAACTTCTAATTTGTTCAATACGAGTTACACATAGCGGCCATTTTGAAAATCCAAAATGGCCGCTATGCCGGTGATTTGTGCAAATGCCAACATCAATTTTTGAATTTCCCATGTTCTAACGATTATAAAAATGTATAGTTTTGCTAATCTCCAAAAATTTTGAACGAAAGCCCATTTTCTTACATAGTGAACCAGACTATAGAAATATCCAAGGTTGTGGCTTATTAGTATTATGAGACAAGTGGCAATTATGGGAAGGATGCTTTGATTTTTTTTTCCTAATATCACTTTCTCTGACTAGATGAACATTAATTAACTGAAATTATATTAAGGATTATGACTGATGAGATTAGTCGTGTATATTTTAGCATATTACTAGTATTTCATTTTGCTCATGTGCTCCTAGGTTATACAAAAATATGTTACGACAAAAAAGTTTACTAAGGTAGCTTAGCGAAATGTAGTGGTGCATAAGCACGGGGGATTTAAACAAAAGAACGCAAGCGGCCAATCAGCGACAGCGTTTCTCGCTTCCGGGATTTTACCCCCTGGGGAACGAAGACTCTGTGTCTGACAAAAGCGATCCCGTCTCCCGGTGCTGAAAAGCCGCGATTTATTTTTGGTCTTCTCTGCAGACTTGTTAAAATGCTATAGCCCCCTCTACGGCTACATTATTGTGTACTTCTACGTGTTTTTCTCTACGCGGCAAACCACTATCATGACAGGTCAAGTCTGCGGGACACATTCATGATGATCCGTTGTATTAAATTTTCTCAGTACGTATCTATCCATTCTTGTATTTATATACTTCGATAAAAACACTTGTAAATAACAATCTAATTGTTTCGTTCTATCTTACTGGGGACTCTAAAACTATAGCATTTACTAAGAGCAGTGAGTCTATCAGTATCGAAATTCTCTGTCTTTTAAAAATATTTTTAATATATATTTTCATGGTAGGCCAAAATCAGTATGTGGGCTTTATCGTTTAACGAGGAAATTCAAGAGGAACATCGATTTGAATACCGTTTTAAACATGTTTTCCTCATGAAGAGTATTATTGTTTATTCATAAATATTATTTATTTCTTCTTTCATTCATGGTTAAAACAAATATCCGAGAGAGTCTGGATCATTATTACGAGGTTAAAAGTATTGCGTGCCTTTCAAATATATTGCTCTTATTGACTTCAATTATTTCTGCCCATCACCTTGAGATCCCAATCTCCATCAGAATTTTGTGCAGTAATATATGCGCCCACAAGTATAAAGTGCATGAAATAGTAGGTAAAAGGTTCGAAATTCGAAGGAAATCGTAATTTCTGATTGCCTTGCTTCAGTCTTATAATCGCAAATCCAGAGGGACAGGGTTACACGTCCCCCCCCCCCCCCAACATGATGGTAATTGTCATTATGGTGATGATGATGATGTCGATGATACTACTACTAATAATAATTACATTATTAATAATATTAGTAAGTAGGCAAAAGATTGTTTTCTTGTTATATTGTGATAAGGATGTGCACTGATGAATATTTCGGATTATATTGTAGACATTCTTGTTGTCATGGCAATAAAATTTCAAAGTGATTTAGAAGCTCGAAGGGAGGGGGGGGGGGGCGGGCTGTAAAGGTTGCGCCGTGGCTAATTATTTACATACATCAGCCAGTCCTTTTCAGTTGTTTATCCATTCCTGAATAGCCTACTGAAGCAGGGAATGATAACATATAAAACGGAGAGAATGCAGCCCGTTCATTTGTCAGTAGTCGGAAAATTAGTCAACGTAGAGCAAGGGCGGCGCACCCGGGGGCCAGGGGGCACAGTGCCCTCCCACTTTTTCAAGTACCCCAAAAGTGCCCTTTTTACATCTGAAAAAATGCCCCCCTTCCTCTCTGATAAGTGCCCTTTTTACTACTAAAAGTGTCCCTTTTCCTTTCTAATAAGTGCCCCTTCCCCTTCTAATAAGTGTTTTTTCCCTCCTGATAAGTGCCCCTTTTCAAAATCTGATAATTGGCTCCTTATCTCTCTAATAAGTGCCCTTTTCTTCTGATGATAAGTACATTTTTACTTCTGATAGGTGCCCCTTTTCCCTTCTAAATAGTGCCAACTTTCCCCTTCTGATAAATGCCATTTTTACATCTCATAAGCTCCCCTTTTCCTATCTAATATGTGCCATTTTCCTCTTCTCATGAGTGCCCCTTTTCACTTCTTATAAGTGCCCCATTCCATCTCTGATAAGCGCCCTTTCCTCTTCGGATAAATGCCCCCTTTTACGTATGTTTCCCGTTGTATCTTACAAAAAAAGCCATATCTAACTTCAAAGTATCGATGCGGCTTTATGTAGTAGCAGGTACACATACATGTATAACTACAATGTAAGGCAGTGGAGCTGGAGGCAAGAGGGGCATAATGCCTACCCCCCCCCCCCCCCAGTAGAGGAATTCTTATTCCGCTCGCTCGAATATGCCCATAATTTACACCAATTAAGGGCAATATTTTCTGAAAATCTCCCCAAAACTCCCTCGCTACGCTCGCTAGCTCTTATGAAAGCAAGCAGATCGCATAAAGTATGTTGATATAGA
The DNA here is from genome assembly GCA_025618425.1 of Heliocidaris tuberculata. Taxonomy (NCBI): domain Eukaryota; kingdom Metazoa; phylum Echinodermata; class Echinoidea; order Camarodonta; family Echinometridae; genus Heliocidaris; species Heliocidaris tuberculata. The sequence continues at coordinate 20,078,468 of CM046841.1, forward strand.
TGTAATCCTAAAGAAAAGCGACAGGGATAATGTATGAATTAAAAGATAATTCGACATTCCCCCAATTAATTTGCTGTTGTCAATTTTATTATATCGCTATAAATGATTCTCAACCAAAGGAATTCAGCATTAGAAAAAAGTCTGAAAATGTTTGCTCGTTCGCTTCGCTCGCTCGCACATGAGTCATTAGACCACCACACACAACTGCTAATTTATTGGGGAAGCTGAAGCAGTGTCCAGAACCACAATAAAAAGGAAGAAGATGATGCTTGATAATGTATTAATCATGTTAACTGGGCTGTAGGGTAATACCAATGTCACAAAAATGGTCCCCTTTTTCGTTTTATGTTCACCCCTTGTAGGTGCCCCCTTTTCCCAAAAAGTGCCCTATTTGGCTGGTGCCCCCCCCCCCACTTTGAAAGACGCTCCGCTGCCCCTGACGTAGAGAAATAGCCCAGGCCAAACCCGGTTCAAGCTGACAAGCTTTTTGTGAATAACATGGATAGTCTAAGTAACTGTAAGGGGGTAAAATCTCATAATTTATGTAAAATGGGGTGACTATTTCGGGAAGATTCCCAGACTATGTAAGTTCTATGTAATGGTGGTGTCACACCTTGGCGTTTTAGCTAGCGTATGCCCGACGTATCAAAATTTATCTAAAACGTCGGCATACGCTGAACTTTGATTTTTTTTTTCAACTCTGGGCGTATACTTAGCGTATTCATAACGAGTTGGACGTATACATAACGTATATAGAACGCTTCGTTAACTTATAAGTAACGTATTCCAACGAATGCTTAGCGTATTGCCGGCGTACACAACTTATGCCCAACGATAGCCTAACTTACGCATAGCGCGCGGCAGCGTATCGCTGAAGATCACGTGTCGTAGCCTATAAAAAGGCTGCCGCTCGACTATTCAAATCATAACCGCACTATACATCACCGTATCAACACCACCTCCATGCCGAAGAACACTTCGAAGAACGCTGCCAAGAAGTCCCCTGGCCATGGACGGGGGCGTGGACGTGTCTTCATGAGTTCTGATGGGTTCCTCTTGTGAACCCCATTTTTATATACCAATTCCTCTAAACGTTGTCAATACGCCATTATACGGTAGCTGTAAGTTAGAAACACGTTCAGTAAGTTTTGTGATCGTCCGGAGCACGTCAAATACGTCTTCATACGTCAATATACGTTGGAGTTAAGTTACACATACGTTCAAAGCACGTTACTCATAGGTTAGAAGTAAGTTTTGGGGTACGCTAGACTATATCTCGACGTATTTCGACTTATGAGTAACTTACGAGTAACGTGTGTCAACGTGTGTCAACGATCGCGTAACTTACCTACAACTTATGGCCCGCGTATGCGGGACGTATGAGCCATACGCTGGCATACGTCGAAAAATTTTGTGCTTGCACAAAATTTTTCGACGACCTCGCCGTATGACGACGTATACCAGCGTGTTTTAGCGTGCTCTTAACGTATGCAAAACTTACCCGTAACGTATTCGACGTACGCCAGCGTATTCGCCAAATTCCTCATACGTCGGGCATACGCTGGCTAAAACGCCAAGGTGTGACACCACCATAAAACAAATTGCATGGGTTAATCAATGTGAACAAGAAAAGAGTAGGTCCTATTTAAGTTAATTATAGGCTAAATTGCAAGTTCGGTGTATGATAACAGAAGGACGATACAGGTAACAAACCAGTATTATGTAACAGGGAACAAAGAAAGACATCCCAACGGAGTGAATAGGCATTGTCTAGTGCAGGTGTCAGGCCACCGGCCGAGGTGCGCTTAATCTCTCCAGAATGGAGAGTGTTCTTAGAACACTCCGAGTCATGTGCATCATAACAACTTTCGAATGACTAAAGTTCACAATTTGAACTCTTGGTAATACAATGAATAACCTATGTTTAACACTCCTACAAAATATCAACCCAATCCGACAATTCATTTCATGGCGGTTGCTATGGCCTTTTGATTCACTCTCTATTGATTTTCTTTCTTGTTTTCTTGCTCCTCACGCTTGAATGGTCCCTCTGTAGAACAGCTGAGCTGCAATGGCACGGCTGAGCAGGGCGATCCTTCCAATATTATTTTCTCATGTTATCATGTATGTTATTATATATATGTTTTTATAATTGGTAAATAAAATAAGAATAGTCTACCCTTAAACATTCGTTCGTGCCCTTCAGCTGAATCTTTCAAAAGAAATCTTAAGACTTATTTGTTTTCTCTATGATTGGATTTGGTTGTGTGCACTTGGAGAGCAAAATAATTACTTTGTTTCATTTTTTCTTATTGTAAAGCGCCTTGAGCATGTTTATATGGAAAGGTGCTGTATGTATGTATGTAAATCGATCAAATCAAATATAGGCCTCAACTTTAGAGCTCATTTCCTCCCTAACTGATACCAGCAAACCTATCTTACAAGCTCTTTTCGTTCGCTAAATCAAAAGGGTTATAAAGTTTCAAGTTTAAAGCTGAGACTTTGTTCTATCCAAATAGAATAAAATTAGATTTGTTTGTTTGTTTGTTTATGTGTTTGTTTGTTTGTTGGGGGTTTTTTTTGGTTGTTGTTGATGTTTTTTGTTTGTTTGTTTGTTTGTTTTTTGTTTTTTTTTCGGGGGGGGGGGGGTTGGTGGTTTTGTGGTGCCGGGTCACAAATGTTCAAGGATGTTTTTTGTTTAAAGGGCCCTGTCCAAGGGTCCCCGCCGCAATACTCGCAATACACGCGAATACACCCCTCCCCTTCCCTTTCAGTCACATAACAGAGAAAAAAGAGAAGGTGAAAGAGGGTGAAAAGAAAAGAAAAAAAATCATTACGAAAAATATCCGAATTCGCTGGCTCGCAATTTATTCATTTATTTTCATTTTAGATTACATGCAAACATGATACTCGGGTGAAAGGCATCAGCCCCTCCCACGAGAAAATATGGCCATACGCCAGGATTTGATCATAAGTGAGCTGTTCTTTTATTTACGGGTGTGAAAAATTCGGGAGTGGGAAGGGGGTGGGTCTTGAAGTTCTTGACAAATTAAAGTCGGTTTATTTTTAAGCTTGTGCATGCAAGCCGGTGAATATAATTTAGTCAAAATTAGAAGTGAAAATTCTAAATAGAAGTCCTGCCCCCTCCCCGAACATGATTAATACATATCAAGCATCATCTTCTTCCTTTTTATTGTGGTTCTGGACATGTTTCAGCTTCCCTAAATGGCAGTAATGTGTGATAGTCTAATGATCCATGTGCGAGCGAAGCGAGGAGCAAAAGTTTTCAGACTTTTTTCTAACGTTGAAGTCTTATGTTTGTGCATTTTTTTTACGGGGATATAATGAAAATGACAAGAGAAACTTAATTTGGGGAATGTCGAAAGATATTTTAATTCGTGCTTTAACCCTGTCGTTTTTCTTTAGGATTTCATCGATATCAACATACTTTAGTATGATAAATGCTTGATTTCATTATGTATTATAAGAGTTTCGGGGAAATTTTCGGAAAATATTATCCTTACTTGGTAGTATTATGGCATATTCGAGAGAGCGGAATGACAAATACTTTGCTGGGGGGGGGGGGGCATGGCATGCCCCTCTTGCCTCCAGCCCCACTGCTTTACATTGTAGTTTAGTAATGTGTACCTGTTAAGCCGCACCGATTATTTGAAGCTATATAAATATGGCTCTTTTTGTAAGAAACAGTGAGAAATATTGGTAAAAGGGGCATTTATCAGAAGAGGAAAGGGTGCTTATCAGAGGTGGGAAGGGGCAATTAAAAGAGGTGAAAAGAGGCACTTATGAGGAAGAGGGCACATATTTCGTAGGGAAAGGGGTAATTATCAGAAGGGGGAAAAGGGCACTTATTAGAAGGGATAAAACCTACCAGAAGCATAAATGCTCTTATGAAATGAGAAAAGGGCACAAATTAGACAGAATTAGGGGCATTTATCAAAAGGAGAAAAGGGCACCTATAAGAGAGAAAGGGAACATTTTTCAGAAAAAAGGGACACGTTTTAGGTACTTCAAAAGTGGTCCCCCCTGCTCCCACGAGAGCGCCGCCTCTGCCTACCCTCCAAGGGCGCTAAACCCGAGGGGCATTTGGTGTCTGTGTGTGTTGGGGGGGGGGGGGGGGTCTAGGAGCAACAAAATTCCCCAGATCGTATTTGTGGCGGGTGTCACACGCGCGCGCACACACACACACACACACACACACACACAGAGGGAAGGAGGAAATAATATCCAACTTATATTTTTAACTAGGTACATATGACATTGGGAATGCACCACGTGACTTCCCAAGGTTTTCGAGGGGAAAGGGGAGGCAGTTAGGAAAACAATGTTGTGATGGCAGATGCAAATTATCTCGAATTGTCAGGGAAATGAAAAGGAATTATATTTTCGCCCACATTGATTTTAACTTGAAGAAAATTATGAGCCGAAGATTTAGAACTCCAGTAAGAAATTGACAAAACGGTCCAAGTCAAAATAGAGTTTGTGTCGCAGACTTTAATAGGGGAAGTATGGGGAAGGGAGTTAGGGGCAGGATTAAGATTAACAATTTTTGTCAACCTGGAAATAGTTTTTCAGAATACTGCTGACTGGCCGTATTCTGAAATACTATCGGGTGGCGAAGGAATTAAGCTACAGGGCCAAGAAAGTTTTTCCTGATGTGTTTTCCTCCCCGGAATATGAAAAAAATTCGTGAATTTTATCTGATTTTCAGAATAAAGATGACTTAAAAACATTGCAATGTAATTGATCGACGTCAATGTTTATTAACATAAAACAGAGTCGTAATTACGATAGCCACAAATGTAGTGTTTTAGTTTGTATGATCCTTCCATTGTCATGGAAATTAAGTTAAAAATAACCATATGCATCAGTCTGGGATTATTTAATCCCCTTATTCGAGGAAATTATAAATGATATGGAGAGACGAAGAACGAAAGAGAAGAAATGGAAAAAGTATTGAAAACATGGAGAAGTCAAGAAAATAAGAAAAAGAAGACTATAGAAAAACAGAGGGGGAATCACATCAACTGCACGTGGCCTTTAGTTAAGCACTTTTTTATAGGGTGCTGCCATCAGTTAGGGTTTGATATATTTCAAGATATGTATCATACACTGAAGCCCCTACTCTGTGCAATGAAAAGCTACTTCAGTGAAAGTCTTGTCTCAAATTTTGCATAGAGCTATATAGTTCGAAGAAGAAATAATAATGGGGGATCGGACCTATTGTGTTGAGTTGAATGCATGTAGGACGGAGGAATAATGGGGAGGCGGCTTTGGTTATACGTGCGTTCGAGCAGCGTCAGCGTTTGTTCTTATGATGAAAAGACAGGAAGTCTATTGACTACTTATATAAAGAAGTAATAGGAGAGAGAGAGAGAGAGCCCTACTGCTAATCCCTGTTAAACTGAACTTCCCTCAGTGACATAACAACATGTTATGCATAGGCGGCTATTACAGGACTCAGGCCGACAGCATGGACTGATGATAGTATTGATTTGATTTGGTTTGATGGATTCATGATATATTCTAGAGTAAAAATCCCCTCATTATACCATACTTGCCTCTTCGCTACTTTTTTGCTGCATATCTAGATTAGATCAAGCTAGAACGACACGCACTCTAAAAAGAAAATGCTCATGCGGACAAATATTATTGCATGCAAAGGGCTCTTTTGGTATTTAGTTTTAAATTTAATTTTCAATTCGATAATTTAAAAAGACACAAAAAACTGTATTTCTCATTTTCTTATACTAGTTCACTTTCTGCAGAGACGTCGCTAGAAAATTTTGAATGGGGAGGGGATGACGCCAAAATCTTTCCGACAAATCTTTAAGATCTGATACTCGAATTTGCCTACAAATAATGCCGCACCCTAAGCTGTACCCACAGAGTTCAGTGGCTATACCCTAATCCCCCCCCCCCCCCCACACACACACACATAGAGAGAGCTTGATCATACCGGCCAGGCGGCCACTATTCTAATCTAAATACAGAAGTTACATAATTATCCTGGCTGCCCAAATATTTGAATATTCTGGCACCTCGCTACCTGAATATGAAGTGTTGCATTGTTGCCCGAATATCGGAACTTAAAAAAATCATCAGGGGGAGGGGGGGGGGGTGGGGCGCAGCCCATTATCGAAGGGGTGCCTTTTGTCCGAATATCAACTTTCCACTATTTTTTTTTTTGGGGGGGGGTAGCAGAAACAAATTTCCCAGATATATTTGTGGCGAGTGTGGAACCGAAAATTTAAGTAGTGGAAAGGAGAAATAATGGCCAACTTTAAATTCTAACTAGGCATATGATATTGGGAATACACTAAAGGCCTTCCCAAGGTTCTCGAGGGAAGAGGGGAGAGGGGGTTAGGACCAACAACAACCAAAATGATAGCAGATGCAAATCATCTAGAATTGTCAGGAAAAAGAAAACGGTTTATATTTTCGCCGACAGCGCTTTGAACTGGAAGTTTTTTTGTTTTCTTTTTCCTCGCTCTCAAAAAAGTGAATAGATAATATTCGGGCAAAATGCATCCCCCTTCGGCAATGGGCTGTACATAGCCCCCTCCCGAGAATTTTCGAAGTTCCGATGTATGGCCAGCCACCACTTCATATTCGGGTAGGGAGGTGCCAGAATATCCACATATTTGGGTAGTGAGGTTTTCTTGATATGTAGCTTCTGTACATTTTTACTAAGAAAAGTTTGTTTTGTTGTTGTTTTTGTTTTTGTTTTGTTTTTTAATTTAGAAGTTGAAAAGTTGATATTCGGGTAAAAGGCGTCAGCCTATCCCCTTGCGAAAATGGGCCCGTATGATCATGACTTCTACATCTGCGATTTTCTTGTATCATTATGTGAGGGGAGATTAGGGTGTACCGTGTAGCATTTTTTGGCAAATTTAGGTGTCACACCCTAAAAATCTGTTGGCAAATTTGGGTGTCACACCCAAAATTTTGATGGCAAATTTGGGTGTCCCACCCCATCCCCATTCAAATGTTCTAGCGATGCCCCTGGATATTGATTCAATCTTCATTCCTCTTTCTGTCTGGACTACAAGATCCCTTATCTTTCATAAGCTTTTGTTTTGCCACTTTAATCCCATTTGAAGGGGAAATCTAGGAAAATCTGTACTGTCCCTTTCCTATTTAATGGTTTTTAATCTCCGATTTGTATACTTGAAATACATAGGCATAGCCAGGGGGCCCATGGGGGCACTGGCCCCCCTATTCAGCCCCTAAAAAAAAAGTGAGAACGAAAAAGCGGGAGAAGTGAGACAAAAAAAACCCTAAAAAGGCGCTAGTACTAGTCGCTACCTTTCAATCACAATTTGCTAAAACGTCAAAGTTTTCGCGCTTCGCGCGGGAAGGGGGAAATAATTCCCCCTTCCCTGCACCCACACCTATTACATACAGTAAAATATTGCGTCCAAATTATTGAAAAGCAGTCCGAGCGTCGAACTATAACTTTCCGCCTAAAAAAATTGTTTGCTACGAGCTTTCTCTCAAATTTGTTAAAACGTCATAGCTTTCGCGCTTCGCGCGGGAGGGGGAAAAGTCCCCCCCTCCCTGCACCCACCCCTGTTACAGTGCATTATTGCGTCCAAATAATTGAAAAGCAGTCCGGGCGTTGAACTAACTTTCCGCCTAAAAAAAGGTGCTGCGAGCCGTTATCTTTCTCTCAAACTCCCCTCTCCCTTCACGCTTTGCGTGCTAATCACCAATTTCGCACGCTTCCCGTTCTCACAACCCAACCCCCCTAAAATGAAATCCTGGCTACGCGGTTGGATTCTTCACGTCTGCCCCCCCCCCCCATTGAAAAATCCTGGCTACGCCAATGTTGAAATACCACGCCATGCTCTACTCATATGGCTCAATAAGTTTCACTTCTTTAATACACTACCCCCGAAAATCAACACATGTGATGTAAAAAATAGCTCCAATACCATTATGACTATGATGATGATGATGATGATAATAATAATAAATAATAATAACAACAACATCAAAACCATAATGCTAATGCTAATCATAATCTTAATCATAATAATCACGATAACAACAATGACAATACTGATAAATAAAAATCATGTCTATATTGACATTTGATGGGGCTTAGGGGCAAATCAATTACTAACCCAGCATTGAAAGCTACATGATTAATACTTTTTTTGATAGGGTCCTGCCATTACATCAGTTAGGGTTTGATATATTTCAAGATAATGTATCATACACTGAAGCCCGTAGTCTGTTTATTGAAAGGCTACTTTGAACAGTGAATGGCTTGTCTCAAATTTTGCACAGAGCTATAGTTCTTCAGAGAAATAACAATGGGGATCGGACCTATTGTGTTGAGTTGAATGCGTGGGACGGAGGAATAATGGGAGGGGCGGCTTTATACGTGCGTTCGATCCGCGCCAGCGTTTGTTGTTATGTTGAAAAGACAGGAAGTCTATTGACTATTGATATAAAGAAGAATTGGGAGAGAGAGAGAGAGAGAGAGAGAGAGCCCAACTGCAAATCCCCTGTTAAACTTCAATTGTCCTCAATGACAAAGTAAAGTGTTATTATGCATAGGCGGCTATTACAGCTCTCAGGCCGACAGCAAGGACAAATGTTAGTATTGATTTGATTTGGGTTGATGAGTTAATGATATCATAATAAGATATTCTAAAAGTAAAAATCCCCTCATTGTACTATCTACTTGTCTCTTCGCTACAAAAGTTATTTGCCGCACATCTAGAAAATGATCACGGGGAAAAATTTAATATCATTACAAATAAAGGAGTCTTTTTGTCTTTAGTTCTAAATGTAGTTTTCAATTCGAAAATTCAAAAGACATACAAAACTGCATTTCTCATTATCCTATAAAAGTTCATTTCTCTCGTTTTCCTTGCCCTTAAATTATAAGTAGATTTTTCCATCATCATTCACGTCTTTAATTTCTGATATTGATTTCCACGTCTTATCCACATGCTATCATTTTAGAACATAACATATTTTTTTAAAGATAAACATGCGAACTGAGGAAAATAGAACAAGAATCAGAATATTTGGAGAAAACTGAGAAAAGAGTGTGTGAGAGAGAGAGAGAGAGAGAGAGAAAGAGAGAGAGAGGGAGAGATTGACAGAAGACGAAGGCAATCATTATATTGGGTTTAATGGCTGCCATTTCCATTAATTATGTGGTGTTGTGTTGTTGTTTTTTGTTTCCACCAGCGCCGTTCTAGTTCTTTTTTTTTGGGGGGGGGGGGGGGGAGCACACAATGATCGTTGAAATGCAATAGACATATTCTAGTCATACAAGATAAGAAGAATTGGAGAAGGGGAGAGAAAGGAATAAGAGGAGCAATAAAACATAAAGAACAATAAACTGTTAGGCAAGCCAATGCCATCGGAAACTCACTCTATTTTAAAAATATTTATATATTCTATTTATTTTGTTGTTATTGTTCCACTACTACACACTAGCCTTTCATACACATATACTGACAGAAGAGGGCGTACTTCCGGAATCAGTGAATGGTACCAAGAGCTTCTTTCTTTGAATTTATCAAGAAGATTGGCTCGGATCCGGGAAGACTGCATTATAGGCTCCATGCGATCGTTATGTAGAAGGCTCGGAGCTCATTGCAGTGTTCACGCACAGTAAGAACGCATCAGTTCCGGATGCGTTCTTATGCACCACGACATTTCGCTAAACTACCTAATTTACACTTACTTTTCTTAGTTAGAACAAGAATATTGAGTGGTTGATAGTTAAATGTAAGTATTCATAACATGATATAAGCTGTTAATTAGGAGGAGCGTGTCTTTTATACATATTGACTGTATCTTTACATACCACGAACTAGAACGTTATTCAGTTGCTCTGATATTAAATTATAAATAATTTGCTTAAATAACAATCTTTATGCTTGATAGGAAAATTATCAGAGATCACATAACTCGTTTATAAGTAGAGTTTACCCATAGACTACGGGAACCGGCTGGCTCCTGTATTAAGTCTATGAGAGTTAAAACATACAGTAGTCAACGGGTTAAAATGAGCTATGTTCCTGTCTCTAGATGGTAACTACCTTGGCTGCTACGCTAATGGATGCTTGGAACTCGAGAACATAACCATTCAAAGAAATGTAACACCAGACTCTTGCACAGCATCATGTAAAGAAAACGGATTCATATATGCTGCATTATACAACCGGACTGAATGTGCTTGCTCGTGTGAACAGACCTGTCATACCAAGCCTCTGGCGGACAAACAGTGTGGCTTGCCCTGTAGAACAGATATGAAAAGATTTTGTGGTGGTTTTGCTGCAGTGTCTCTTTTTTTCGGTAAGTCTTCTATACCCATGTATTTTTATATTGCACTTTCCGGTAAGTTAAGTATGAATAAAGTTACTAGATAATAATTTTTATTGAGTGTGCCTTTAATAATTCAAATGAAAGTGTAATGTCAGATGGAAATAAGCAAAATGTTCTTGTTTAAAGCTAATATCCTAAATGATAAATATCCATTTTCAGTGATAGATACCATTTATATGCTGACGAAGCAATAATTGATATAAAATCTTAAAGGGAAAAACCAGTGCGAATGTCTTGAAAACTCAGCTCCATGAACATATGCTGATAAAGTGATAAAGTATACGATCTTAGTGAATTACACATTTCAGATACAGCATTTTTTTATGTGTTGATTCCCTCCTCAGCATATTACACAATTTTAGGATTTGCATGAAGGCCGAAAGGCAATCATGCCACTCAGTGTATGTTAAACGTAGTGTTTTTTTAAGTATTTACAAGACATGCAATCTTTATATTCTGATAAGTGGAGCATGCTCAAACCAACTATCAAGAACGGCATAATCGAGCTTTTACACACCTCACCGTGATAGAAATCATCGATCTAAAATCGTTTTTTCACAAATAATGTGTTTGTGAAACTCTGCTATTTTGTTTTCTTTATTTTAATTCAAGATTCAAGATTCAAGATTCAAGATTAATTTATATTTCGAGTTATTAACATTATTCATTAATGTTCATGTTATTATTTTTCTTCCACCGTTGGATAGACATTTACCTTGTCTTATAAGGATTTTTCTTTTAATTAAAAAAATCAAGCAGACAAACACGCACTTTCTCATTTATTGTTTTAATCGACCTGCTTACCTTTCAGTGAAAACTGTAAACATATCCAACAGCACCTGCAAGGAAACAGTCACCGTCGGTATGTATGCAAATTCCCTATAGGTCTGTTGTAAAAAATAATAGAATTATAATAATTTCAGAATTTTTGTATATGCAGTTTTACGCTTTGGAGTGAAGTATTATATTGAAAATTCATTTCAAATGTTTGTTTGAATAAGATTTTTCTGCAATGTTCATATTTTGTATTGTATTGTCAATGTTATATTTGTTAATTTGCAGGGCCTTCTTGTAAACCAGTGTTGAAATCACTGATGAAGCCACCCTGGTAAAATAAGACTAAATAGATTTTAAAAAATTTAAAAAAATAAAAAAAGTAACAAATGCATAACTCGACACGAAATAAATCTCGCTTGTATATTTTTGGTTATGTTAAGAGAATCTAAAGTGCATTTAGAATTCAAAAGGTAATTAATGAACCACAGATTATGGACCAAGTAAACTATGTACATTCAAAAATCAAAAGCGAGTTCGTCTAAATTAGAAATGTAATAAATTGGAAAATACTTGCAATTACAACAACAACAAGCATATCTATCAGCAAAATCTAACCATGAAGAATAAGTTTTGAAATAACTAAGTTTCCTATTAAAAGTTGTCAAAATTGGAAGAAAGAGATGGTGTTTTACGCAGGTGCCCAAAGAGGGACGACCCTTTTTTTTTGGCATGAAAAGAAGAACAACTGTGAAATCTGCCAGTATTTTATAAATACCAAATACGAAACTGGCGAAAAAAAATTGTTTTGCCACGAAATGGTTGTTCTAACATTCTATTCATCAAAGTGATGTTCTGTATTGTCCATTTCCGTACAACCATCGTGGTTTCTGTACCTTTCTCGAGTGCTAACACATTCTGTCTCAATGGGGAAAAATACCTGCATCGTCACATTAAGATTATAACAAAACAATAATTTGTTACAATTCATATCCTCTTCCCTAAAGGACCACGAGAAGACAGCGGAGATAATAGATACAAGGATGCCAATATTAAATTTTATATCGCTGCCGGAATGGGATCAGCTCTTTTCATCATCCTCATCATCACCGCAGGATGTTGCAGGTACTTTCACATAAAATTTACGAGCACTTGAGCTTGAGCATAGTTGAAAAACAAGACATCTTACTAACATCATAATAATGTTGGGGTTTTTTTCATGACAGTGACAACAAAGAGGAACATGCGTATCTCCCATTATTGTTATACACCATGCATTGACCGTGCGCTGTTTGTATGCTATTTACAAACTATGAATCATAATTATGTTTGTTTCCAAGCTTTTATAGAAATAATCCTTACAAAATACCAGTATATCTCAGTCTGTCTAGAGAGACTAAAAATTAATTTTGACTAATAACTTTGTTTCAGAATCAAATACGTGCTTTCAGTGATTTTCAAAAATAATTAATGGGTACACGGCTTGTGTTTACGACCTGTGAGTTCCTTTCATTTTACTAATCTGACATAGAAATGGAATTGCTTTACCAATATGAAATCTTTAATTCTTAGTTACTGATGGTTGATGTTTTAATCATTATGAAATGGCCCATAAACTTGGAGCTGTATAATTGTGCGCAGTTGACTTGCATGTCATCTCTCTCTCTCTCTCTCTCTCTCTCTCTCTCACACACACACAACCACACACTTTTCCTTTTCTTTCTTTTGTCTTCTTCAGTAAGAGGGACCGACGTGTGATCTACTCACCTCGCGATCATTCTCGTAGATGCTCTCATGCAGAATCCCAACAGCTCGAGGAGCGCCCTCTTGAAGAGCCTCGGGCAACCACCGATCAGCCTCAGCTTCCTCCCCGTCATCTGAATGGTATTCACCAGCCCTCTGACGTCGATTCGACTTTACATACCCAAACTCGAGGAACATGGACCCCTCCACCATGCACGGATGACTTAAAAGATGCCGTTCCTGTACTAGAATCCAATTTCTACCATGTCCTAATGGAGGAGGATGGAGAGGGCTCGAGTCGTCGAGGATACTCCATAGTGCCTGAAAGTGCACACGCGTATGCTGACTGCAGATCTTACGTAGACGATGTTCTACGATCGGCTGCTTTCATGCACAAATAGGCGGATACACCTCGCTGTCTTGAAAATAATGATTAGATTGAACATGAAATGGTCTGCAATGAGTTCTACCCAACCGCTAAAAAATAATGACACTTTGTAGATTTCGAAGACATCCTGATACATACAAGCAGTGAAAGTCTCCTGTCGGGGATTAAAAAGAAACGTTATCATAAACCGCCGTTATCGTAAGTCAAACCAACGATCTGATGACGATAAAAAAATAATGATTAAAAAGGCGGTGTGGCGCAATTGGTTAGTCTTCAGGCTCTGCGTATGACTTTCGTAATAAGCATGGGTTCGAGTCCCGCGCCTGACCTGACAAAAATTGTCCCTACGTTTTGTGTACGCGTGCCCCTCGGCTCAGGGAAAAACCCTCCGTTCCTCGGACAGAACGTTAACTGGAGGCTTCGTGTGTAGGAGAGTCACACACTGTGCACGTTAAATGATGCGCTACACTTCTCGCAAAGAGTATGGTGTAAACCCGGTGTTTAGTGTGCCTTCATACACATCAGGTATGTCTTCTTATAGATTACCAGAAGAAGGAGAAGTCACAAAGTACTTGTTGGCCTGTAAGCTACGAAATCTTTCCTACTTTAACTGGATATGATGATTGTCAGCAAAAAAAAAGCTTTCATGACCTTTCTGTAATAGTATGACCATCTTAATCAGCAATGTCCTTACTACTTGAATCGTTTCTCCCAAACTCACCACGCATTCCCATCGCCTTGTGTTTGGACACAACGGCTCAGTAACGTGCAAGAGATTTTTTGTATGTCCTTGGTTGGTGCAACTTTTTGGAACAAGCTACATTAGATACAATACTGAAGGCCGTTACATCTATAGACCAGCAAAGAAGCTAATGGGTCACTTCGTATTAGACTTTATATACGTTAGGATAAAAACTCTAGCCTACCATGCTCACAGACTGTTATATTAAAACTGTGTTTCAGTCTGTTCATCAGTTCAACAGTGGTATCAAACAGAATTATTAGTCAATGGTAACATCTCGTAAATTTCCCTTCTATAGATAAAATAATGGATAAAGGACCGGTCACGTGTCATCAATAACGATAAAGATAAATAAAACTATAAAAGGGTAATTAGAGTTAATCGGCAAGCAACACTGATGTCCAGTACTCTTATATTAAAAATCGCCTTTGCAGTTATCGTTACTGCATGGTTACCGCTACCTTTATCCCTATAGGTGATGTGTGACAATTCCTGCGTGAACAGGTTGGTTCTATGTATTAATCATGTGGCGATGAGAGATCTATTTGGAATAAATCTGTGGTGATTATCACCTAATCAATTTATATCCTGTATTTCACCTGAGATACTTGGAGTGTTCTTCTATCTCTCTTTCATGGATAAAATCCGTATAATGTCATTGATATCAATATGGGGTAACTATCAAGGGAAAGATGCGTTAGATTATCCTGAATGACTTGTAAATAATTGTATTTGAAATTTCATTTCATTTCACTTCTTTTTATTTCATTTCAACAACTTGCTTCAGCCAATGGCTGCTCTTCTGCAAGTTCGTGCATATATAAAAAGGCATACAAATTATAACACATAGGGAATATCACATAGAAAATAACAAAAGAAATACATGCAAATCACCATACACATATAAAAATACAATATTAGTAAAAGGGAAAAAACATGAAATATCATAAGATTACATGAGTTCAAAAAATCGAGAATTAAAAAAAAAATAGATTCAGAAATACTGATTTAAGCAAGTTTGATAACATGATTGCATGAAATTGCACAGGATTGCACAGGGTGTGTCTTATTGTGAGGTATAAGAGGCAGGAGAGAAATCAAAGAGAAAGGGAAAGGGGTAAGAAAGAGAAGAGACAGAGAAAGAGGTAAACAAAAAGAGAAGGAGATATAGGGGTGAAAAGGAGAAGAGAGAGAGGTGGGGGAGACAGAAAAATGAAGTAAGAAAGTGGGTGAGGGAGAGAGAGAGAAAAATAGTCTGTACTGAAAGTACCTTACTGCTGTATGCATGGTACGCCAAAGCATCGCCCTATATTCATCATCAAATAAAATACCACTTACATGGCACCTGTTTCATAATCTATTCAGATTATCGTAACTTTCTTTTAATATGATTTGGTATACATATACAGTGCGTCCCAGAAAAAAACGAAACCCTAAAACAAAGGGTTATTGTGACCACACTATGTACTGTATGACTAGGATTATTCATTTTCCATAAAATAAAAGTATTATGCTTTTAAATGATACCTTGATGGCATCCATCCCTACATTCTTTACCGATCGAGCAGCGGCATTTTGAAAATGACATGTAAAAACTCAGTTGTGCCAGATTTGTGTAAAACCGTGAAAACGTTAGGATCACATGCGAACATAACCCAAATGCAACATGACTTTTAAAACCCTGCTAGAAGACTGTTTTCATGAGTTTCTTTCAATAACGATGGTAATGATAATGCCCTCAGGAAATAAAGGATGGTCAATGTTTTGTTGATGTTGGGGGTAAACAAAGGGCATGTTTTGTATTGAAATGGTACCTGCAATCAAAATGAAAAGTAATGTTTTGAATTTTGAAGAAATGCAATTTCTTTTAAGAACAAAGCGGACAGAAAGGTGATATTTTTCATAAAAGTAAAGTTAGTGGCACTTTTCATTGTCATCAAAAGGAAATACAAGGTTGAAAGGGCACATAAGGCAGAAAAAATATCACGATTATGGCAATTTGCCACCTCAGGAGGGGCACCTTTTCTATCACAGGAGGAACACTTTTTCATCTTTTGAAGGATATTTACTGATTTAGGAAATTTTTGGGGCGTACACCCCTGCCTCCAATGGAAATTGGTATCGACCCGTGTTTTATGAATTTCTGATTGAATACATGTCATCACACCAAGGAATTTCACGTAACATATCTCTTAAAGCTGGTATTTCCCTTGTGTCATGTTCGCATGTGATCCTAACGTTTTCACGGTTTTACCCAAATCTGGCACAACTGAGTTTTTACTTGTCATTTTCAAAATGCTGCTGCTCGGTAAAGCATGTACAGATGGATGCCATCAAGGTATCATTTAAAAGCATAATACTTCTAGTTTTTGGAAAATAGACAATTATTGTCATAGAGCACATAGCGTGGTCACAATAACCCTTTGTTTTAGGGTTTCGGTTTTTTTTCTGGGACGCACTGTACATCATTTGTTGTTTCTTCCAACAATTGTGAAACATATGCAGGGCATAATGTTTCATTTACTTTCATATTCAATAATCAATAAATCAATAAATCAAATCAAATCAAATCAAATATCATAACTATCTAACTGAAATTTATATTTTGCATGTTATGATTTGACAAGATCGTAATAATGCTGAAAGTGAATTTTATACCTTTTATCTTGTAAGTTTTATCATATTTGCAATGAAATTAGAAATAATCTTATATTAGACATTAAGTAAAGAGAGGATACCAGTTTTTATGAAGATTCACTGGTTCGTTACCTTTAGGTAATAGAGTTAAAAATCCTAAATTTTTAAAATGCGAAAATTTTCCCACAAGCATTTGCTGAGTTTTAACTCCTCATTAAAAAAAAAAAAAATCAATATATCGTTAACAAAAAAACTTGAAAAAACTCTGCAGTAAACCCTCCCTGTCCTGGTGATTTTCCTAGTTTTAATTTACTAACAACTTTGCGAATTTCTGCAAAGGAAATTCCCCCATTCAATTCCTTAAACTATTTCGTCTGATATTCTATTGCAACCTTCTTCTTTTTTTAAGTCGGGTAAAATTATCTTATCTAACACCTCTGGAAATGCATTAAAGTCTTCGTAAAATATTTCTCCATTTTTCTTATTTCATCCTCTGTATTCAACATTTTTATCGTTGTATTCATTTCAAGAAGTTGAATAATTCTCTTTTCTGCATTTGATTGCATGTGATTAAAAAATATATTTGGAGGATTTCTCACATATTGTAATTATTTTACTATATAACATTTTCCTCTTTTCTTTTAAGCTTTTCACTCCTTTTTTTTTCTTTAAGATCCTTTTCAAGGATCTAATGAATTATTAGCACCCAAATTTAAATTCATTTTTAACTGTTTGATCTTATCCTCTAGTTTTATTTCCATTTCATGATTATTTTTCCTTGCTAGCTCCATACGTAATTGTACAAGCTTTTAATTCCATTAAGAGAATTTAAAAAAAATATATTAATCACTGAGAATCAATTCAGAAAGGATATCTAGTCAATATCCTCAAACCTCCTATTACTCTGCACATTTCTCTCAATATAATTTAAAGTAATTTCGTTCTGTTTAGCCTTTAGAGTTTGTTGCAATGTCGTACTACGACATTGACCTGTTTCCGTTCGCGTTCTGACTTTCCTATTCTTCTTCTTCTTCTTCTTCTTGATCTTCTTACCTCAAACTCCTATTCATTTTGCACGTAGTGCTTGTTCCTCCTAATTAGGTCCCTTCCTCTCGTCCATTTCATTTCAAATTTCATAGCCATCTTCCTTGCCATGTCTAGTTGTGCACCTGACTCTTCATTTTCCGAAATCACTCATACATGGACATCCAGGCGCCATTTTGTCCATTTTCGGGCCATTTTCATGTCTTTCTTTCTTCTTGCCTATCTCCACTATCCTACATGCTACAGACTTCTAACAAAGTGCTCTATATAGAGTAAGACTTGTTCTTCAACTTTCCTTTTTTTACCTAACCTTCAAAATTTCATCTTCATACTCTAAATTCAAATCCAAAATCGGCAACATTAAAAAACATTAAAATTCTTCAAATATTCATTACCGAATTTGAAAAATTGCCATAACTTCCTCATATCAAGTCATTTTTGTCTCAAATTTTCACTGTGGCTTTATCTTGTCATTGCACACATCCCTGATCAGTTTCATGCTTTAATGATTCGGCATAATAAAAATAGCGCCCTCTAAAGTTTCCAAAATGGCTATTTTCTTGTGGCCGTATCTCCATCATGCCTGGCTAAAACCGTACCCTTTTTTGGATTTAGGTGCTTCAAGATATACTCTATTCAGCCAACTGAAAAAATATATACCTTATCACAGACCAACTTGGCGAAAATTGCTCGTAAAAATCATGAAATTTACGGAAATGCCGAAATAACTTCAACTTGCTCTAAAATTGCGAAATTTAAAGCTACATCTTTGAAACTTGGTAGGTGTGTGTATCAATGTATTTGACAACTGTCAGCTAAATTTGGTAAAAATTGATGACGTCATCACGAAGTTATCGCAAAAAATCTCAAATTAATATGCATTACATAATATGGCGTAATATGCTTATTTTAAATGGCGCACTAATGACATTCAGCTCAAAATGACCGCAATGAAATTCCCTTCTCAGAGATACCAAACACGGTATAGGGTCTCACAGAAAATTTTCAGTAAATCGTAATTTTACTTAGGTCATTATACAGATCCGGCACAATTTCCGCCCATGCATTACACGTATTGTCTATGGGGCAAATCGGGATCCCAACTTTGGCCCCCTGAACGTTCTTTATTTTTCTTGAAATTTTGGAGGCACATTTTTTGAGGCAAAATGAAGAGAATTTTGAAGCCGGATTTTTAAAATCGGTCAAGCGTGACATTTTAGACGCCATTTTGTCCTATAAAACTACTATGCATCACACGCTCGGATAGGATTGTCATAAAAATATGAGAGTGGTCTCAAAATGACCGCTATGAAATGCTCTTTCGTATGATACCAAATACGGCATATAAAGAAACAAAAAAAGGCTAAGATAATAGCAAAGAAAATCATTTCAATATATACCATTTTAATGACATATTCTTCAATACAATTCTACACAGTGCCAATGTGCCGTGGTATACTATACGTCACATATAGTGTGCAAGCCACGTGGCCGAAGCCTATCAATATATCCTCATCATCATTATCATCATCTTTGTCATCATCATCATCACCATTATTATCATCACCATCTTTATCACCATCATCATCATCATATCATCATAATAATCATGATCCCCATCACCATTATTCTTATTATATCATCATAATCACCATGATCATCATCATTATCATTATCATCATCACCATTATCACCATCATCATCATCATCACCATAATCATAATCATCAGTATTATCATTTTCACTACCATCATCATCACCATCACCATAAGCATCATCACCATCATTATCTCCATCATCATCATCATCATCATCACCATCACCACCATCATCACCATCATCATCATTGTCATCACAATTAACATCATCATTCTTTGTTTTTTGTTCTTTGTTTCTTGTTTTAATTTTTCTATCATCTCCTAATTTTACAGTATGCATTATTTTCTCCCATCTTATCTGATATCATGTTTCGACATGCATAACTTTATATTTCGCATATCAACTTTTCAACAAAATAAAAGATACGGACGACATTGCATGCACATCGTTCCGATACGATTGCAGTTCTAGTTTATATTTGTCTTCCTTTGATATCGAATTGTTAAATGTCCAATATCTGTGTCTCTTTTGACTATTATCTAATATCAGTTCTAAACGAATCAATGCATGATCCGATCTATAGCTGTTATGAATCTGGTAATCTGATAAACAAAATTAACTGAAGTGATATCAAGACATAATGTAATTTACCTTATTTTATAATTTTCAGGTTGTCTGCAGATGTACTGCTTTAAGTCCGGATAAGTACATCGCCATGTGTAATTTGAATTAAAGCTATTATTCATTTCCAGAACCTTGCGATGAACATTCTTATTATTCAATATAACGTAATTACAAGAATCTGATTCAGGGTCTTGTAGGAGGTTCCAATCCCCACACATGATTACTAGAGGATCATTTAGTTCTAATGTAGTATTCTCATATTCTTAGGAAATGCTAGGACAGTCATCATTTGGGGCATAAAGCGCAATAAAAGAAAACCCAAACTGTCCCATATACAGGGTTAAAGGAACGTAATTACCATTGCCGTGACATATATTTGCCTTTTTACTTCCCATTGGATATTTATGTAACAATAGCAATATCGCAACCCCCGAGCTATTGCTTGCAAAACACAAGTACCTCCCCATTCATGCTTAACAACAGATTTTCAGGGTGTTCAGACACCCAAAAAAATTATACCAAAACAGTACAGCTATACAATGGATTTATGTGTCTGAACGCTGATTAACGAAACGTCGTATAATGAAACGTCCTATAACGAAACTAGGGTCAGAGCATCGTTTCGAACTAAAACTCAATAACGAATCACCTATCCGTGTGCGTCTGAACGTATGGCGACCAAAGAACTGTATAACTGGGCGGGGCTTCGTGCGCAAAAGGTGCAAAGTTTTTATGTAACCCGGATGCACCACCCATTCCCAGCTCTCATCAACGATTCCAGCAAAAGTATTGCCAACTGGGCCCCATCACTTCCCACCAGGTATACCTCCCTGCATGTCAAAACGAGCGAGGCTCCTGAGTTACCATGTTTCAGCGGGAATGCCGTTTTATACATATTTAATCAAGGTAACAACAAACAACAAAACGGTATGGTATAAAGAGCTGGGATTCACCCAATATAATTGTAGTACACACAAAATTGAGTATCCAACCCAATTACAGAACTAGTGCTGGAATCTATGCTGAAAATGAGGAATCATGTGAATAAATGTAATCTGCATCCCATGCATCAACCTTCAATTCAAAATATGTGAAATCCAAGCGTGTAGATAGAGAAGGGTTAAACCCACGGCTAGAAACCCCTCTCGTAAACGAATGTCCCCTCTGCATTGCCACGAGCCCCCCTTGCTAGCCGTTAGGAATGCCCGATCAGACGGGGAAGTTTTTTATGTAACCCGGATGCACCACCCATTCCCAGCTCTCATCAACGATTCCAGCAAAAGTGTTGCCAACCGGGCCCCATCACTTCCCTCCAGGTATACCACCCCGCATGTAAAATCGAGCGAGGCTCAGGAATGAGTTACCATGCCACAGCAGAAACGCCGTTATATGTGACCCATCACGTCAAAATGAGACAGAAGTCGCTGGGCTAGAACTTGAGAAAATTGAGCAAATCTTTAAAATCTTCAAATTTTGTAAAAAAAAATTTCTTCGCTGATTTGAATCCACAATGTTTCATGAATGCTCTGTTAAAAAATTGAGTCCTAAATATAACGGGAAAGGGTAGAAAAAGCAGTTTTTCTGCGAGTGTTTTTTTCGGTCAACTCTTCTTTTTTTCGGACAGCTGGCGAGAGCCAGCGCGAAAAGTAAGTCTTCCGCTAGGCCCCGCCCCTAGCGACGCGGGGCTTTGTTCATTGGATGTTCGCAGTCACGTGATCTCTATAAAAGAATTTGCAACTAGAGTGGAGTGAAAAGATGTCTTACAAACAATGACACTGTTTTACACGACAGTAATAAGGGATAAATTCTGTAACACTTTTAAAAGCCGACTAAAAAGAAAAGAAATTGGCCTTTTAACCAGAAAGAAAAGTACCTGCATGTGTCACGTGTGTAGAGATTATGAAACAAGCGCGTGATTTAGGACAAACACAGAGAGAGAAAAAAATCAATAATCGTCTCATGCCGGAGGTGACTTAATCCGTGCTCTTCAATAGGGGCGAATTCTATACCTCTTTATAACATGGTGAAAAGAAAAGAAATTTAGCTACATGTATTAGAAACCAGTAGATTGTTTACATTTTTTTAAAAGCTTGAGTTAACTAGAGCGGAGAGAAACGATGACTTTCAAGCTAAGATGCAGTTTATCTTAATCTTCATCATGTTCATACCGCCAGTTAAAATGATGATAATTAGCGGCCAATTCTCTTATTCGTTTAAAAAGCCGAACAGAAAAGAAATTTGGCTTTCAAAACAGAATTAAGAAGAACTGTCGAAATTATGATACAGGTGAAAGATTTAGAAGGAGAGAGAAAGAATTGTCTGGGTGTTAATTTTTACAAAAAGTAGTTATCATTATTTATTTTTTTTGTTGAAGCTCTAGTTAACTAGAGCGGCGCTAATAAGCAGTTTATCTTCATCCCGCTGTAAGTTGAACATGAGGATAATAAGAGGCCAATTCTGTAACTCTTTTAACAGCCGAAAAGAAACAAAAATTATTTTTTTTAACTAGAATGAAATTACCCTTGGTCATGTTGGTTGCGATAATGAAACAAGTACATGTAGCTGATTTGTTTCAAAGCTCGAGTTAACTAGAACGGAGAGAAACGATGACTTTCAAGCTAAGACGTAGCTTTTCTTCATCCCGCTGTTGAACATGAGGAAAATAAGCGGCCAATGCTGTAACTCTTTTAACAGCCGAAAAGAAAAGAATATTATTTGTTTAACTAGAATGAAAAGGCCCTTGGTTGCGATAATGAAACAAGTATCTAATTTGTTTTAAGCTCAATTAACTAGAGCGGAGAGAAACGATGACTTTCAGGCTAAGATGCAGTTTATCTTAATCTTCATCGTGTTCATACCGCCAGTTAACATGATGATAATTAGCGGCCACTTCTCTTATTCGTTTAAAAAGCCGAACAAAAATTTAGAAGGAGAGAGAGAGAAATGTCTGGGCGTTATTTTTTACAAAAAGTAGTTATCATTATTTATTTTTTTTGTTGAAGCTCTAGTTAACTAGAGCGGTGCAAAAAAGCAGTTTATCTTCATCCCGCTGTTGAACATGAGAATAATAAACGGCCAATTCTGTAACTCTTTTAACAGCCGAAAAGAAAAGAAAATTAGCTTTTCAACTAGAATGAAAAGGCCCTTGGTTGCGATAATGAAACAAGTACCTGATTTGTTTTAAGCTCGAGTTAACTAGAGCGGAGAGAAACTATGACTTTCAAGCTAAGACGCATTTTATCTTCATCATGTTCATACCACCAGTTAACATGATGATAATTAGCAGCCAATGCTCTTATTCGTTTAAAGAAAGAATTGTCTGGGCGTTAATTTTTACAAAAAGCAGTTATCATTATTTTGTTTGTTTGTTGAAGCTCTAGTTCTACGGCGGCGCTAAGAAGCAGTTTATCTTCATCCCGCTTTTGAACATGAGGATAATAAGCATGATAAGCGACCAATTCTTTAATTTGTGTAAAAGCCGAAAAGAAAAGAAATGTAGCTTTTTAACCAGACAGAAAAGGACCTGTCTCGAGATTATGAAACAAGCGCGTGATTTAGAATGACAATGAGAGAGAAGAAAAATCAATAATCGTCTCGCGCATGCAGGAGGTGACTTAATCCTTGTTCTTTGAAAGGGGCGAATTCTATACCTCTTTGACATGGCGAAAAGAAAAGAAAGACGCTTTTAGAAACTAGTAGATTGTATACATTTTTTAAAAGGTAGAATGAATTAACTAGAGCAGGATAAAAATGTTTCTCTATTATGAAGCTGTTTCAATCCATCGTTGTTTAATCTGGTAAAAAGTAAACAGAAAAGAAAGGTGGTTTATAAAAGAAGGAAAGATAATTCTGTCGAGATTATGAAACAGGTGCGTGATATAGAAGGAGAGAGAGAGAGAGAAAATCAATAATCATGTTATAAATTCCTAAGCTTCAAAAAGCGGCGAATTTTATTGCTCTTTCACTAGTAAAAAAGTTAGCTTTCTATTCAGACATCAACGATCTCTGTCAATATCATGGTTGGCAAAGATTCGTCTATTCAGTAATTTTGCCATGCTTGAATGACTTTGCGACAATCGAATCCAAGCTTTGAAAAAGAAAGCAAATAACATTGAAAGAAATCAAGTTTACATGATTAATTTAGAAAAAATATAATGAAATGAAAACCTCTTAAAGTTTAAACTATAATCTAAAACATTTCCCCGCACAAAATGACAGACTTATGAACCTTTTGACTATAGCTAGGTTATTCAACCTAAGAGTATACCGGCATATGAAAAGCTTAATGAAAAAAGCACGAAGTCGATGCGGGAAGCTTTTTCAGTGCTGTGAAACTACTTGATTTGCTACCCCTTAAAGAGTTAGAATTCATGGCTTAAATGAATTAAAATTCATGTTTTCATGAGAAGAGATCCTAAAGAAACATAAGGACTAGTTTTTATTAGAATTAATAAACGGTTGCTAAGGGTTTTATTTTCAAATCTAGTTGACATTGCAAACGGAAAATGCTGCATGTCGGCAAAACGGAAGTCAACTTTGGAAGCGTGTTTCTCGAAGAAATACTTTTCCACAGTCCTACTTTACTCAAGTTTCAAAAGCTATTATATCCACTAATACTCACTCTCTAGAGTTGAACTATATACCAAATTAAAGCTTATGAAACGGAGAATAATAATAATAAAATGAAATTTCAAAAAATGCGACTTCTGTCTCATTTTGACGTGATGGGTCACATATATAATCGAGTTAACAACAAATAACAAAAACGATATGGTATAAAGAGCTGGGTCCAGGGATACTATTCTGCTATATCAAGAACATTGTTAAATCAGGGGCCGGTGTCACCGGATGAGATGTCCGTTCGGATGACGTGTCTCCACGGACACCTCATCCGGATCGGAATCAGGACCACGTGTCCCATATACGGACCAGCTGTCCCCATTTCTTGCGTATAAATTCGCGCGAGCTCACACCGTGTATTCAGTGCGATGCTCGATGCAATTTAACCCATAGACTTCGGCGCATTTTTTATATTGATGTGTCTAGTTAGTGTGTGCTTCATGCCGCGTGCATGACTGTGGGGAGGGGGGGGGGGGGGGCTCAGAGAGGAGTTGGGTTTGAACTCCGATGACTGTATAGTACTACCGTTGGTAGGTACTACAGTCGTTTGTGTACTAGCTAGTGTGTACGTGCTGCGTGCGTGGGTATGTGCGTGTTTGTGTGGGGGGGGGGGGGTGGGGTCGAGGAGGAGCTGAGCAATTGTCATGACCCTGATATAAAAGATGATAATCTAATGCTTCCACACATATGCGTCTTGATGGCGGCTCATATACTTTTTTTAAACATGTCTTAGAAATGAGAGTTTCAGGCAGCGAGGTCAAAGACTTTTTTTTCATATGATGTTATTGTATTCAGGCACGTTACTGCCCTATCCCCATGGCACCCGAATGCTTGTTAGTTCCACTTTCTATATTGGAATGAGCATTTCCTCGTTCGCTTCGCTCGCTCGCAAACCTTATAAATGAATTTCATGCAGCGAGGTCCATGATATTCAATGTTATGACAATTTTCGGGCACATCACTGCCCTATCGTCATGGAGCCCATGATAGGGTTACCTTTCTATAAAAGAACAACAGCAAAGTGCCCCCCCCCCCCCCACCCCGTTCGCTTCACTTCCTAAAAACTTTATTAATATGAATGATTCCCGCCAACAATATGACCGGAGATATAGCTTTACACTTCACCTATTGGTGACTAATTAATTTTTTTTTGCAATTTAAAAGTACATTTTTTATTTTTCTTTCGCTCCCTCAGAAAGGTCCACTATTTGCAATGTTGAACCCCCCCCCCCCTTGAAAAAATCCTAGTTACGGGCCTGGGCTTACAAATTTGTGAATGTACGCACTATTTAATATTTCGTGCAGTGAATTTCAGGATTTGTGCATTCAAATTAACAAACAACTTTGGCCGATAAGGTGGCTTGGGCAACCAGTTTCATTTGGGGGAATTTAATTTAATGATGTATTATTTTGTTCATTTGTTTCCATCTTTGTATGCGCATATATGTGTTTCTATCTCATAAGTTTGTTTTTTATCAGCGTTCTTATTTTGGAAATACCTGTATGTTTAGGGTGTATTTTAATCCATTGCATTTTGCATGTTTTCTCAATTATGTTCATAACTGTCATGTAATACATGTAGGTACAGATTTGTTTTTCTTTCTGTTCATCTTTACATCTTTATTATATAATTTTTTAATCAGTGTTTGTTTTTCTTTCTTTTCATCTTTACATCTTTATTCATTCTTATCAGTGTTTATCTTTCTTTATACCTTTACATCTTTATTTACGTATTTTCATCATTTTTTTTCCTGTATTTTCATCTTGACATCTTTATTCATTCTCATCTTTGCTTTCTTTTCACCTCTACATTCTTACTCATTTTCATCAGTTTGTTTTTCTTTCTTTTCATCTTTACATCTTTATTCATTCTTATCAGTTTTTTTTTCTTTATATACGTGCCCCCCCCCCCCTTGGCTAAGTGCCTGAATATCATTGCCATAACATATTCTATATACTTTTTAGAAAAGATGATTTTGCATCAAGATTTAAAAATTATGCCAAAAATATTGCATGTAATTTATAACACACAATGAAAAAAAAGAGGCCAGAGAGAACATAATTCTACTGAGACAATAATGCAGATGTGTACATGTATTTCACATTTCATCATTTTCCCTCTCTTGCTCCCTCCCCTCCTCACCCTGAAAATAATAGCAAAATAAAGACAATAACAACAGTGGCGGATCCACACAGACAAACAACATACAAATGTTCCCCTGTGACTAGGGTTTTATTTTTTAAAAATAATGCAATAACGTTACTACAAATACTAGGGTTAACTGTTAGGATTTAACGTTAGGGTTAGGCTATTGCTGACTAAGCGCAAAGCAAGTAACAGGGAAAAAAGGCAAACAAAGACCAAAAAAAATTCTTACCGATCACAAATTCCACGTGTGGCTGTTAAACTTGTTAAGTTTCCGCGCGAGCGCGACGGCATACGTGCTAAGTCAAACTTTTGCTCCGTCGCGTCGCGATGCATGCAGTGTAAAAGTAATGGGGACAACGAGTCCGTACGCGGACGTTTGTTCCGTACGATCTATTTTGCGGGCAAATCAGGGTGAGATGTCACCAGGACATATGGTCCTGATTCCGATCCAGATGAGGTGTCCGTGGAGACATCTCATCCGAACGGACATCTCATCCGGTGACACCGGCAACATAAAGAGACACAACCAATCCCACTGTCAATTGTAACTTCTTCAGTACATGATTTGCCTTATACTTACGATTCGAATCAATCGTAAGACCGATCGCATTTCCCATGTTACAGGGCACAGATCTCTTTAGCTGAGTTTCCACTGTACCCCATATCTTCGATCGCTTGACCCACAAGCATTAAATTCAATCGAAATGCATAATTGCCTTCGTATCTGTGAGACAACACAAGTATCGTATCAATCATAACTTATTCATTAACCAACCAAAACCATTATTACAGAATCATTGCTTGCAAACAACTTAATACTACACAGGCGGTGATATTGGGGATGGTGGATGGGGATTTTGGATTGTCCAAATCAACAGGTCCTGCCTCTACCAAAAGCCACGCGAGAATGACACAATTTCCATGAGTACACGCTTCCACAGTCGCGTGTTATGCGCTCCGTGTGCAAAAGGAGGCGTGCATTCGGAAACGCGCCACAAAGGCGCGCCTTGTCTAAAGGCGCCAAATTCGTGACAAAAATGTAAACAGTCTTATTGTTGTGTCACAATGGCGAGCAAAACTAAAACAAGGAGCGAGTGGGCTACCAGCCGTGTATAAATATGTTTGAAAGCGTTTGGCAACTCTTTAAAGTTTCTTATTCACGGCTGATAAATGAGAAATCGACAAACCGTTCGAAACTGGCTGCACGATTCCAGCAAAAGTGTTGCCAACCGGGCCCCATCACTTCCCTCCAGGTATACCTCCCCGCATGTAAAATCGAGCGAGGCTCCTGAAATTACTTGTCTTACGAATGGTAATATAATTTCTTGCTAATATATGTAAGTGTGATGAAGGCCCAAATTGATAAATTCCGCCAAAGAGAAAATTAAATAGCTCGCCGCCAAAGAACACGGTTTCACAGGATATTCAGCTCGAGGTGAAAATTCTCACCAATGGTTGAAGCCAACTAATTAGGAAGGACGAATGTATAAACACCACGGAAACCATATTATCTGGGTACCGCAGGCAGCCTTGCATTTATTTATTATTTTTTTTTTTTTTTTTTTTTTTTTTTTTTTTTAATACGAACGCCTAGGCGCAATAAACTGGAACACTGTAAGTTACTTAAAACTTTCGAAATGCAATTTCTTGCCATGCGGCACCTAACCGGAATCCGGACATAACTCCCTAAACTTGGTTCAAAACCCTACTGACCGGAACTCGTTGTCTGCCGATCTGCTTGGGAGTGGGCGTGACCAATACTTAATTGTACGTCTGAACCTCTTTGCAATGTCCAAGACGAAGAAATATGTCACAGCATCTGAAAAACGTACCCCGTCCGGACGAAAAAGCTCACGAGAGGTATGTACGTACCATCTCCGGGTGCTCTACGTAGTTACCATTCAACCTCCCCACTAGGGACCTTGCATATCTGAAAAACGTACCCCGTCCGGACGAAAGCTCGCGAGAGGTACCATTTCCGGGTGCTCTATGTAGCTACCATTCAACCTCCCAACTAGGGACCTTGCATACCTGTTCAATGACCGCCGCTAGCGGTCGACAAGGCCCTGCTATTGACCACTTTTAGTTCTCTTGAAAAATCCCTCTTTCTCTTTGCTCGATATCATTTTATTTGTCCCCACGTGAAGTTATATGACGGCGTCGAACCCGCGCCAAGAAAAAGTGACAATAGGAAAGCCATTGTCTCGCTTAGATGGAGTCCCCTTCAGCCGTGCCAGGTAATCGCCGCCCCACAGCCGAGCTCCCTGCTGCCCTTCTGCTGAACCCGCCGGGCTGTCTAATGCACTATGGCGTCCCGCACGATCCATACGGCAGGGGCTGCAAAATTAAGAAAAACTTTCAGGAGTATCTTGCACTAGGGACATGTAATCACAATCACTGAAAGATAAATTCTGTTCTGACCCTGTGATTTTCATGTAAAAGAAACTGTTTCAAAGCAACTGGGAAAGTTGCATTAGTTAAACATACGCAGGTGCCTATATAGTGTGAGATTTTTAGGATTGTTGAATTGACAACAAATTCTCTCACTTTCCACAACAAGTAGTTTCGCTGCACACAGAAACAAGTATGCGGGACCACCCAAATCTGGCATGAATGTTAAGCCGAACAGTCTCCTTTCGGGTAATACCTGTCATATTCCCAATATGAGGGCATTAGAAGAGTAATCCTCAGCAGTGGACCATTTTATTATGATAATTCAATGTAACTGACATGAAAAGAATGAAAAAGCCCGCAAATTATTTTTCACCTTTCCCAGGACTGAACCTTCCCTTTAAAAATCATTAGAACGTGTCCTGGGCCCTGTTGCATAAATCCTGTCTTCAATGACAAGCTGCAACAACTGTTAAAAGCTACTAAAATGCTTGCATCCGATTGACTGAGAGCAAATTTGTCTGGAAAAATTACCGACAAACGCTTGATAAAAGTACGCCCCACTGGCGTCTCTGTACAACTCTTTGGAACTTGCAAAAAATTTCCAGGCATCTTGAGCCTGTAATATAATCCCAGTATTGAGATACTGGGATTATATTACAGGCTCAAGATGCCTGTATCTCAAGTGTTGAGTTGATGCATTCTCACTTACGCCAATATACCATCTCTCAATTTTGAAAAATTCGTTGTACACGTATGTTATTTAGTAACTCAGTCTCAGCTCTGGGTGGCAATGTATTACTTAAAAACACTACAACAAAATGGTTGAGGAGATAAGGACGTTCCACAGTTAAAGTTAAATCCATGTCATTTTCACCAAACTTTGCATGCAGTTACTTTGGTCCATGAGAAGCCCAAATACGCATAGAAAATTATAGGTCCATGTGCTAACTTTTTTTCTATGGGACAATGAAGTGTGCCATGATTGGGTGTCAGGTAGAATGACGTCATCGCAGGTTTTTGGCCATTGATAGGCCTCATAATTCCCAATGTCATATACAAATCCCCATTATTCTGTCAAAATCCATGTCATATTCGTCAAACTTTCCAGATTTGTAGAGAAAAGTATACTAAAGGAGGAAAAAGTTTTTAAAATGGGGGTCAATGCACTCGTTTTTATGCTAGCAGCGCCCTCAGTTGGCGGAAAAATTCAAAAACTCGTAAAACTGGTAAGAACTGGCTGAGAACCTGTTTATGAATGGGATGGGTTCGAAAAAAACTCTACTGTACATTCAAAATCCATGTCAGATTCGTAAATTTTTCCAGATTTGTAGAAAACTATATACTGCAGAAGGAGAAAGTTTTAAAAATGGGGGTCCATGCACTCGTTTTTGTGCTAGCAGCGCCCTCTGGGGGCCAAAAATGTACAAAACTTGCAAAACTCGCAAAAACTGCGCATGGCTGGCTGGGAACCTGTGTGGGAATGGGATGGGTTCGAAAAAATTCAACTGTACATTCAAAATCCATGTCAGATTCGTAAATTTTTCCATATTTGTAGAGAATAATATACTGCAGAAGGAGAAAGTTTTAAAAATGGGAGTCCATGCACTCGTTTCTGTGCTAGCAGCGCCCTCAGGTGGCGGTAAAAGTAGACAACTCGCAAAACTCGCAAAACTGCGCATGGCTGGCTGGGAACCTGTGTGGGAATGGGATGGGTTCGAAAAAAGCTGTACTGTACATTCAAAATCCATGTCAGATTCGTAAATTTTTCCAGATTTGTAGAAAATTGTATACTGCAGAAGGAAAAAGTTTTAAAAATGGGGGTCCATGCACTCGTTTTTGTGCTAGCACGCCTTCAGATGGTGGAAAAAGTAAACAACTCTCAAAACTCTCAAAAACTGCGCATGGCTGGCTGGAAACCTGTCTGGGAGTAGGATTGGTTCGAAAAAGCTCTACTGTACATTCAAAATCCATGCCAGATCCGTCAATTTTTCAAGATTTGTAGAGAAGAGTATACAGAAGGAGGAGAAAGTTTGTTAAAGGGGGTCCACGCACTCGTTTTTGTGCTAGCAGCACCCTCATTTGGCAGAAGAAGTCAAAAACTCGCAATACTTGCAAAAAATGCGCATGGCTGGCTGGGAATCTGTCTAGGAATGGGATGGGTGCAAAATAACTCCACTGTACATTCAAAATCCATGTCATTCTCACCAAAGCTTCCAGATTTGTAGAGAAAAGTATACCGCAGGAGGAGAGATTTTGAAAAAAGGAGGTCCATGTACTGGTTTTTGTGCTGGCAGCGCCCCCGTGTAGCGGAGAGTCTTAAACTTACAAATTCTCGTCGGAAATATTGCTACTAACTTTACTCTCAAAACTTGCTCGATTGCCTATTAATCAGACATGTAACTGACATTATTATTATTATTTTTTTTTTTTTGAATATCTTTTTTATTTATTATATATATATATATATATTTTTTTTGGGGGGGGGGGAGGGGTACATTCACGACCCCAGGAACCGGAGGCGGGGGGCAGAGGGGAATTTCCCCCAACAATCATTCAAAAAAAGGGGGCAACCCCCTCCCCCTGATCCCCTCGCAAGAAAAAAATTACAACTTAATTGATTTCGCATTACTAAGCTGCCTTGTGAGTGATTTAATAATTGTGCAAACCTTCAGTATTCGATTTTCTTTATTTTTAAATCGCACTCTGTCACTACGGTCCCTACTATAATTAACAGACGCAATGTTTCTTAACATTTAGAAACCCTTTCTATTATATATTTTGCTCCTACCCCTCCCCACCCCCCCCCCCCCACACACACACTCAAGATAATAAAGCTTGAAGTACTGCGATCAGCTTTCTAGTGCTCCAAAAGGCGAAGTATCGCAAGCATGGTCGCTCCGCTCCCTTACATCCAGATAGGAGCAATGTATCTCAAATATTAATACTGTCTACCAGTGTCAACAAAAGCGGGGTGGCAGATTTTTCCTACTGTCAAAGGACTGGGCGGAAAGGGGTATAATGAATAATTTTCTAGTGATGTGAAATGCAAGGTTTTAAAACGCAATAATCTTAATTTTCTTGCTTACAATAATCTGTTCTGTCCCTTCGGAGGGGCCTCTCGCAAGACAGAAAAAATGGTTTTAATGTTAAACAATGTAAAAAAAAAAACTTTATTTAGCCAACGTTTGCTCTAATTTAAAATGCCTCTACATTCCCTATTTTCTCTCGGTCACTACACTCCCAGTCACATCAATGGCAACACTGATTATTTGACTTTACAATATCTCTTCTATTACAAGGCCCCCAAGCGCATTGGTGTGGCAGGTGCTTCTCTCTGCCTAAAAAGAATGAAAAATGTCGTTTGTATTCTCCTCCTCACAAGTCCAAAAGATGTTATATGACATCAATCATTTTGCAGTTTAACAAGTGAAAATTTTTATTTGCTCTAAAATACGTAGTTTCAACATTAAATAATACAATTTTCCAAATTTCAATAAATTTCAATAAATGCAGTGTTTATTAACACTGTATGTGTGGGGCAGGGCCCAGAGGCTTTCCTTGTTTGGTTCCCAACCCATCGCAAGATTATTATCTATATAATTATACATAATATATAACTATACATTTAATGTTATGTAAGTCACAATTCTAAGTAAACTGTGACCCGCCTGTGTGTATAAAGTTTCTCTTGAATGCAAATTTCAATATGAAAGCAACTTTTTTCGCTCGGTCTCTACCCCCCCTCACCAATTAATAGTCCTATGAAGAAAAAAAAGTAATATATTACTGCACAAATTTTTGTTCTATTAAAACTGTTCCGTCTTATGAAAGAAAAGAAACAAAAAAGTTTAATGATTCTGTAATATTATTTAAAACATTCTCTAGGTGGATGTGTTCCAATATTCTCCTATAAATGATGTTTAGCATGAATAGCCCCATATGCGTACGAGGTGGGGCTGCAGCGCCCCCGCGTTTTTATAATAAATAATTTTGCGAGGTTCCCGAATATCCTCATATTTTGGTAGCGAGTCGCCTGAATATCCTCATATTCGGGTAGCGAGGTGCCGGTATACAAAAAAGTGTTTAAAATTTTGTACACAAAATGTACACAAAATGTAGAAACAAAATAACCCTATTTCAGGTGTAAGGAAGGATATTGAAAAACAATGGATGATTACAGTGCTTCAATTATTCCATTTTTTTTAATGAAAAATTCGAAACCTGGCATGAAAATGTATCGGAATATGGAAGAAAAGGCTTGCATGGTCGGGGGGGGGGGGGGGGGGGGGGGGGGGTAGGGTTGTAAGCAGGTAGCAAGCGTGTGAGGTGGGGCACCTCAGAGTGTTTGCCCCCTCCCCTCCCCCCCCCCCCCCCCCCCAAGGAAAAAAAAAGTAAGGCACCCTTACTTTTGCGCACCTGTTCACGACTACTAGTATTTCAAACATAATAATCACGGTAACGACATAGGCTATAATTGTCTATATTTTACGCACACTTTAGAACCAGTGTATAAAAAAGAAGGAAATTGTACGTCGTTTTGAATGACATTAATCATGATTCTATTTGCTCATATCTTTGACTGTAGGATTAATGATCATTAGACAATCATATGGCATAGACAAATGATTCTTATTTGACTTTCTTTCTTTTTGTGCTATGGCATTGTACAAAAAATGGGAGGTAGATGACCATGACTATGAATTCCAATTAAAACATCTATCTTTCATTCTTCCTATACGACTAACTTTACTTATAGAATATTCATGAGGGGGCATCGAATGTTATCTTTCAGCTAATATTTGGTATATTTTTCACAGGTACAGAATTATTGATTTCATCTATTTTTACCGGGTTCTTGTTACTGCGCACACTTGCGAACCCATTATGAAGCATTGTGTTTAATGTGCGTATCCATTGCCTTAACTGCGCGCAATACCCTCCTGGTGTTGTGATGACGTAACACAACCAGCCAGGATGCGCAGCTGAGGTGCGCACAAACATAACTGATGAACGTAATAAGTTATCTTGGAAACCACGAAATTGACGGGATTTCCACTGCCGATGCAAAAACAAAGTCAACGTTAGTTAGTTCCTCTACCAAAAGCCACGAGAGAATGACACAATTTCCATGAGTACACGCTTCCACAATCGCGTGTTATGCGCTCCGTGTGCAAAAGGAGGAGCGCATTCGGAAACGCGCCACAAAAGCGCGCCCTGTCTAAAGGCGCCAAATTCGTGACAAAAATGTAAATGTAATGTCTTATTGTTGCGTCACAATGGCGAGCAAAACCAAAACAAGGAGCGAGTGGGCTACCAGCAGTGTATAAATATGTTTGAAAGCGTTTGGCAACTCTTTAAAATTTCTTATGCAAGGAGCTGTACAAGTCAAAGGCAACTAATAATTGAAGCAATCAAGGAAATAGCTGAATTCTGAAAAGTTCTACGACGGCCTCTGCTATTACAGCAATGCCATCCTTGAATCTTCAGCACCTTTAATACCTATTATACTATCATCTTCTCAACTTCTCAATTTCTAGCTTTCACGTGAACTTCGAAGATCAATTGTGGTTTCGTAGAGAAATTACTCAAGGCATTATGACGGTTTGACAATACTGATTGATCACGTGGTGTATTTTTTTTAAAAATAGAAACACAACGGCTTCCTCGTCCTACATCTCCAATGCTTATAGTGTTTTAATCATGGATTAGCTCTTACCCTTCTGGAAAACACGGAGTTTTTGGGAGAAAGAATTGTATTTTGAACAAATTCAACAGCAGTACGAAGTACGGTTGCATATAGAAATGTATGCAATACTGATGTTTTGCTTACTTTTAAAAGCAATTGCTTTCGGCAGTAATAATACCACTGCAAATGGCGACATAAAACCGTCTGGTAAGAGAGAGGCGAAAGGTGAGGCTGTTTCTTTTCCATCATTTACGTCAATCGATTTCTTTGAGCTGCAAACTTAAACAGTAAGAAGTAATTTTAAATCGTAATGTGACTTTTATTATATACAGATGCTGAATACATCGGTTGCTTTGCTCGTGGGTGCTTGGAATTTGACTACCATCCTGTCATCTTGGAGCAAATAGAACCAGACTCTTGCACAGCAACATGTAAAGAAAATGGATTCACATTTGCTGCATTATACAATATAAGTGGATGTGCTTGCTCCTGTGAGAATACCTGTCTAGCAAAGGCTCTAGACGACTATAACTGTGGTTTACCCTGCAGAACGGATTCAAAACAATTTTGTGGTAGTTACATTGCAGCCTCTCTTTATGCCGGTAAGCCTTCTAAGTGAGCGATAATTGTTAGGATCTTTTGTTCTCTCTCAAAATGAATTATTTGATATTCAACATTATAACGTTGACTGGCTTCAAATAACGAAAATAATGTGTGGTAATTTTGAGAACAAAAACATTTATATGGAAGTATAAATGGCTCTTGCAAAACTAAAGGAATTTGTTAACTGAAATATTATCAGAAAGATAGCACGATATGGATATTACAGGCGTGTTTCATTGTTCATACATAACGAATAGTCTGTGTTACAATTATCATGATAATGATAGAAATAATAATATTGATAATTATAATAATAACTATAATATTAATAATATCAATAATAATAGTACCGTATGGTGATAATAACAATAACTTCATGAATAAAAAGAAGAATGAGAAAAAAGCTATATTAAAACAAAAATCGTAAGGCTCCGATTCCATTTATTTTTCCAAGGCACATTCAAAGAGGTAATATACAACGCTGTTGATCCATGTCAATATCAATGTCTAATGCAGCTATAGCAGTAGATTTTAAAATACACTACGCAATTTGGTTAACATAATGACATTACGGTCATATTTGAATCGGTGTCTCATCTGGTGATCGTCCTTCAATTATTAAGTCCGTCCCTCTATACTGACCAAAAATCACCGTATTTTCAATTTAAATTCAAATCTCTTCCCCCTGGTATTAAGTATGTATTTGCATTCTCTTTGCAAAATGTTTTGCCTCCACTTAAGAGTTATTTTGCCCTCAAGATTTTTAAGAACATTATAAGTATTCCATGTCTCTACTTTTCAACTTGTAATTTTCAATAAATGTTTTCACCCTGCAGTTAATTCTAGAAATAGATCAGCCAACTGCACGGAAAACAGCACTGGCAAAACTGGTGGTAAGTATACTAGTTATTATTTCGTTTTGTTTTATTGCTGTTGTTATTTTTTGTACTTGTTGTAGTTTTGTTTATCATTTTACAAGAATACTGCCCCTTAAAATGAAGTAACAAATACATTTGGTAGGTATCTGAGAGTCTCTCGTGCATTACTGCACTAATTTGTTAAAAGTTATGTGAAGCCAGTAATTGCGATTTGTATATCATAGCATAATGAAATAAAGATTGACCTCTCTATTGGACTGTCTAGTAATATGTTCTTGCTTTAAATCAGAGGAAAGGGAATTGATTGTTCGCGTTTTCTTTGCAAAAGTCGTGCGCTTTCTTAAAAAATTGGTATTTTACTTCAAAGTGGAACTCAGAAAAAATGAAGATTCCAGGAACTCGGAATCGACAAAGCAGCAAATTAGTGCTAACGTTTGCAAACATAGAGAAGTATTCTAAAACTAATATCGATTGAGTGGTCTGGTAAGAAAAAAAAAGAAAGAAAGAAAGGAAAAAAAAAACACTTGATATATGTCCGCGTTTTCCAAGCTGTAACTTGTTTAAGGAAATAGAGGGCGTTACTACACGGCCATGAGGGGACGACTTGTTTGGCTGAATATGCGGAATAATGTCCTTTTTAAAGTCTCAAAAGTATGTATAATTGTTAACTATTTCGGCAGAAATAGAAGAGAAGGAGAGGGAGTGGGAGAAAGGAACGTAAAAAAAAAAAAAAAAAAAAAAAAAAAAAATCCAACGTGTTTATTTGCATTTCATCCAGCGAGTAAGACCCCCCCCCCCCATGACATCAGTGCCCCTTTAATGGATGGACCCACGCTACGCCGTTGGTTTCTTTTCACTACTAAATCCACCTTTGAATCTTATTGGGCAGTCCACCTTCAAAGGCAGCTTGTTTTGAGGGGAAACAGAAATATTTTATTGAGATTGTAGAAGATTTGAAAAATGACTGGATAAATAATGAGAGATTTATTCAAATCAATAAGAATATAAGCCAACTGCCAGTCTCTGATCACGTAACACAAAATGTGCCTTCCTCCTGGTTCGGAACCACCATACCAGAGTGCGTTCGCACATGAAATGTGCGTATGGCAGAAAATGCCAATTCTGCTATCGCTCAATGAGCTGAACAGTACTGTTCATCTTGTTCAAAGTTCTCAGCCGAGCAAGAAACTTTTAACTCGCTTGCTCGAGGCCAAACATTCAACTGACCGACACTATTCTGTGCAGACAGGAAGCGTTTGTGAGGACACCCGTATTGTTTTAGTGATTATCCCGCCATTACTTAAACCGGCTGGCAATAAGCCTTTTTTAAATTACCGTTGTGCTTAGACAGCCAATCAGAGCTCGTTATATTTCGCTCCTCTTTGTTCCTTTAATTTTCGTTCATATTGTTCGATTTCGGCTTTCTGGTCATTCTTGTGGTTTACTCTAATGAGCATGATGAATGCAATACCAAAAGATTTTTTCTTTTTTTTTTTTTTTTTAAATAGTATGCCTCTGTTTAACGCTATTCTTCCTTCTTTTTTTTTTTTTTAACCAAAGGATATTCGAAAGTGGTCTATTACAAACGCCTTACTTTGGTAAGTGTGCACTATGCTGACCAATAACGAAATGTTAACAAATTTACTTTACAATGGGAGTCAGAGTCAATCAGTGATATATTGTATTATAATTATTTTCATATTAATCAGAAACCGAAGAAACTACTACGATAAATGTTGTTGCTGCTGGAATAGGATCAGCAGTCTTCGTCGTCATAATCATCGCCTTTGCTACTTTAAGGTATTTTCAGTGCTGTTTATAAAGCTAAGTATAATTGTGATGAAAAGCAGAATAGCTGATAAGCGTTTTTAATAAATCATTTAGATTGTGATATCATAAGATATTTTTATACAGGTATACATTTTGTTTTCTTATCTGAACTGCAATGTTTGTATTTATTTAACTTCAGAGATATAAGCATTCCGTTCCTAACAGAGAAAAAAATTACTGAGGCTGATCATTACAGGGTTGTATTGTGCAGTATTTAATTTCCTTTTGATTAGTTTAACTGTTAAGTCGAAATCAGGAAAGTTGTAACAGAGTCTGCAAAGATTCTAGGTTAATTTCATTGTGTCATTAGTTTCATCGATAAAGCCAATGAATGCGAATTGTTCATAACTTTCCAACTTACTAAGATTTTCTTTCCAATAAAGGTATGTAATATCTTTGAAAAATAATATGTTTTTGTTACGTTTCTAAATTTGAAATAAATAACTATTTTAGAATATTGTAAGTACTCGCCTGCCTGCTCTAATGATAGAATAATATTGTAGAATCAGGATTAGCTATTTCACTTTCTTTGTATGTTATCCACCTCTCTATTTCTTCTTCTCCTCCTTGTTCATCTTTTTCTTATTTTTCGTCATTTTCTCTCCCCCTCTTATTCCTCTCCTTATTCTCCTTTTTATTTGTGATTTCTTGCATTCATTCCAGAAAGAGGGATCACCGAGTGGTCTACTCACCTCGTGATCATTCTCTTAGATGGCGCTCTCATGGTGCATCACAACAGAACGAGGAGCGCCCTCCCGATGATACTCAGGCAAACATTAATCAGCCACAGCTTCATCCGCGCCATTTAAATGGTATGCAGCAGCCCACTGACCTCAATGCGACATCACATACCCAAATTCGGACGCACATGGACCCCCCAAGAGACTTAAAAGATGCCGTTCCTGTACTAGAATCCAATTTCTACCATGTCCTAACGGAGGAGGATGGGGAGGAATCGAGTAGTCGAGGATGCTCGATGGGGCCTGAAAATACATACGCAGTATACGCTGCCTGCCGATCTTATGCAGACGATATTCCACGAGCGGCTGCTTTCATGCACAGACAGGCGGATACGCCTCGCTATCCTGAAAATAATGATGAGATTGAACATGAGATGGTCTGTAATGAGCTCTACGCAACAGCCACAAAATCAGTGTAGTAAAATCACGCAAAACCGTAATAATTTGACGTCAAAATAGTTAATCGATTACCAGGAGATCACTCTCCGCACTCCACTGTGCAAGAGAATTTGCACGCAAACCCTATGTGAATGGAGAAAGCATGAACGATTCCAAGATGCGTTCTCAATCTTTAAATTCACAAGGACAGCTTAAAAACCAAAGGGACGGCTGCAAACTACGATACTTTTGAAGACAATATACCATCAATAGCGGTGGAGATAACGACAACTAAAAAATCGGTCTATATTTAAATAGTTGGAGCAACATCGATGTAAATTAGGCCGCCCCCCCCCCCCCCATTTTACAGCATTATCCTTACACTTTTCTTTATTCTTAAGGGTGATAAGCGACAGGCACTTAACGTATGGTCGAGGATGCTCGATGGGGCCTGAAAATACATACGCGTACGCTGACTGCCGATCTTACGTAGACGATATTCCACGAGCGGCTGCTTTCATGCACAGACAGGCGGATACGCCTCGCTATCCTGAAAATAATGATGAGATTGAACATGAGATGGTCTGTAATGAGCTCTACGCAATAGCCACAAAATCAGTGTAGTAAAATCACGCAAAACCGTAATAATTTGACGTCAAAATAGTTAATCGATTACCAGGAGATCACTCTCCGCACTCCACTGTGCAAGAGAATTTGCACGCAAACCCTATGTGAATGGAGAAAATGGAGAAATGAAAATGGAGAAATCTTTAAATTCACAAGGACAGCTTAAAAACCAAATTTATACTTGATCAATCTATCGCCGCCGAATTTTTTCCCCGTGCTATAAATCAATCAAAATCATAATTCATCTTTTGCAAGCAGCTGAAAAGAACGCTTGATAGATGTAATGATAGCCGTTGTTTGTCCAATATCCATGTTTGCATGATGACCAACACGGCTGGGGTGGCAGCAGTATTATATTATTTCTATTTTTTTCTTTTTCTTCTTCTCTCTATCTTCATTATTTCCTAATGTATTTCTTTGTTTTTCTTCACTCTATCTTCATTTAATTTCTTTATGTATTTCTTTGTTTTTCTTCTCTCTGGCTTCCTTTTTCCTTATGTATTTCTTTGTTTTTCTTCTCTCTTCTTTTTTCCTTATGTATTTCTTTGTTTTTCTTCTATCGGTATTTTTTCTTATGTATTTCTTTGTCTATTTTTTTCATTCTCTCATCTTATTTCCTATTTCTCGATGTATTTTTTTGTTTTTCTTCTTTCTATCTTCTTTTGATTTCTTTATGTATTTCTTTGTTTTTTTTTCTGACCTGTCTTCCTTTTTTCCTTATGTATTTCTTTGTTTTTCCTTCCATCTTCTTTTTTCCTTATGTATTACTTTGTTTTTATTATCTGTCTTATTTTTATTTGTTTATGTATTTCTTTGCTTTTCTTCTCTCTGTCTTCCTTTTTTTACTTATGTATTTCTTTGTTTTTCTTCTCTCTGTCTTCCTTTTTCCTAATGTATTTCTTTGTTTTTCTTCGCTCTTCCTTTTTCCTTATGTATTTCTTTGTTTTTCTTTTCTCTGCCTTCCTTTTTTCCTTATGTATTTCTTTGTTTTTCTTCATTCTATCTTCTTTTAATTTCTTTATGTATCTCTTTGTTTTTCTTCTCTATATCTTCTTTAATTTGCTTTATGTATTTCTCTGTTTTTCTTCTCTCTGTCTTTCCTTTTTTCTTATGTATTCTTTTGTTTTTCTTCTCTCTGCCTTCCTTTATTCTTTATGTATTCCTTTGTCTTTCTTTTTCTGCCTTCCTTTTTTCCTCTTGTATTTCTTTGATTTTCTTTGATTTTCTTTTTTCATTATGTATTACTTTGTTTATATTCTCCATGTCTTCTTTTTATTTATTTGTTTTTCTTCTCTCTGTCTTCCTTTTCCTTATGTATTTCTTTGTTTTTCTTCTCTCTGTCTTCCTTTTTGGTATGCACAACCCTTACGTCAAATACGGCGAACGACTAATAAGAGACTAGGAAAATCGCTGGACCGTTCGACCTTGCGGTGCGGGGCTTACGTAACAATCAGCAAATATAACGTTAATCCGTTTTAACGGTTTCGCGTGATTTTACTAAACTGAAAATAGTGCCGTATTACGATATCGACGATATCCTGATACATACCAGGGGTAAATGCCCTTTCCAGAAGAATTATGTTATCATTTTAATTGTTTTTTTTTTAAGTATTGTAAAGCAAAGACACGATCTACAAATCATTATTTTTTTAAAGTCATAAATGCATGTAGACCTGTAGACTACAAGATATTTCCGACTTGACTTACAGTACTGGATGACCAGGTTGGATGACTCTATATCGGTGAATAACTTTCAAAACGTGTTTTGTCCATGTGTTGTTCAGAGTGCATAAATCGTGTCTCCCAAACTCGCCATAGTGGTTCAACACCATGTGCTTGCCTGACACAACGGATTAGAAACGTAGTGGGCCCCGTCTTATAAAGAGTTGCGATTGATTACAAATAATTTGCGATTGATATCAATCGAAACTCTGTACTTAAGAGATAGGAGATTGGAAATTTGCGATTGATTGGAGGACTTGCGATCGACTCGAATCAATCGCAACTCTTTATAAGACAGGGCCTTGGAGATATATTTTATGCCCTCGGTTTCTGCAGAGTTTTGGAATAGGCTACATACAACACTAAAGACTATCACATGTATTTACCAGTAAAGAAATATTTGAACAATGTGCAACAAAATGGGGGATTTTATCATATGTCGTATATGGACATGCTAGGAAAACTCTAGCCTACTATGCCTACTGACGTTACAAATATCATTAAAACTATGTTTTAGTTTGTTCAGCAATTAGTGATGTAAGAAAGAAATATCAGTCAATGATAAAATAGGCAATTCCCCCCTCATTTAAGTAAAATAAAAAGGGATAAAGCACTGGTCATATACCATCATAGAGATAACGACAACTAAAAAATCAGTCTATATTAGTTGGAGCAACATCGATGTCAATTAGGCTGCCCCCCCCCCCCCCCCCCCATTTTACAGCATTATCCTTACACTTTTCTTTATTCTTATGGGTGATAAGTGACAGGCTCTTAACGTATGGTCGTAAGGGACACATTTCACGGAATAATCTCCCAAATTTCGTAACGCTTTGTAACCTCAAGAAAAAAAAAATAGATTTTTCGGAATATTTCATGAATTTATTTGGAATAAATCTGTAATGATTATATTCATTCCATATTCATACTCATTTCTACATCCCACATTTTACCTGAGATACTGGGAGCGTAGTAGACCTATTATCTACCTCTCTCTTTGAGTATATACTTATAATGGGCATAGACAAATTTTGAATCAACATAATAATGTGGTAATTACCAAGCAGAAGGTGATCTAAATTATTTTTGAAGGACATTTGATATATGTTTGATGTATGGTTTAATGACTGAATATATCTTTCACTGATTAAGCGAGTAAGACCTTAATTCCTAAAGAATTAATCTACGAAGTTGTTTTATTAATATCTTAATTAGATTACATTTTGCTATTATATCTTCTCACCAATTATGACCATTGCAATAATTCAGAAAAATTAGCACATAACATACCCAATGCTCTAACATGTCTAAAGCGATGATGTTTGTGAAGAAAGCGTCTTTGTAGTCATTCACTTTTTGTTGTTGCTGTTGTTGCTAATTTGTTCTTCTCTATTCAGCATTTATAACAATTTTATACAATGTATTTATGTCTTAATACTCATTATGTATTTCGATGTTAAACTTTCTTCTTTTTTTCATCTGTAAGATTACGGCACTTATTGAAAGTAATAACTAAAAAATGTTATCGCAAAGAATACCTTGCTTAGATATGCAAAAATAAGTGATATTTTGTACTCATTTGGAGTCTTGTACGAAGAAGTTCTACAACACATTTATGAGTCCTGTTTGCGCATTCAGAAGACTCACAAATCAATATCGGGCAATCAAGATTCTAACCTCAAATAAGACTATAGGGCTGAATGAAAATTACAATCACAACTTTCTTTTTCAGAAAGCACATCATTTCTCAATGTTTTATCTGGGATATAGCTTAA
The DNA here is from genome assembly GCA_025618425.1 of Heliocidaris tuberculata. Classification (NCBI taxonomy): domain Eukaryota; kingdom Metazoa; phylum Echinodermata; class Echinoidea; order Camarodonta; family Echinometridae; genus Heliocidaris; species Heliocidaris tuberculata. Next base: position 20,121,795 of record CM046841.1, read on the forward strand.
TGTGACAATGTAGAAAGGAAAAAAAGAAAGAAGGAAAAAATAAATTGGAACAGTACATTCGCTGGAAGAGACCCATGTGCAAATACGTATTATAGGTCTATTCATTGAAAATTTCGAAACTACGTGGCTGTTGGGTGCCATGAACACTGATATACCGAAGTATGGTAATTATAGACCTACATTATCATTAAGCAATTGCTTTCATTTGGGTTGCTTGTCCGTCTCATAAACATCTTTATAGTTTCATTGTATACACTTTAGAATTTATTTAATTTTATGTAAATGCATTTACTGACATAGAAAAATTAGTTGGTTGCGGTGAATAGATCGAGTTAAACGAATCGAAAGAAGACCATGAAATGAGTCTGTGTATAAGCAATATGTTGAAATATAACACTTTATTTCATTAAAGCAAGCATCTTGCCGTAACGTATCTGTAACTGTTCAGCAACATGTCATTAAATGTAAGAAAACATACGGTTCACCTGTTCTTAATTAAGGTAGTTTTCTTTCGTTTCGTTTCCTCTGTCCCAAATATAAAGTGATACGATTAGGGCGTGGTTGTACATTATGAATGAAAAATGCCTTATGACTTTAATTTTGTTATACAAATTATGTAGCATAACATATTGATTTCCTATGAATACAGCGAGACCGTGCGAAATAGACAGCGCACGGCAAAAAATATGCCTGTCTCGCTATATATTATTTTTTCGATTCATTTAATTTTAAGTCGATTAATTTATTTCATAAAAGCACATGAGTATGTACACAGATTAATATGAAGGGTCACCCAGTAAAGCAAGTGGCTTAAAGCAGATTGGTGGATCCACATAATATAAAACATAATCAACAGCATAAATTTATGATATACTTGTTGCATTATAAAAGTTATAATGCAACAAATAAACACAACACTAAAAGTCAGCCCCCTCCCCCCTAGCGACTAATTTCTGAACCGCAAAGTTTGGGACAAATTTAACCAGGAAGGACTGTGCCTGTCGCTGTGTGTAACTTTTGAGTGAAAATCAGACGTATCCTTCAAGCCATGCTTGAATGAGCACGCTTTAAAAACAAAATGACCACATTTCAACATTAACAAGAAGGTCATTTGTCTAAGTGTACTGAGATACAGTCAGCACGTGAGTATGCATTTAACTGGTTTATTATCCTCTTACACCCTGCTGACCTTGAAGCCATTTTTTCACGGTTGACTGGGCATAAGTTATATTAAATCAAAAGCAAGACTCAAATGTTTCTGAAGGAGTGTCATTACTACAGTTTTATTGAGAAACAGGTTCCATAACCTTGATAAATTACACTATTTTATATTTCATGAGTAATTACAGCTGGAAGGTTAATGTAGCGTGGCAAAACTTGATAAAAGGCCACGTTGGTGTTATTTTTCAGGGGAAGATCTTGCAGCCTAATTCTCTACGGCAAAATTTTCAGTTTTTAGATTTATGTTTACTTGCAGCAAGACCTTCCCTTCTAACGAAATGTGGTCTGACCCATGTGTAATAATTGAGGGTAGGGGGTAACTCCAATTTTTAGGGGCGTCTGAAAAGCCCATCCCGACAACACTATCAGTGTTTCGTGCTTGTGTAATGTACAGATTGATGACAAAGTTAAAAGTGTCATGAGCCGGAGGGGTAAAATCGATCAAGATTCGGTTGATTTCACGATTTGGGGGTCTGTTTCGGTGGCACTGGAGCCTAAAACCTACTGCAATGAAGTCAGAACAGTTTCGAAAAGGGGTCCTTGTATTATATTTATCGAGATAAACCAGATTTGGAAAATGTCCCGATTTTACTGATCATTCAGATTGGATTCACTGTACTTAGTGCATTTACCCTTCAACATATTAACATGATCGTATGCTTCGCATAAAGATGACTTACATGCAGACTGATCCCCTGTTGGGGTAAGTTAAAACGTATTTACAGTTTGATTTTTTTTTCTTTTAATTATCATTTTTTCAGATAATTTCAATGAAATGTATGAACACTTAACTCAACTAACCTTCTACTTACGTAGTCTTTGGTGCGTTTTGCTTAGCTACGAGGGTCGTATGCTGGTAATCAGGGACTTCTAACATGTCGAATTTGGAAGAAAATGTTCTTTTAGTTTCCTTTTGTTTACATAGAAACATTAGAACTCAGTCTAGTCTAGATCATTGAAATATTGGGTGTGGGCTATTCAGGTAGCTTACATCTTCTTCTTCTCCACAGAAGGTCTCCAGACGCTCTGCGTAGGACTTTGGCCATTGTATCTTCCGGAAGATAATGGCACTCAAGCATTTAGGATGATCGTGACAGGCGACAGTGTCTTTGTACATTATAATGTTTATAATTCATAATGCAGATTGCTGACTCTGGTATATGTTTCGCTACCCCCACACAAGCACACTCCTACTTTCATGCTTATTGCTGGAGCTAATTTAAGCCACGTGTTTGTATTCTCCATGAGCTTCAAAGCTATTCAGACAGTCAGAGGGGCTTCTTGCATTCAGGATTGAACACAAACATCAGGAGCAGATGGAAGACATGCGGACTGTACGATATGATTCCCTGTAGGAAGCAAAACTCTGGAAATTGATATGATAGAAGCTACCAAGCCCCTCGGCTTTTCTCAACTTGGTTAGTGCGATGAATCCAATTACAACATACTTGGATCCAATATTCGTCACACAGACTGATTTAAAATCAAAAGAGTCCCAAGTGCCCAACCAAACCTTACAGCTTGTCGGTATGCATGGTATATAGGAGTCATGGAGAGTGCTGATATTGGATGACATGTCGAGTGCTGTCGTCTGTACTGGGGTGTATGAAGAGACCCTGTCTACTGAGATGATCGTATCTATTCACAATCTACACAACATCTTTCAACGAATTATAATGATCTCCATCACTCTGCAAAGCCTAGCTCCTTAGGCTTTCCATACCAAAGGAAGTTGTAGATGACTTGATTACATGTACTACAAATAATTGTTTGTGGTCACAAGTTATGACCACAAACATGCAAGTTATTACTCATAACTTACATCTTGTGAATAAATCTAAATAATTTATTAAGTTATATGTGGATTGCTTTATTTATCATAAAGGGGAAATGTTACAATTTGATTCCAGTCAGTAAATATAATCATTTTCTAAATATATATTGTTTCCTTTCTCATTTTAAACTATACATAGAGATGGTACAAATTTTTTGTTCGCCTTACCATTGTTACTGTACAGTCAATTATTTAGTATTCATTTAGTACATTGGCAACATTCATCAGTAATCGAAATAACTATCTGGAGTCTTTTCCTTTAACGAAACAAAATGAAAATTATATAATCAAATAATCTTCTACTAAAAGTTTTAGGATACAGCCTCGTTGCTTTTAACTCACAATACAGCAATAATTGCTTGCTATTTCCGCTAAGAAAATAATTGGATAAGAAAAAAAATCAAGTGGAACGAAATTTATTCCCTGATCATGGATGTACATGTACAAATTTCTAGATGGAATTAAACCATACATGTAGTACATTGGCAACATTCATCAGTAATCGAAATAACTATCTGGAGTCTTTTCCTTTAACGAAACAAAATGAAAATTATATAATCAAATAATCTTCTACTAAAAGTTTTAGGATACAGCCTCGTTGCTTTTAACTCACAATACAGCAATAATTGCTTGCTATTTCCGTTCATGTACGAGTAATTACGATATCAAACCAGGGGCGGCGATTTCTATTCACGACCGGGGGAGAGGGGGGGGGGGGCGACTAGCGACGGGTGAAACGACGGTCCATCACCCCCCCCCCCCCCTTCAAGAGACTTTTTATGTGCTACGCACTATACAAGAACTGCATATTATCATTATTATCACCATGTACAAACATATCGGGTATTTCTAATTTTCGAGAAGGGATGGGGGTGGGGGGGGGGGCAAACCCCCCTGAATAATTCCAGGTATAGGCGTCCCCCGTCCCCACTGAATTATTTGCTATTCACTGATTTATAGTCTTCAAAATCACCACCCCTGATACAAACAATTTTATGAATAAAATTTAGATGAAATATCAATGAGCATCTACTTTAAGGTCAACTAAGATCATTCATGGCTAGCTGTATGTGTAGGCTTATTATGCGTCTTTCTAGAACACCTGTGACTTGTGACTGGACCTGTTAGTTTGAAAACCTGCAAAAGAATATTGCAGTGCATGGGGTGACGTGCTGTAAATTTTATCTGAGGGCCGGTTCCTGATATCCGATGATGCTTTCTCCCTGCACACTCGACGGAGCTGTTCTATATAATCTCACTGGGGTCCGTTAGCCCTAAATAATGGTTCGATGGAGTGCACATGAACGAATGAAATCAGCAAGAGATACAACTGTCATGGAGGGGATATCATGGACGTTTTGTCAGGTTGTCAATACATGCTGCCCTGGACATCAACTTTCATTCACTTTGAATTACTGCACATCATGTACAAGTTTGTCCAATTTTACACTACCAACCGACACAATTATGCATATTGTATCATTATTTGAAAGTAGGACGAAGAGGAGATCCGGGAGCAGACTTGACTTTTAATACCTTAATTTTTTTCCCAACCTACAGAAACTAATGATGCCTCCATCTGTAATAGTCTTCTCACTGTAAATTATTAAATCAAGAATCTGGACACCTCGTCCCATTCACTAGCGTACCCAAGGGGGGGGGGGGGGGGGGACAGGGGGCAGAGTGCCCCCTGACAACTTTTGACAGAAAAAAGAATTTGTGTGCCCTTTTGTGTGTGTGTGTGTGTGTGTGTGTGTGTGTGTTTTGTTTGTTTTTTTCCTTGTCAGAGAATTCTGGACCCCATAAAATCTTATATCCCCTCCCCAAGGATCGACTTTTGGAGCGCTGGGAGATGAAACCAGGGGCGGTGATTTCTATTCACGACCGGGGGGGGGGGGGGGGGCGACTAGTGACAGGTGAAGTGACGGTCCATCACCCCCCCCCCCCTTCAAGAGACTTTTTTATGTGCTACGCACTATACAAGAACTGCATATTATCATTATTATCACCATGTACAATCATATCGGGTATTTCTAATTTCTAAACCTCCCTGAATAATTCCAGGTATAGGCGTCCCCCGTCCCCACTGAATTATTTGCTATTCACTGATTTATAGTCTTCAAAATCACCACCCCTGATACAAACAATTTTATGAATAAAATTAAGATGAAATATCAATGAGCATCTACTTTAAGGTCAACTAAGATCATTCATGGCTAGCTGTATGTGTAGGCTTATTATGCGTCTTTCTAGAACACCTGTGACTTGTGACTGGACTTGTTAGTTTGAAAACCTGCAAAAGAGTATTGCAGTGCATGGGGTGAAGTGCTGTAAATTTTATCTGAGGGCCGGTTCCTGATATTCGATGATGCTTTCTCCCTGCACACTCGACGGAGCTGTTCTATATAATCCCACTGGGGTCCGTTAGCCATAAATAATGGTTCGATGGAGTGTACATGAACGAATGAAATCAGCAAGAGATACACTACCAACCGACACAATGATGCATATTGTATCATTATTTGAAAGTAGGACGAAGAGGAGATCCGGGAGCAGACTTGACTTTTAAGACCTTAATTTTTTTCCCAACCTACAGAAACTAATGATGCCTCCATCTGTAATAGTCTTCTTACTGTAAATTATTAAATCAAGAATCTGGACACCTTGTCCCATTCACTAGCGTACCCAAGGGGGGGCATGGGGCAGAGTGCCCCCTGACAACTTTTGACAGAAAAAAGAATTTGTGTGCCCTTTTTGTGTGTGTGTGTGTGTGTGTTTTTTTTTTTTTTTTTTTTTTCTTGTCAGAGAATTCTGGACCCCATAAAATCTTATATCCCCTCCCCAAGGATCGACTTTTGGAGCGCTGGGGGATTTTTTTATTTGCCCCCCCCCCCCCCCCCCCCCCCACTGAGCGACTTTTCAAGGACTAGCGAGACGAAAAAAAATGGACCTTCCTGTTTGAACTTATACCTTTTTTTTTTTTTTTTTTTTTTTTTTGTTGCTTGTCAGAAAATCATGGAGCAAAACATCTGATACCCCCCCCCCCTGATCGTCTTTTTGAGGGCTGGAGAAAAAAAAAATGTCGCCACGCCCCCCCCCCCCCCCCCCCCCCCCCCCCCCCCTCACTGAGCGCCTTTTTGAGGGCTGGAGAAAAAAAAAATGTCGACGATACCGATACCAATAAAAAGAAAAATATACATTTCATTGCTCTGTTTTTATGTTATATCAAAATCCTGTGGTTGATTTATATTATAAGAATTTTCGATTAGGCTCATAATCAGTATGATGATGATGATTGGGAGTGAGCAGTGGTTAAATGAACATTTTGATAAAGTCACATTAAATTTTATACACATATTATTTTATTAGTTCATAAACAAAATAAGATAAAGTTACAATCACGTGACACGATTGTCATAGCATTGTAAATGCTCAATGCATGCCAGATCTCGAATGCATACTTGGGTAAGATTATTCTTTCATTTCAATGAAATTCACTTTATATTACAATTTTTCTTTCTTGTATTGCTTCCATGCTTATGCAGCATTGTATAGCAGGAGATGTGACTACAGCATCAGGTAATAGTGCGCATTTTAACTTTTAACCATTATCATATTTCGCAGGCATGTTGAATTACACATCGTAAAGTCCAAAATTTTAAACACTCTTGACCAACTTTATATAGCCTACAGCGCACAAAGTTTTCCTGGTAATATCTAATGTCAAATTTTAACATGTTTAATTGCACGTGTAGCTATGCTGCTTTTTAACAGTTAAGTGCTTTTTAAAGATTTTAGAATATGAAAAGATACTGCATCATTATAAATACCCCATGGACGACAATCTCCCGCACAACAGTTCTAGACTCGAAAGGATACAATCGTTAAGTGTAAATAATTCTACAAATGAGGCGTAAGCAGGTTAGTACTAATTACACATTAATATGTTGTTTTATCACTGGTCCTCATCCTGTGAGTTAATCATCATTACAGTGAAAGAGCGAAGGGGAGGAGAAGAAGAGGGAGAGGCATGCCAACAGGAAAATAACAGTGATATAATATGAGGAGAAAGGGAAGACTCTAGGTGATGATCGAACCAGGTTTAGAACATGACGGTTGCTGCCCGATGCTCCGTAAGGTACAGGATTAACTGTGTCTATACGTATATCATCCTGGCGTTGTCTACCCAAGCATATTATTGTCCTTCTTCTTCCAAACAGATTTTCCATTTCAGATTTCACGTTTCGGTCGCTTTCTGACTGTATTTTCAGATTCCGCTTTTCCCCAATTATGTATTTAAGTATTTTATGTATTTGTTCTTCTGCTATTCTCTACATTAACGGTACTCTTAAAATTCGTATGTGGCACCACATTTCAACCCCTTCCAAACTTTTTTTTTAATTTACATATGGTGATTACATCGGTTGCTATGCTTTTGGATGCTTACACTTCGATTTCGACGTCGATTACCTAGACAACCGTACAACACCCGACTCATGCACAGCAACATGCAAAGTAAATGGATTTCCACTGGCAGGTGTTTACAATGGCACTAAATGTTCTTGTGCCTGTGCACAGACTTGCCTCGAAGCAGCACTGGATAACAAGAGATGCGGCTTACCTTGCCGGTCAGCCCCGACTAAACTTTGTGGTGGTTATACTGCAGTGAGTGTGTATACAGGTAAGGCATCATGTTCTTAAATTTATATTTGTTTTTGTGTTTTCAGTCTCTTGCATTACGGTTTTGATTTGTAGTTCTGATTATATTTGATTTGCTTTGGCAAGATTTATTCAGTATAAAAATCATCGGAGGTAAGATACATTCGATGAAAAAAAAAACAATACATACGTGGTAAATATAAATATAAAATAATAATAGTGATTTGTATCAAAATCATTAACACATACATGCTCTTCTCAGAACAAGCAAACAAAACAAAACTATATTTCAAACCGAATTTCGAAAAAAATCCATCTTCAATGGTGTAAACATATGCTTGGTATAAATCGTAAAAGCAGTAATATCGGCGTTATCGTTGAACTTGGAAGATATCTTCTTATCACTGAGGTTTTAATTAACACTCTGAAATACTGGATAAGAATGCTTAATATTGATCAAGATACTATATTGTATGATAGTTATATTGAAAACAAACGACTCTATGAAATCAAGGAGCATTGCTGGTTAAGAAACATGATAAGGATTTTAAATACTATAGACATCTGTAATGATATAGAAATGTGTGAACCAGATGATGTACAAATGACGCAAAGCGACTTCGTCTCCCACTGTGAGGGTAAGCTACAATATATATTTAATAACCAAGTAAAACTCGACCTTTTCCATGATAAAACGACGGAGAGGGTAACAAATTGCGGACATATCGATTATTCAAAACTTCTATCAAAGAAGAAAAATATCTAAAAATTCTTACTGATAGAAACATAAGACAAATCATCTGCAAACTTCGCATACATTCACATAACCTACCAATTGAAAAAGGAAGATATCATCGCCCTCATAAAATATCAGCGAATATACGTTTCTGTGAAGAATGCAGTATGCAAACAGTAGGAGACGAATTCCATCATGTCATGCAATGTGATAAATTTAGAATAAAAAGAGAACTCTTTTTTAATAATCTTAAAGCACTCAATGATAACTTTGAAAACATAAACAGTTTAGAGAGAGTCATATTCAGAATGTCACTCAAAGAAGACGCTCTCATAAAAAGAATTTGCCAATTTTTTGCGATATACTATTGATCAACGCGGTAATCTTTGAATTGTTTATTATTAGGCATATCTATATAATGATAGTGTATAAGTGTTGTATATAATTCTTTTAATGGCTCTTTTTCTCATCACCTTACACTATTTGTACATAATCTGATAATTTATATTTCATGAAAGAGCATGTCTAGTTGATCAATTATGAGTATTTTGTTTTGTTTTTGTTTATGCTTCCAATGCCACACTCACGATATATTGTTCTGTTTTTGTCATAACTGTGTTTCTCTTATTATTATTATCATTATTATCGTTCTGATTATCGATGTTATATTTGAACAAAATATTGATGGATATGTCAGTGAAGTTCAATGAATAAATACATATATGATAAACGAATATCATACAGTGGAAACAATATCTCAAGGCAGAATCATTCCTTTTTAGGTGTCACAGGAAAATGATATTAAGAATAAAAATAGGATCCTTTCCAGTTGAAAGGAAATTAATGTGATGTGAATCAAAATCGGACTCCCCTGGAAAAAGAACATGAATATTATTGCAAACGTGACTGTGCTTAGAACGCATAGGTGTTTTGATGACACTAAATCTCCCGAATTGCATTCAGTGTGTCAGTCACTTTAATATTGCACATTTTGTGATTAAAGTGCTCAGATTTTTAACCTGTTAAGTGGCAAAACACTTTGTTTCTGAAATTTTTAAATAACATCTGAAATACACTGTAATTGTAGAGGAAATCTCATTTCATAAAATTATGTATAATTTTTGCTTTTCTTTTTGGTTTGTTTGTTTTCTTCTCCTTTAGTTCACAATCCTGCCGCACAAAAAAATGAAACGCATTGTAACCCCGAGGAAGCAAATACTCCCACTTATCCAGGTAAGTGGTGATTATTGTTGCGAATACCATTAAAAAAAAACAACAACAATTGTCAACTTAATTATGATACAAGTACTTCCTGTTTTTAGGGGATCTGGAACGTACAGACGTTAATGCTCTTATTCTATGAATGATTAACTGTTAAAGGATATTGTTGAAGAAAACAAAAAAAAAACATCACAGTCGATAAACATCAGTGAGGAAAGTATATTTCCGTTTGTCCTCACTATGTAAAATTACTTTCATATATCACTTTTTAACTTTAAGATCCAGGAATACGCTTTGTTCAGTAATTATATTCAATTAATTTTATTCAATTAGAGTGCAGAATTATTGTAAGCCCCCCCCCAAAAAAAAAAAAAAAAAACCCTGTAACTTTAAATGCGCTATTATATCTTTCAGGCTCTACGGCAAGTGACCGGCAAGACCGTGTTGTATATATAGCTTTGATTGGAATCGCATTCTTAGTCGTTATCATAGTCGTGATCACAAGAACAAGAAGAGGGTATGTTAAACGTTATGCGCTTGTGTATTCCATACATACTATATAAACTCTAGATCAACTATCGTGGATTCGCATTTTACTTTTTTTTTGTATCTCTTTCGTTAAACTTCGTTTAATTGACTACAATCAAAGTGCAAGACACGCTTTATCTTCCCATCCACTTTTTACAAAACTGCAAACAGACTGTTTTGGACAGAACAACACATCTTTGAAAAAGAACACATCTTTCATTCACGATAATCACTCTTACAAAGTGGGCTTTATTGCCTTGATGCTGGTACAGGTACGCTTAATTTCTAAGACGCAACATTGAACTTTAAATAGCTAAAACTCGCTTAGCTTTCAAGCAAGTTGTAAACAGGTAATTGAGCGATTGAATTGCTTATATTTGCATTAGATATGCGTCACTTCCTCAATGGTCTTTTGTAAATAAAGGAAATCTATTAAGATGAACCAGATAAAATGGTAGAGGAAAAGGGCGTTAGAATTCAATTGTTATTGAATCCCGATTTCTGTCTTCTTCCATAGGGGTTCCCGTCATCCCGACAGTCCCCGACATCCCCGCTCCCAGAATACTCACTCGGGGCAGGCCTCCAATCCTGACGGACAAGACACATCAAGGTACGAGCAAGGACCCTTGCCCAGGACTCACCCTCTGCCTCATCCACCTTCTCAGACCAGCAATGGTTCTACATCGCTTTCCATCAGTCGACGCCGGGGGGATTCTTCCACGAGAAGTGAGCTGAACGACGGTAGCCATGGCAACGACAAGGCACCGGGTCAAAACTTTTACTTCACCCTAGTGGCCGAAGAGGACCAGGATGACGTTACGGGTGGCCTTTCGGCCAATGAACCCCAGTCAGAAGGGACGGCGGAATATGCATATGCCGATTTTGCAGAAAGCAGCACCAGTTTTCGTGGAGGAATGGCTAAAAATAAATATTCTGATAATGGATCGAAGGGTGACGAAGATGAAATGGTTGTAAATGCTCTTTATGGAACAAAGGATGACGAAGATGAAATGGTTGTAAATGCTCTTTATGCAATGCCGCTTCCCAAAACTCAGCGGATGTAAGAAGTCAGAGTCTGCAAAAAAGGCCCTTAATACTATTTAGATTTTAAAATATATACCATTTGCATTCCGTAGGTATTACCATGATTACCTGGTTGTAATTGACCTCCATACATTCATATTCAAGCCGCTTTCCTTTATGCAATAAATCTGAAAAATATATACATATACGTTACATGCTCTTTTCTTAAATATGAGCCGGAGTTTTTTAATGTGTGAGCTTTTAAATACTTGTATAATTCCTAAAGGAAGAAAACCATGAACGAGTAAAATTTAAGCAGCAATATGCATTTATCTTTATCAGGCAATCAGCATGTATATTCAGAGATATTAAGCAGAGGGAAGTCATCCAGATTAACTGCTTTTTATTTGCTAATTCATAGTATGTGTCTGTACACAGGGATGTTTTGAAAATGTGTCCGACAGTTTTTTGGGGGTTATTAAGGACTCTTCATAAACGATGGTGTATTCATGGGCACCTGGTATAAACGCAAAAGTAGAATCTATCTATGATGATTAAAAAATCCAATTGAATCCTCAACAACTTGAGGTGTATTTTGCATATTCAAGATTGAAGGTATATTGTTCTCTGTCTCCATTTCCTTAACATTTCACCTCATTTTGTTCTGAAGTGATTTGAAACAGAAACCGAATGCGGTTTGATTCATGCATTGTGATTGTTGATTAATATTGTTGAAGTGTAGTCGTTGAGACGACACTTATCAAGTCACATGCGTAGAGGCAATAGTTTCGAGATGAAATGCATAATCTACTATTTACTAATGTATTACTCTCCTGGAGAAAGTGTATCATGTGATTTAAAAACAAAAGCAATTAAATAGTTATTATTAAATAGTTATGTATTGCCATTAACATGACTAAAACCCTTTCCAGTAATTAGAAAGATTGTATAGGCCAATGGCAGTGTATAGCATCTAACATATGAATGGGAGTGTGGTTACCGTAGTGCCTGTATAATCAGGTTGTGAAATATATCAATTGCTCTTGACACTATTGCTGGGGGCAATCAATCAAGTTATTTATTTTTTTATTTTTATTTTTTTAAGTACAGTGATTAATGAGCTCGTTAATGGACTGCAATTAAAATGATAAACAGGAACAAAGCATTGTCCGCACGTAACAAATGCGAGTTGTTGGCTGGTAAGACGAGGGTGTAATCAATATTATTTTCTTTTTAAATATAAAACCGCTGTTCTTAATCTGTGTTATTTGCTATATTTTCATAGATCTTTGTCATGTTCCCTGCAAATCAGATTTGACGGTATAATTGCTGCTTAGAAAAATGCTTCTTTTCACTACTGTAGTACTTAGGTATTATAAAAATGCGTAGCCTTTTATCTCCAAGTTTTACAGAGAAAGATGAGGATTTTATAAATAGAAATAAATAATGTTCCACTAGCCCTCTATTGTTCTATGATATGTCCAGCATTTAGTAGTCGCAAACAATTATTTTTAAATGGACGTACTGGTTATTGTCCATGGAGTTTCTTGCTTTTATACATTAAAGACCAATGTGCTTTTATATTTATAGGCTTATGTACAAATTGTCTTTAGACATGTTGCTGTCGGGACGTGTGTTATGCATTTTCTTCTGTTATCATGTGAAATAAAGATATCACCCTGAAAATCAATGTAATATTTGGGTTGTATGTCTAATGAATAAGATTGGTTCAGATGAGTGAGGTAGAAGTTAGAGAAAAACCCAAATAAACAATGCAAACTTCCTCCTGAAATAGTGAAAACGATATTGTTTGGGAATGGAGCTTCCTTTACAAAAGTGGAATTTTTAGCCACTGGGCATATCCAAAGTAAAATTATCGTACTTAGTACACGGGACAATGTCATGCCTGGTGAAATTATAACTTCAAAAATGAAAAGACGAAACATGTGCAATATTATTAGGAACGTCAATTGCTTTATGGTTACTGCATGCATTCATTTCGAACAGGTTAAATCATTTAATACTATGCATAGTCAAATTCATAATGACCTAGTTTTTGTTTACAAACAGACAACTTGGTTGATAATGAGAAGAAAAAAAACAGAAAAAAACGTGAAATAATATGCAATATCATTTATATCCTATTTTATAAAATTATACAGCATTATAGCCTAAGGCATTTACAGGTATTACATTCAACAAGATATGATTACTTGTGATGGTAGCAGATTTCATTATGTTATCTGCACAACAAAGTCCAAACTATCACTAGTATATTCAGTTATTGAAATATTTTTTTCTATGGCATCACCGTTATTAAAAGAATGGGAAACGATAACTGAGAGCAAGAAAATTCATTTGGGCCAAAATCAAAGTGTCGATTTCATAGTAGGAAATAAGTCACTAGGCATCCAAAGATCTCTGAATGGGTATAGTCCCATCAAAACATTGTCAACGAAATTTCGATTACCTCCCCCCCCCCCCCCCCCCCCCCCCCCAACCGCCCTAGCCCTCTCTACTGTAAATAATGCCCACTCCTCATAAACACAGATAAGATACGCATAGTAAACCAACATATTACGGGAAATAGCAGGAATAGGATGAATGAGGAAGTAGAATAAGATTTACGTTGCTCTGTGAAACATAATTTATAACATTAGCATGATTAACACACTATAAATGCCGTGCAGAGTACAGACCTGTTAATTGATTTCAAGTAATAAACTGAATCAAAAACACAATCACAAAGTCATATATCCATGCATGTTACGCCATCAATTAATTAGTCTTTTCTTTTCCTTTTTTCAATCAATTAACATAGTGTGAATAGATTTAAAACATACTGAAATCGCTCTTTTTTGACTAATAACTACACTGAAGGAGACACTTTAGCATAAAACCCATGGACATGATCATGTTGACAAAGTCATAATGAGTTTGAATGAGGAAGTAGAAAAAATGGGTTTTATTAGATTGTGATACATGATCACTACCATTGGGCTATATCGAAGCTGCATGTAGTCATACACCAAACGACTGATATCTCATATAATCATGACAGACGTGGCGCCAAAACAATCTGTTCCAAATTTTAAGTTTAATTCATTTCCTTTTTCTTCATTAAATTACACAAAATACAACCATAGTGATACACATGGATTTCAAGAAAGACTTATTTTGACGGAATGTTGTAGGCCATCAAAAGTTGTTTGATAATGATTTGGATCTCTTCCGGACGTAGAGGGCGCTGGACCAGTAAAAATGTCAAGGTTCTAGAGAGAAAGGGGTTTCGGAATCGGGTAAACAAGGAAAGAAAGATTATCAACGCACAAATAGGATAAAATTTTATTGACATAAAAATTTGAGGTTCGGTTTATGTATTTGGCATTATTGTATTCAACCTATGCTAGGGTGTTTAAACATTTTGTGGAGACGGTCCCTGAACATACTGTTAGTATCAATGAAATGGTGTCCGCTCTGGTATACGGACAGGTCCAAATTTGAAATAAAATTAAATCAAATTCAAGAAGACCGTGTTCAGATAATTAAATCACTAATAAAATAGTGAGAGTAATTGGCTGCCATCTTCTGTGTCTCTAAAATTAAAAAAAATATATATAATTATGAAATGTCAAAGGTCAAAACTTTTTTTTAATTTGGGATTTTCGTGGCACCAACCTTCGGAATGTAAGTGCCTGTTTCTATTTCGAGAAGCATCTTGGTCAAGTAGTTATTGTACTCTGCATATGATATTAATTTTTACCAGGATATACGTAATACACTAAATGGCAAGATAATTTGGGGAAGAAGTTTCATACTTTAATCTTATTTATAACCCATGCTCTGCACTAATACTAAAGCACAGAGGGCGCGACGTTAATTATTCAAGTTTGAAGATTATTATGATAGTAATAATACTTTCAGTGACTAAAAATAGTACGGACAGGTTTTTAAAATCATATTTCACCAATAGAGTAGAAAAGATTAAACACTCCAATGTGTGGTGAGGAACATGAGGTGTTTTAGGGCCTATATCTATTTAAAAAAAAACAAGGAGAATCTCGGCATCATTATTGTACGAGGTATTGTTTCAAATAATGAATTCTGCCCTTTCTTAAATCTCGAAGGGGGTATCCAAGTGAGTTGAGCTTCTTGGAGAGTTCATCAACCCCCCCCCCCCCCTCTCCCCTAAAAGCTCCAATTTAGACATAAAGTTAAGAATTTTGTTTTTCCTTTTGGTTCTTATATGCCTTATGCTGTGGCATAAAATGCATTTATAAATATGACCATGTTGACAAAGTCAGAATGAGTTTAAATGGAGAAAGGAGAGACAAATCAGCGTTTTATTAGCTGGTGATACATCAGTACATAATGACTTGATCACATGATCATTGGGCTATCTCGAAGCAGCAAGTAGTCATACACCATACTACTGATATTCAATACAATTATGACAGAGGTGGCGCCATAACAATCTGTTTCAAGTTGTTAGTTTAATTCATTTCCTTTCATCTTCTTCAATCACACAAAAGACACCCATCGATATGCATTTTGTCAAAATGTTTTAGGCAACCATTTAATAATTGTTTGGTTTTAGAATGATTTGGACGTCTTTAGGATATAGGGAGCCCTAGGTCACTCAAGGTTCTAGAGAGAAAAGGGCTTTAGGAATCTGGGGGGTGGGGTCTCTTCATCAAATCAACTCCATGACAGTCATTACTTTCGTCAACGATCTACGGAAATTTCATTGACCTGACAAGCTGTTTCACGAAGACATGATAAACAACAAGTCAATGTTATTGATACTAATTGGCTAAAAAACATATCACAGTCCATTGGATTTATCGTCAATTACCCAAACAGATTTTGAGGCTCAACTTTTCCCAAACTGTTCCAAAATGTCATAAATGGCAGCGAAAATTAATACTGATGATACAAATATCCTGTTTACATGAAAAGATGTGTTACTTATGGCATCTTAGAATGTATAAAATTGAGAAAACTCGAGGATGCTTTAGGATGTACGAATCTAGATTTGTAAGTAAGAGGATACCGTAATTTAATAATTATGGAAAGAAGACCCAAATCGTGTTCACTTTATATGAAATTATTAAATTAAGAGATTTTTTGACTCAATCTTTGATATTTATTCATTAAAAATACATGTGATATTATTCATATCGGAGCATTGTGTGAAAAGTTAAAAATATAGGGAAAATGCATACATGATAAATTGTCGTCTTTACATTGGCCTGTATATACAGACTGTTCCGTTTTCGACGCCTCTTCTATGGTAAACCGATGTGAGTATTTTAGATATTAATCTAATTCACTTGTTGGGGGTCAAGAAGTCATAAGAACATATTGTTCGTCTGTACAATGTTATAATACACATTAATAAAACTATTTGATAAAAGAATGATAAATGAATGTACTTGGAGATCAGGAAATAAATTTTCTCTTAATTTACATTTCTCATTTTTTTCGCAGCCCATACCCTAACTAAAAGCTGGCTTGTGATGGCGTTCTCAAAAGATAACATAGAGTCCCTTTATAGCAGAATTACGACAACCCATGATTTGAACGCCATTTTGTTTCCACTATTATGCAACATTTCTGTTCAATTCCGATATGCACCTGATTGTTCTAAATAGAAAGAATTCGAATGCCATTTTGTTTCCAAAATAGTAGGCCGTCCATGTCGTAACTCTGTCTATAAAGGGACTCTAATATGACATAGAGTCCCTTCATAGAAGAGTTGCGACAGCCCTTGATTTCAACGCTATTTTACTATTAGGTAATATTTCTGTTCGATTCTGATGAGCAGCTGAGTGTTCTGAATACAAAGAATTCGAACGCCATTTTTGGTTTTATAAAGATAGGATGTCCATGTCGTAACTCTATCTATAAAAGGACTCTAATATGACAGGTTCCCAACAATTCAGTTGTCAGGGAAGTTGTCGCTGGTCTTAGCAAAGAAGGCTTTGTGAAACACTAAGCTGACAAGTTGAGCGATAGCCTCGAGATGTCGCTGATCTTGTCGTTATAACGGTTTGATGAAAACAAAAACCGGGTAAACACGGATAAAAATGTTCACTAACACAAAAAATAGGGTTAGAGTTTACTTACCTAACAAGTTGGGGATCGTTTATGTATTTGGCATTAGTGTATAGTATAGAGCCCTGGCGGTGTTTCCCCTTATTTGGAGACGGTCATTGAACGTATTGTTAGTATTAATGAAATTCACACAGGTATCCCATCTGATATGCAGACAGTTCAGATGTGACTATAAATGGTATTCGTGGAAGAATGGATTGTTTGTGCTACCTATTCATAGTTTCGGGGACTTAAAAATTATTGTGAATATTCAAGTTGACGTCCCCGAACATGTTTATGGGGTTTTCAGGCACGCCTATTTTGAGAGGGTAGAAAGCACGTGCTTCTTTCGTATTCAAAATTTGATTGACTTCCTAAGAGGGCATGGAGGTGGTGAGGTAGTGATTCTGTCCTGGAAAATAGTTTTCATTGGCTAGAGACAAAGGTTTAGAGGATTCTGGTTAATTGGTTATTAATATTTAATAAATCAGGGAGGCACTTGAGAGTGGGGCCTTTTGTTATGTTTCGCTGCGAAGTTAGGTGAAGTGAGGACCTGTCATTATGACATGCAGTTAAGTTAGGTCAAGGGACGCCCAGTCTAGTTGAGCTTTCCTTTATTTTCTGTTGTGTTTTCTTCCTATTCTATTATGTTCCACTGACATTTTAACAATCACTCTCCCCCCCCCCCTTCCACAGGGTTCTTTATTTTCAAATAAATGTCATCATAATTATATACAGTATACTTATCATTTCTTTTATACAAATAGTTATTATAAACAGATACATGTGAATAGCAGATATGACAAACATAATATTCCAGATCATCACGGTCGAAAGCATATAAAGTTACATAATGAAAGGCAAAAACATGACAAAAATGGCATATCAGAATGAGACACTATACGTAAGTTACATGTATGTTCATATTTGTGTTGGGACATTGCCAACACAATAAAAAAAAATCCTAAAATGAAACCATTTCTTTTTCATTTTATTTTCTATAAGATTTGTTTGACATATATATTTTTTTCATTTCATAATAACGTTTCAAAGCTGATAGAATTACGTCAAAGTCAGGTAATTGATTTCGTAATTTGGCTAAAAATATTTCTCTTCTTACAATTATGAGAATACAATTAAGTGCATTATTATTGCTACCGCAAAAACCAAACAATTTGTTTTGATTTGTGAATGTGATTCTTTTCCCTGTGTAACGAAATATCCAATACTCAAATTTCAACCATATTTTAAAAATCTTCTAATCCACGATATCTTCAGGGATTTAGAATGAATAAAAATATCAGTCATCTTAACCCCGCCTTTATGATATACTTGACACATTTGTTCTCTACTGATTTTGACAGGTTTATTACCCCATATAAATGAATAAAAAGAAAAGTTTATTTCTTTCATTATTTGCAAATTTGGTTCTGGAAGTGAAAGCAATAAATAATTCAGTTTTGGTACTAACAAAGATTTGACTACAGTTATTTTCCCGAGTACAGTTAAAGTTCTTTTAGACCATGAGATAATTTATACGTTTTATATCTTTAATTTTTTCAACATAATTGTGATTCACCATTTCTATTAAATTCACCGAAAAATCTATTCCTAAGTATCTCGAGTAACCTTCTGATACCCAATTTAATTTATGCTCAGGGAGTAATTTTTTTGTGCATACTCTAGTTTTCCCAATCCATATTACATGAGTTTTTGTAACATTAACCTTATAAGATTTGATATTTTCTCAAAACTACCTAATATTTACATTGCATGTTGTAAGTCTTCTTCAGTACCGTTAAGTGTCAAAATGGTGTCGTCTGCATATTGTAGCAGTTTGCTATTTTTCCCCTGTATGTTTAAGCCAATAATATCTTTAGAATGTCTAATCAAAATTCCTAATATTTCACTAACAAGCAAAAACAGATATGGAGATAAAGGGTCTCCTTGGCGACACCCTCGTCCTATATTAAATCTCTCTGTACAGAAACCATTTACCATTACACAAGAAGATGCATTTTCATAAAACAGATGAATCCATTTTTTCAATAACGACCCAAATTAAAAAAAATCTAGGACTTTGAATAGAAACTTGTGAGACACGCAGTCGAAAGCCTTTTCAGAATCAATCATCAACAGCATACCTGGTATATCATTGAGTTCGGTATATAGTAACGTATCATAAATTAAACGAATATTTTCCCCAATAAAACGGCCTTTCAAAAACCCTTTTTGATTTTCATGTATCAAGTGGGGCAAAATCTACTTCAATCGATTCGCTATACACCCGGATGCTATTTTATATAATACATTTAAAAGAGAAATAGGGCGCCAATTTTGTAATAAATGTCGCGGTTTGTTTCCTTTAGGAATAAGTGCAATTATTCCCATTTTTGTGACTTCGACAATTCTCCTGTAAAATAAGCAAAATTCAGAGATCTGATCATAAACGTTTTTAGATATTGCCAAAAGAAACGAAAAAAATCGACGGTGAAACCATCTTGCCCAGGGGATTTATTGTTTTTCATAGTTTTTAGCATGCATAAACTTCATTTTCACTCAAGGGACCTTCTAATAATTCAGACATTTCTGGAGTTAATTTAGGAATATCAGGAATGTCTAGTAATGTGTCAGGATCTACCTCTTCGGTATCTTTCGACTTATATAGGTTTGAATAAAATTTAAAGATTTCTTTTGATATACCTTCTTGTCCACTAATAACTTCTCCATTTTCCGTTGACAATTGTATTTCTTTATTTACTTTATTTTGTTTTTCTAAGTTTAAAAAAATATTTCGATGGCTTTTCTCCTAGCTCCATCCATTTAATTTTGGATCTCATAATGATTCCATAATTTACTTTTAAACGGTAGAATTCGAGTTCTTTCTTCTTTTCTTTTATTTCTTCTAGTAATGCGGTCTTATCATTCGATGTCACTAGTCTTTGTTCCAGTACTTCAATATTTCTTTCCAGTTCCGTTTCTCTAGTAACGTTTTGTTTCTTGATAAACGAACCATATGATATAGACTCACCTCGCAATAACATTAACAAAGTTTCGAAAAATAATTGGTCATTAATAGAAAATTCACAATTTCCAAGAATGTTATCGTTTTCATCGAATTCAACTTCTTCTTTTGCATATTATATGATTGTCTCTTTAATAGTTTTAATTATTTTTGACACAAAATTTTCGTCTTTTAGGAGAGAATTATTGAATTTCCAAATTCCAGGGCCCCGTCTAATTTTATTTAGAGTTAAGCTAAGACGAATTAAAGAATGGTCTGTTCTATAACCAGATAAAATATCAGATCTATGAACTAACGATAGCAGTTCAGATGATATGAAAAAGAAATCCAATCTGCTTTGTTTAAGGGGGTTGGGCTGACGCCATGTGTAATATCTTTTGATGGGATATCTGATTCTCCTTGGGTCACAAAGATCTAATTCATTCTTCATGTTGTTCACCTGCTGACTTGCCCGAGGGTTATTTACATGCAAATAATTATGAGTATCAAGAGCTTGGTCCTGTACTAAATTCCAATCCCCGCAGATAATCACATGTGGGTTTTCAAAGTCTAATATAATACGTTGTAAATCAGTATAAAAGGCTGGACCATCGGTATTGGGACCGTATAAGGACGCTAGTGTAATGTCAAATTCATACAATGTCAAATCTAAAACTACTAAATTTCCACCATTATCTGTTCTACTATTTTTAACTTCGACTGGAATAATATCTCTAAATAGAATTGCTACACCTCTAGAGCTGGATGTATGATAGGAAAAAAAAAATTGCTTTTGATTTATTTCTCAGATTGTTTTATTTCAATTAAATATTGTTAGAGTGCCTGTGATTGATGTGGCTTTAATTTCTGATGGAAAGAGAATCGAGATGATTATTTCGATTCTGATGACGACGGTGAATGAGAGTGAAGGTGTTAATATTTCTGGCCTAGATCCGGTACGGAACGGTAGTTTGGTCACCGCCATCCCGGATCAGGCATCTTCACGCATAATAATAACAATCTCAAGAACAGTAATAATAATATAGGGTGTATGATGTACTTGTGATATTTAATATCACAAAGAAAAAAATGCTTCTTTGAATTTCAAAAGAATCGGGGACATACGTTAGAAAAATTACGCGGGGGGGTAGCATTTTCCAGGACATGTAAGTGCTTAAAACGAAAGCGTGGTTGATAATTATTCAGCATTCTAAAAGAGCTCAAATGGTTTAACAATAAACCCATTTAGCATGTGTAGCATGCACGGGCGTAAATATGCAAGTTTTTTTGTTTTGTTTTTTGTTTTTTTACGGGAGGGGGGGGGGATGACTATTCATGGAGAACAAAACCATCCCCCCCCCCCCCTTAATGAAAAGAAGGAATGCACGGATCTATCCCAATGGTAGCATGAGAGGAAAATATATAGAGTAAAAAGGGGAAGAACAGGATAGAGAGGGGTAAATTAGATATACAGACTCGGTGAAGAATAACGTACATAACATAGATTGCCAAAGAGTGTAATTAGGATAGGGTTCAAAGTACAGACATGAGCAAATTGTTAAGACCCCCAGGAATGTGTTGGTATGTCTGGGACTGATCTTTCATCACAGTTGTCTAAATGTTTGATTACATAACATGTATTTCATAGTGGTCTATAACATCAGGGTAGTGTTATGATCCCTTTTTGCTTAGGCAGATCTTTTATGGTACTTCGTCTGCAATATAGCATGGCAAAAATATATTAGTTTAAGGGGTCCTCTTAAAGTGACCATTTATCAAGGGGACTACTCTGAGGCCCGAATTCACAAAGGAGGTTTGGTTTAAAGTGGTTTAAGGACGTTCCACAGTTAAAGTCAAATCCATGTCATTTTCACCAAACTTTGCATACAGTTACTTTGGTCCATGAGAAGCCCAAATACGCATAGAAAATTATAGGTCCATGTGCTTACTTTTTTTCTATGGGACACTGAACTGTGCCATGATTGGGTGTCAGGTAGAATGACGTCATCGCAGGTTTTTGGCCATTGATAGGCCTCAGAATTCTCAATGTCATATACAAATCCCCATTATTCTGTCAAAATCCATGTCATATTCGTCAAACTTTCCAGATTTGTAGAGAAAAGTATACTGAAGGACGAGAAAGTTTTAAAAATGGGGGTCAATCCACTCCTTTTTATGCTAGCAGCGCCCTCAGTTGGCGGAAAATGTCAAAAACTGGCAAAAATCGTAAGAACTGGCTGAGAACCTGTCTAGGAATGGGATGGGTTCGAAAAAACTCTACTGTATATTCAAAATCCATGCCAGATCCGTAAATTTGTCCATATTTGTAGAGAATTATATACTGCAGAAGGAGAAAGTTTAAAAAATGGGGGTCCATGCACTCGTTTTTGTGCTAGCAGCGCCCTCAGGTGGCGGAAAAAGTCCAAAACTCGCAAAACTCGCAAAAACTGCGCATGGCTAGCTGGGAACCTCTCTGGGAATGGGATAGGTGCAAAAAAACTCTACTGTACATTCAAAATCCATGCCAGATTCGTAAATTTTTCCAGATTTGTAGAGAATTATATACTGCAAAAGGAGAAAGTTTAAAAAATAGGGGTCCATGCACTCGTTTTTGTGCTAGCAGGGCCCTCAGGTGGCGGGAAATGTCCAAAACTCGCAAAACTCGCAAAAACTGCGCATGGCTGGCTGGGAACCCGTTTGGGAATGGGATAGGTGCATAAAAACTCTATTGTACATTCAAAATCCATGCCAGATTCGTAAATTTTTCCATATTTGTAGAGAATTGTATACTGCAGAAGGAGAAAGTTTTAAAAATGGGGGTCCATGCACTCGTTTTTGTGCTAGCAGCGCCCTCAGGTGGCGGAAAAAGTCAAAAACTCGCAAAACTCACAAAAACTGCGCATGGCTGGCTGGGAACCCGTCTGGGAATGGGATAGGTGCAAAAAAACTCTACTGTACATTCAAAATCCATGCCAGATTCGTAAATTTTTCCATATTTGTAGAGAATTATATACTGCAGAAGGAGAAAGTTTTAAAAATGGGGGTCCATGCACTCGTTTTTGTGCTAGCAGGGCCCTCAGGTGGCGGGAAATGTCCAAAACTCGCAAAACTCGCAAAAACTGCGCATGGCTGGCTGGGAACCCGTTTGGGAATGGGATAGGTGCATAAAAACTCTATTGTACATTCAAAATCCATGCCAGATTCGTAAATGTTTCCATATTTGTAGAGAATTATATACTGCAGAAGGAGAAAGTTTTAAAAATGGGGGTCCATGCACTCGTTTTTGTGCTAGCAGCGCCCTCAGGTGGCGGAAAAAGTCCAAAACTCGCAAAACTCGCAAAAACTGCGCATGGCTAGCTGGGAACCTCTCTGGGAATGGGATAGGTGCAAAAAAACTCTATTGTACATTCAAAATCCATGCCAGATTCGTAAATTTTTCCATATTTGTAGAGAATTGTATACTGCAGAAGGAGAAAGTTTTAAAAATGGGGGTCCATGCACTCGTTTTTGTGCTAGCAGCGCCCTCAGGTGGCGGAAAAAGTCAAAAACTCGCAAAACTCGCAAAAACTGCGCATGGCTGGCTGGGAACCTGTCTAGGAATGGGATGGGTGCAAAATAACTCTCCTGTACATTCAAAATCCATGTCATTTTCACCAAAGTTTCCAGATTTGTAGAGAAAATTATACCGAAGGAGGAGAGAGTTTGAACAAAGGGGGTCCTTGTACTGGTTTTTGTGCTAGCAGCGCCCCCCCCCCCCCGCATTTTTATAATAAATAATTTTGCAAGGTTCCCGAAAATCCTCATATTTTGGTAGCGAGTCGCCTGAATATCCTCATATTCGGGCAGCGAGGTGCCGGTATACCAAAAAGTGTTTAAAATTTTGTACACAAAATATAGAAACAAAATAACCCTATTTCAGGTGTAAGGAGGGATGATTACAGTGCTTCAATTATTCCATTTTTTTAAGTGAAAAATTCTAAACCTCGCAATTTGAAAATATATTGGAATATGGAAGAAAAGGCGGTGAGGGGATGTGCTTGCATGGTCGGGGGGGGGGGGGGGGTAGGGCTGTAAGCAGGTAGCAAGCGTGCGAAGTGGACCCATATTCTTGTGCCCTCCCCCCTCCCCAGGAAAAATAAAGTAAGGCACCCTTACTTTTGCGCACCTGTTCACGACTACTAGTATTTCAAACATAATAATCACGGTAACGACATAAGCTATAGTTGTCTATATTTTACACACACTTTCGAACCAGTGTATAAAAAAGAAGGAAATTGTAAGTCGTTTTGAGTGACATTTTATTCATTATTCTATTTGCTAATGTCTTTGACTGTAGGGATAATGATCATTAGACAATCATATGGCATAGACAAATGATTCTTGGGCATATATTTGACTTTCTTTCTCCAGCTCTCTTTTTGTGCTAAGGAATTGTACTAAAATGGGAGATAGATGACCATGACTATGAATTCCAAATTACATCTACCTATCATTTTTCCTATGCGACTAACTTTGCCTATAGAAAGTTCATGAGGGGGCATCGAATGTTATCTTTCAGCTCAAGGTAGTTACTATTTGGTATATATATTTTTTACAGGTACAGAATTATTGATTTCATCCATTTTCCCCGGGTTCTTGTTACTGCGCACACTTGCGAACCCATTATAAAGCATTGTGTTTAATTGTGCGTATCCATTGTCTTAACTGCGCGCAATACTCTCCCGGTGTTGTGATGACGTAACACAACCAGCCAGGATGCGCAGCTGAGGTGCGCACAAACATAACTGACGAACGTCCTTAAACCCCCTCCTGGGTGTATGTGCGCACGGGATCCGCACCAATCATATATTTTCTTTGAGCGCGCGCATGGGCAATGCGCGCTTATTTACGCTTATTTTAGTACGCTTACGGGGTTTAAACCTTACCCATGGTTTAAACCTCCTTTGTGAATTCGGGCCTGAAAGTCTGAATGTCATACTATTATTAACATTTGTTGTACAGGTAATAAGACTGTTGTGCACCATGTCATTTCAAAATGTCAAGGAGACGGCATATTTTCTGACCGGAAAAGGTCCTATAAGAACTCCCCCCCCCCCCCCCTCCCACTCCCGTGATGACCATGTAATTCAGAGAATTTTGGTGAAGGATCCCTTAGCTCCTTGCTAACGGATAAATTCAACTGGGATAAAATTTAGTGGAAGCACCATATCTTGCCGTTTGAGCAATGAAGACGTTGCTACGATTTATTGAATCAAGTTTTAAAGGGTACCTGAGGCCTGAAAAAAATAGTTTGTGTATAGTTAGCTTACACAAAATCAACCCCAGAAAACTTAACACGACATTCAACGGTGACAGCATACAGGAGATATTGATTTTGGAAAATAAAATACCCCCCAAAATTAATATAAATAAGACTTGAGCAAAGACTAACCGATCGATCACGATAGCTCACCTAACGATATATCGATTCAGGAACGTCTTCACTCTACCCTAGCAGTCCTTCCCTAGTTGAGGTCCGTATTTTTTTTAATTTTTTTTTTTGGTGTTGTTGTTGTTGTTTTTTTTTTATTGTGTTTGTTTGTTTGTTTGTTTGTTTGTTTGTTTGTTTTGGGGGTTTTTTGGCCTTTTTTTTTCTTTTCTTTCTTTTTCTTTTCTCCTTCTTTTTCTTTTTCTTTTTTTTTTCTTATGTGTAGTTTTCGGGGGGGGGGGGAGTTGGTTTGTGAAGCGTGTGTGAGTGTGTGATTTTTTATTTTTTTATTATTTTTTTTCTCATAACTTCCTCAAAAATCATTTTGATTATTAAAATGATATTGTAAATGGAAAAAAAAATCATGTTTAATTTGAGATCTATCTATATATATGTGTGTTTGTTTTTTTGTGTTTTATAATGCAATTCATAGAGTTTCCTGTATCAAGATTCTGTTTTATATTATTATTCCCATTTTAATTATAAATTGTTAAAGAAATGTGTATAGATTTGATTCTAAGTTTACTTTTTCTGATTGGTATGATTTATATTCTTTTATAATCAGTAAAAATGTTTATAAATGATTTCATGTAATATATTATTTCCATATGTTATATATGAGGAAGAAATAAAATATTTAAAACAAAAAAAAACTTTCAATTTTAGATTCGATATATGTAATTTGCGACTTAGTTCTAATTTATTTGTTGTTTCATTCGGTCTGTAGATTCTTTGTAATTTATGCGCGAAACCAATTTTCTATTCGATTTAAACGTTTTTTGTTGAATACTTGATTCATCTGTTGTTTTCTTTTGGGTTGTAGATTCTCCATAAATTACGCGCCAACTGAATTTTCAGTTCGATAAAAACAGTTTGTGTTGTATACCTCTTCCATTTAATGTTTTGTTTGGGTTGTATATTATGATTATCCATTAGTTACGCGCCAAATCAATTTCAAATTCGATTCTATTTTGGTTGTATATTATCCCTAAGTTAAACGCCAAATCAATTTTTGATTCGATAAATGTATTTTGCGTCTTAGTTCTAATTTGTTTGTTGTTTCATTTTGGTCTGTAGATTCTTTGTAATTTATGCGCCAATCCACCGTTATATTCGACATAAAATGCGTGATTCGGGGGGGGGGGGGGGTGCGATCAATAATCGCCAGGACATGAACTTCATGCTCTTAAGCACACCTTATAGGAAAGCTGCAACTGCAAAAGTTTGGAGATACCTTGCAGGAAGAAAGGAAAATGTCAAACAAAAAAATTGTTTGTTGTAGCGTGGCTTTAAATACTTCCTGGTTTTAAAACTTCATCATTAGAAAGCAAAGAGAAAAAACAAACGAACTTAGCTTTCAAAGAGAGAGCAAAGACCAGAGGGCATTGTGTCAAGTTTCACTTTCAAGGTGGGTGAAAGAAAAGAGATTTAATAATAGCCATTTAAAACGCTGCGGGTATAAGTATGCGAAATTTCCATGAAATTGTAGTTCCTTGTTCTAATTGTAAGAAATACACAGTTATATTTTAATGTATTTTTTTTTCCAATTAGATATCACGTAAAGTTCATGTAAATACCAGTTTAATTATATTTTAACAACTGAAAGTGATTTTTTTTCTTATAGTTAGAACATGGACCTACAATTTCCTGGTTGAATGAAAGTACATGTAGAACTTTCATGGAAATTTGGCTTGGATTGCTTAATAATTATTAATACTTACCTATCCATTAAAACGTTAGAAATCATGACTTATATGAATTAAAACTTATGTTTTCATGAGAAGAGACCCTAAAGGAACGTAGGAAGTAGTTTTTATTCAAATTGATAAACGGTTATTACGGACTTTTAAAAAATCTAGTTGGCATTAAAGATGAAAAACTGGTGCATGAAGATAAAATGGAAGTCAAACTTCGGAAGCGTCTTTCTGGAAGAAATACTTTTCCAGAGCCCTACTATTCTCGAGTTTCAAAAGCCATTATCTCCACTAATACTCTCTCTCTCTCTCTCTAGAGTTGACCTTTATATCAAATTAACGCTTATGAAATGGAGAATAATAATCATTAATAAAGTTAAATTTGAAAAAATACGCCTTCTGTCTCATTTTGACGTGACGGGTCACATATTATCCATTAGTTACGCGCCAAATCAATTTCCAATTGATAAAAAAGCATTTTGCGTTGTATACTTCATTCATTTCATATTTTATTTGGATTGTATACTATACGAGTCAGAGTTATATAAATGGGGACGGACAGTAAAAGATATGGAAAAACGCTGTTGCGTTTGGCCCCATGGAAGAATAGCGGCAACAATTATAGTTTCTGCCGATAATGGGATACCAGCCGTATTTCTTTGTAATATATTTCATGCTTTGTATATGTATTTTTAAATGTTGATTTATACGGAAATACAACAAACGAGCAAATAATTATATAAAATATTATGAAAGAAATGAGGGGCCCAAGAAATGCGGGAAATGCCAAACACATATTCTATGCAGTGAGGCCCTGATGAAGTTATTTGGTAGTGTACATAACACAGAACATACAATGTGAAAATAAAAGGTGACCTATGTTCCTTAACTACACGACCAGTAGGCGCTTCGAGGGCGAGGACATTTTTTGCAGACTGTATATGGCTTGGGCACGAGAGGCCGCTAATTGTTTGCCGACTCTACTTAATACGGTCAAATGCGGGCGCAAATGTTGTGTTTTGTATTATTATTTTCCAAAGTTTTAAACAATCGTTTAAAATTCCCAATAAAATAGTCGAAATTGGTTAGGCATGTTATAGTTCAAGATGTATGTATTTCTGTCCCAAAACCTTTAGTTTAATGAAGTTAATTCAGGCAATCACTCACCTAAAGCTCATTCGCTGATCGACACTCGTAAGGGACGGCCCACTTACATTATTTTTCCATCGACATTACTCATTATTCTTATTCTTTATTTCACAAAGGCATTTTTTGTGAAAGAGGGAGAAGATATTTGTTTTCCGAGCCTATTTATCATGCCAGGAAATGAAATTTGGCCAAGGGTATAGGACTCGTTTGGTCGAAACAGACATTTCTACATTCGGCCCATGTCTTTCAAATTAGAAACGTCTGATGTATGTGAATGTGTCTTGAGTGTTGATAATGGTAATGGCGGGGAAGCTTCCCATAATTCCCAATGGCTCACACTCCTGTGTCGATGGTGTGGCGAGAATGTACCATGACTCACGAGATCTAAAACGACATCCTATCAAGCTTTGCTTTCATAGCATGCCCCTCCATTGTATATGTAAGGTCAATGACGATTTTGTTTGTTTATTTGTTTGTTTGTTTGTTTTGTTTTTTGTTTTTTGTTTTTTGTTTTTTGTTTTGTTTTGTTTTGTTTTGTTTTGTTTTTGTTTTTGTTTTTATTTTTGTTTTTGTTTGTTTGTTTTTGATTTGTTTTGTTTTGTTTTTTTTTTTTTTTTGGGGGGGGGGGGTTGTACCCTCCTCAATACTTCTCATTTGTACTGTTACTTTGATATTATACAAAATTATTACATTGTCTTATGTTCAGTGAAGTGCCTGGGCATATATTTGAATATTGTGGTCGTTCACTTCGCTTGCTCAAAATACAGAAAACACTAGGATGGTTGATATTCGGGCAAGAGGAGTTACTCCCCCTGACATTCAAAAATGTTCCGCGGCCCCTATCCTATCAAAGATGATTTAAACAAAATATTGTAATGAGAAAAAAAAGTTAATAAAACTCCTGACCCCGAATTAGTCAATGGTTAAATCCACAATTGGTTTGAGGGAATACACCGTACTCTACCAAATTAAAGTTAAACCAATTTGCAAATTTGCCTAACTTTATTTCTGATATCTTCATCATAGATTTTGTGCCCATGGCACCAAAATCAGTACATAAAAAAAGAAAAGAAAAAGAATGAAAAGGTTTACAGTCGATTGTTTTCATTCCGAGAGCGACGGAATTTTCTATAAAGTTGATTAAATCATCAGAACATCTATGATAATTGGTAAATTTAATGTATAGAACAGCAATTTTTGAAGGTTCAAAATGACTAAATATCGGGATCTTCAGGGGGCTCCGCCAAATGGACCTCACCCATATCGGAGCTTTTGGACACATATAATATATCACTCGGGGTAAGAATAATACCCCCCCCCCTCTCTCTCTCTCTCTCTCTCTCTCTCTCTCTCCACAGGCCTTGTAGCCATCCTCATCTGAGATGACGATGAGCCACCCCCTTATCAGAGATGAAGCTGACCTTGTTTTTCCGTGCTTCCTACGTGCTCATTTATCCGGTTCAGTGATTCTCTCGCTAGCATTTCAAAATGGTCTCTCTCACGAAGTGGGCGGAGCAAACATACGTGAGGTGGAGATTACCAAGTTGATTCCCAAATATCCTGGACTCTTAAGATTAATAAGGTTGAGAAGGGGAACCCGTTAAAAAATGCAATTCGGTTTATGAGGGTATGGAACAATTAATATTTCAAGAAGAGATTTGATTTCATTTGATTACCCACGCCGATAAAATCGGCAGGGTTATGTAAAGGGTTCCGTATGTTTGTTTCCAGGGATTGTTTGGACAGTGACAGGAAAGAATCGAATAGATTTTAGTGATAATCGGTTGAATCCTGCAAATTCTGTGTGACCTTCTAGTTTTGACTCTATAGTATAGTATATGTAAAGATCACCGTTTCGCACGTATAAGTACGAAGCGGTTTTAGCAGCCATTGTACAATGCCTCAGTCGGACACAGGGGTCATGTTTTTTCGGTACATAAATTTCGAGTTAGGTAAAGCCGTGTGTTAAGACAAAATCATCAGGGGTTAGTACACATAATGTAGATTTCAGTTTTGACCCCATAGTATAGTATTGCAACTACTCTGTAGCACCGCCAAGGCGTGGGTCTGCCGCCTTTGACGGCCCCTCTAGTATTTTTAATATATTTTCATTCTTGAAATATAGATAAGTATAAAGAGTGGCAAATTTATATCATCGAAAAGAAATACATTTTGACAGGATAACCCAAGTAGACGACAGTTACATTTTGATAGATTATTTTGATATGAAACAGCACAAATATTCAAAGAGGTACACAAAAAGAAACCCGATAGGTATATGTACCAAAATTAAGTACTACCCAAGTACAATTTCCACTTTATGTTTAGGAAGTGATTTATAGAATAATATAACAATAATAAATAACAGTTGATATCAAATTAAAAGCATCCAATAGTTTCAGGAATTCACTGAATAATCATTTATGAAATGAATAAATAGAAATGTGTTACTCCGTATACAACATGAATTAATCTACTTGTAATTGTTGTATTTTGCATCCCAGTTTTAAATGTATCAACTTCTAAATTTTGTAAAAATGGTAGGGGCAGGGCTTGACTTGAACATGTGCTATTTTCTGGTCCCATTTACTAGCTTTTAAAATGTGAGTTGTTTCGATTCTGTAAAATGTCTTAACATAATTATTGTAAAAACATTTTTGTACACATTATATTTTATTTGTTGTTGTTGTTTTTTGTAATTGTTGATAGTGAATCAAACCAAAACATTTTAAGAAACGAGGCTTGACATATTTAGGATATATCGGTGGAATCTTTATTTGAAGATTCAGATTCTAACATATGAGATATTTCTTAAATTGGTTAAGGATCGGGGGTTCCATACATTTTAGGTAAAGAAGCTTAGTGTTGGTAATCAAATGGGCGAACTTAGATAATATTTTCAAAATTTCAATTGAACTATAGCCCTGTGAATAAATCGTAGAAGTTCATTATAAATTCATGGTCCATTCAGATGCCTGTAGAGCAATTCGCCAGATGTGAGGTTGGTTCTGTGCACGTGAAGTATTGTACCGTCTGAGCCAGTTCATAGATACAATCTTAGCATGAGCATAATTGTATAAGCCATCCTTACAAATTATATAACCCACTGACACGATTATTAATCATGTACTCATGAATGTCATGTAGTCATTATTCAATTATGCACCAGTGGTGCATTCCATGATACCCAGGAGGGAGTATTATTTGTAAAAAAAAAAAAAGGGGGGGGGGAGACGAAAGCTATTCAAGAAGTAAACAAAATGTAACCTCACCATGAGATCTGTGGAAATTTGGGGTCATTTGTGGCATGTGCTCCGAACTGCTCTAGGGCAAATCCAAGCATTACGGAATGGCATTCACAAACCTTTTTCAAGTTTGAAAAAAGATTATTATGAACATCATAATTAATATCTACAAAGTGATAGTACAATGCATAAACTAATAAGAAGTACTTTCACAAATGTTGAGTTTTATGTCAACCATTTATCAAATTTAGGAAAAATTAAGCCTTATAATAATATTGTTTCGTTACGGAATGGAATAAAAAGGACATGACTTTTCAACCAGCATAAAAATTGCTCAAAATCTGTGAACTTTAAATATGTATCCAGTTTTCAAGATTGCTGTAGAGTGGCATTATGTAGTATGTTAGCTTTGATATGTCACCAGATTCCTGAAATTCTATTTGACAATATTTGAAATATGATGCAAAATATGAAATGAACCAACGTTACGGAATGACTTCTGAAAGTCAATAGGAATAGTGTATAAAATTCACCTTATGTAAATAAGTCGTTAAAAGCATAATTTGAAACGAAGATTGAGCAAACGATTTGGTAATTTTTGATGACCTACGATATCTGTGTCAAAAATAGCTCTGTTATTGTTTATAAATTTACTATAATGTATGCAAAGTTTATTCATGAATTCATATTTTTTTCACATTTACATTTTTTGAAAAAGAGTATTCAGTTGTGTAAAATGTTTTTGACAAGCTTAAAAAGCATTCAAATAGATACACATTACATTCCATTTTATACTGCACGTATTTCATTGTTTTATGATTTTTTTTATGCAATCTATTGTTTTTCAGTATTCATAAATGTTATCTGATTATTTTGTTTTATATCCCTCATTTAATGGATAATGCCGATGCCGATGAAGAAAAATGTGCTATACCGTGACGTCATTCATGGTATAGTGCACTATACCATGAATGTCGTCACAGATATGCGATCGATCAGTGGTTTTTCATCGATAACGTGTGAAAAGTGCTATCGGTATTGGCCTCATAGACCACTGTGTAAACCGCGGTACATTTTTATCATTATTTTTTTCAAGATTCGTTGGAGGGATATAAAACAAATATATCATGCACTGTTTCGAGCCACTAGTGAATTTATGGATTCCTCGGTGACAGAAAAAGCACTATCCTCTTCGGGGATAAGCCCCTCAGAAAATAGTGCTATTCCTGCCACCTCGGAATCCATAATTTCAACTAGAGCCTCTCAGTGCATGGTATATTTGTTTACTATTTGGTACTATCATCTAGATCAATATTTAGATTTAAAATAGAAGACAATCAAAACTGGGTTTTACGGAATGACCATTTTTTGGAGTATAAGCTTCCAAGGTTACTGACCTATGAGAAATTATGCAGAACAGAAACTAATGCTATATTTGGCTACTGTGTTATTTGAAATTGTTTATGAAGTGTATTTTAGCGAACAGGTAATATTAATAATCCCTTTACTCTTCTTTTACAATTTATCATAGTTGGTATCACATATTGATTTCAAGATTATCTTACTTATTTGTACACGTTTTCAGTATTCATAAGTGTGAAAATGTCAAATGTCAAATTATGAAAATGTGGATATTTACAATTAATCTGACACCAAATTTTGATATGATCAAACAGATTTGACATTTTGGGACTCATGTCCTTTTTTTGCTTGGAATCGCCCTCTATTGAACGAAAGCACTGTAATGCAAAGTAATGGGAGTCTTCGGAGAGGCAAAGTAGGTGGACAGTTTGCAATAGGTATAATGGTTATGATCATAAGTAACAGGGGCGTTGTCGGGTTGGGTACCAAGCTTTTTAGGAGCCTGGGAACGATTTTGTTACTGGGGGTGCTGTGAGCAAAAAAAAAAAAAGGTCCTCAGCGTTTTGAGGTCTCTTTTTAACTCCAAAAATCTCTGACAAGCAAAAAAAGAAAGAAAAAAAAAGTCCCCACCGTTTTGGGGTCTCTATTTTACTACAAAAATTTCTGACAAGCAAGCAAGCAAAAAAAAAAAAAAAAAAAAAAAAAAAAAAAGGGTCCTTAGCGTTTTGGGGTTTCTTTTTAAATACTTTTTTTAGCTACAGAACGCCTAGCACCACCTACAGCACCCCCGGCATCCTCAGCCCTGTAGAGGTGCTGCGCATCCCCTCAAAAAATTCTAGGGGCCAGGGGCCTGCAAGCTTTGCATGCTTGAAGTAAATGGTTGGTTCGACGCTGGTATCATCTTTATGCGTATACGAGTGAGCCTCTTAGTAATTAAAATGGTATTAGAACTATAACTTTTATTTTTAGTCTCGCTGAAAAGCACATACACTGCGCGCAGAATTGACTGTACATTGTACACACTTGTGGTGTGAATGTTCGGCCTGAACACTCCATGCTATCTCTCGTCATATTTCAAAAAAGAGGACATTTGAAGAGAAATCCTTTTCAGGGGACATTTCTAACATGATGTTCTTCCAAACTGACATAAAAGGAATGAGAGCTCACAAGTTTTTTACCTTTCCCAGAACTCAACCTTCTCTTTCAAACAAGTCTTATTATCGTGACCATACTATATTAGCTCTCACCTGCTTGTGGAATAGAGAAGAATCGGATTTTAAGGAAGCTGAACAAAGCAGACATTTTGGGGTTGATTTTGTTGTTTGTTTGTTTGTTTGTTTGTTTGTTTGTTTATTTCTTGGGGATTGGATTTTTTTTTCTTCTTCTTGCATTTTTTTCACTTTATGGGTTCACCCATGTGAGGCTGTGATTCATCCATAAAAATAAATAATAAATGAGGCCTGGCAAACTCAGAACAAAAAATGCAACATTCTTAAACAACTTACAGTGTGGTTACACTTTTATTGAACAAATGTTTAACAAAAAATCAAAACAATGAACATGAGGGACAAAATTTAAAAAAATCTCCTAAAATTTTTTTTTCAATCAAAATTAAAAAATCATTATACCCTCCACAATTGCTCTGGTAGACAAAAGAAGAACCCTTCACTTCTATTATGTAAAATAAGTAGAACAGGTGCATATGCATGTGACACCTGTTCTACATTTATATATATATATATACTTTTTTATTTTTTATTTTTTTTTACAGAATAGCAACGAAGGGATGTTCTTTTGTCTACCAGAACCATTGTTAAGGATATAAAATGAGGGGTTGTTTATTTTGTCCACTCTCTATATCCGTCATTTCTATAATGTATTGTTGATTGTAGTCATTTCTTTATTCAAAGTTTGTGAGATGTCTAAAGGCTATAATAACTTTGTTTTAAATAAATTCTTTCATACTTGTAATAATGATTAATCAGTATATCTATATATGAATAAATGATTAAACAGTACATCTCTAAATGAATTGTTAATAAAAGAATACATATTTCAGCCACGATTACTTCCGTAATCATTAGCTCAACTGATCTAGGCATCTGGTACAGATGTAATGTGCAATACGATTTTCCTCACTGACGTCAAATCTCTAATTATTCACTACTTTATATGAGCAGCGTCGGGAACATGTCTTTATTTATTTATTGCATTGCCTGTCTTAGTTTGGGTTTTAAACCAGTCGGATGCCGGTGAAATGAAAGGCCATATACGCTTGAATGTTTCAAAAACAAAGATGTCGTAGATCGGGCAAATGAACTGACATATTGCCTTCGTGTACGCATTTCATCCAGTATTAAAGCTCATAGACAGTCTCGGTAGCAAAAATCATACTGGCACACACTACTCTGCTTTTATCATAAGACACATGTACGAAATTATTTAACATTCCATTCACGATTTCGAACAAATTTTAGTGTAAATATCTGTAAGAAACGCTTGGTAACGGCTTTTCACTGCCGCACGCTAAGACCATATCCACCCGAAGGTTCCCCGCACAATAAACCCAGCGCTTCGCACTATGTGTAGTGTATTCTATACACACAGCAATTCTAATGTGAGTAGTGAGTGTGGCCGTTGTTTGAATTTACATCCCCTCTTTTTTGGGCCAGGGATTTTTATTACTTTTCACCTCTCATTCAGTAAATATTTCACTTGAGGAGGAAACAACTTCACAGCATCTTAGTTATGTTAGTACCCTGCTTTTTATTAAGTAAAATCAAAGAAATCTCACGACAAGTTTTTGAGGGCCTCCCAAAACTATCTGTTGCCTTTAAAGAAGATGTTTTCTGCGTGTAATAATCTCATTTTGCGAATTTAATTGAAATGAAGGTGAAATAACTTCCATGTATTTTGTTCGTCTCCTGATCAAAATTGGTTTGACATTCCCATTATGTAGGCTTTCGAAATAATAACGAATATAAGCTAATACCTTTCTTGTGTGTAACTATCATGAGGTAGCATTTATCAGTTATATTCTCAGAGGCAAGGCAAGTTAGTACTTTATACCAGCCTGAAGCTCTCAAAACAATAAAACATAATTAACCAGGCAAGTGTTGAGATACCGAATATCCAACTTTAGAAGCAAAATAATGTTAATCCCTTATTATAATGACTGCATTTAGCATGTCTAGTCTATGTGATAATGTTGTTCTTAAATTCAGATCTACATAACACTGGCTACAGCTATGAACGTCTCTGCTTCAAAAGCAAAACCTATCATACAGTCAACGACATCACCGAATGCACAGGAGCTGGAAAAATAAAAGCTACAAGTTTGCTGCTTTACAGCATGGCAATACCTGTAATATTGTGAGAACTTTTGGAACATCAGTCTGTGACACAACAATGGGACCATTGATGCCGAATACCTTGTACACTGTCGGTGCATATTGAAGTTTGTGGTGGAAAAGGATTCATCCAAGTGTACGAAGGTAAATATTCAGCATTCTGCTAATATCAATGGTTATATCCCTTCTGTGAATATTCATGAGTATTCTAAATACATGATTGGTCAATTGGTGGTCACGTGATAAAATATAATTTCACTAGGAAAAACAAATCTCTGCCAGAGCTCCGAATAGCTTTAACTATTTTTTCCTGGGCAGAACTGCGCATGCTCTATTTAATATTTTCTTCCAAGGCACTACTGCGCATGCTCACTGTTCATTGACAAAATCTGTGTCAAATTCGAACGCACAACAGTACAGATCACCCCGCTAAGCGAGTTCTTATGCGGACTGCTCATAACCTTGCCGCCCGCAGTATCGGCGCAAGTCACCGGTACTTTAGCCCCGCGCTATATAGCGCTCGATCCAGACAAACATGGTGGCCTCCGAGGAAGTTCGCTTTAACCTCTTACAAGGGGCAGATATCGACGATTTTAATGCTTCCATTGACAGGTCAAATACGAAGAAAGTGTTCAAGATTGGTTTGGTTGTTTATCGTGAATTCTGCAGAGTGACTCAACGTCACTTTTGAGAAACTTTCAAATCAATATTTTTTTAATTATTTTTTTTTAATTAGTTGTAAAGAAGAGATATAACCACAGCTTGGTATATTTGTATAATATTCATATCGATTCGTTTGGAAGTTTAAATACTGTATTTTAACACAAAGCTGAAATCGTTTTGAATATTCTGAAAATATTTTTTATCAATATTGATATTATTATTTCTAAAACATAATTAGTAATAGCAGTATAAGTTGTAATAGTAGTAGAGTAGTGATATCACTATTAACATTATAACTATTGTAATTGATATTATTGTTATTGTTATTTATCATTATTATTGTTGTTGTTGTTTTTGTCCTTGTTGTTGTTGTCCTTGTTGTTGTTATCATTATTATCACTGAATAATTTGTTTGATAGGCCCTTAGTGCACTCATAGGCTCATGACATTAGTCTAAAAGGGCTGATAACTAAAGTGATTGAAAAATCCATGGGAATGGAAAATGTCAATCCACACATAATTATGAAATTCTTTTAATATTATAAACTTATTAACGTATATGGCTCCTGCTATAATAACTCATTGCGTTGGAGATATAATTAGGATTACTGTTTACTCCAACTTTTAATTGTTTTTTGATTGCCACACTCTTCTTGTATATATATATATATATATATATATATATATATATATATATATATATATATATATATATGGCATGGTTATGTCAATACAAGGATAGTTCGTGAATGTTTTTTATAAGCTCAGTGGAAAATTTCGAACGTTCTTGAGGGAAAAGGTCAGTATCACCTAGATATTTCATTCTTTGACATGATATTTCTCTCTAGATGTTAGTTAATATCTTATATACCCAATTGAATAAGCCAGTTCGTAATTCGTACATGCTACAAAAGACACTAAAAATTACCCCACTTTCTACGCGCAGTCGCATCTGTTTTGGTGGACAAGCCACTTGTTTAACAACTAAAATCATACTGGCGTACACATCATGGTGCACACACTGTGAAAGTGTATAAACGTCAATTGCACTCGGTACAAATGACCTTTGTCTGCACATGCGCAAATCTTAATTGCGAACTGGCTTATTGTGGAAAATAAATATCTGAGTAATTTTT
The DNA here is from genome assembly GCA_025618425.1 of Heliocidaris tuberculata. Lineage (NCBI taxonomy): Eukaryota > Metazoa > Echinodermata > Echinoidea > Camarodonta > Echinometridae > Heliocidaris > Heliocidaris tuberculata. The sequence goes on from CM046841.1 coordinate 20,160,183, forward strand.
TGACACAACTCTTTGAAAAGTAGATGTTGTATTGGAAACTGGAAAATCATGCCGGGCACCTTGTGCCTTCGTACTTGCGTTCCCCCCCCCCCCTCCCCTTCTTTTCAATGGGAAGGTTGAAATATAATAAACATTTTATCCTTGGGGGGGGGGGGGGGGGGGTCTGCAATGTGTAGGCACTACGTTGGTATCCCGCTGACAGAAACAATTGTTCGTATAAAATTCACTGTAGAAAATAGAAAATAGAAAAAAGATTAATTAATTATTAATTATTGCTTCATGGATGAATAATACTAAAAACGTACTGTTTTTGTTTTGTTTTTTGTTGTTTTGTTTTTCATTTTGAATATGAGACGAAGTGGGCAATTTGGGAAAGAAAGATGGCGTCCTTCTAAAGAGCACGTTTGAGCCGCTGCTAAGCATAGATTTACCAACAACTTCGGTTAAGGCCTGTCCAGACTATTCTCAGTAAGTTCATTTTGCTTATTTTTGTGTGATGGCCGAGAAGAGATTATTGTCGCCTAGTAAAAATCCTGCAGGAGGTGGAAAGAAAAGCAGAAATCTGAGTTTCAATACACCAGAGAAGTCACGCCACAACACCGACATGTCCGAGTGCCCGGGAGATTCCCAACCCCAGGCAGGCCACGGCAGTGCAGCATCAGCGGCCGCACCCGTATGGTTCCAGCAGTATGAACGTCGACTCGAGGAGAGGTTCAACGAGCTGCACCGCCGTCTCGACTTCCATGAGAAGGCATGTCAGGAGAGATTCTCCAAGCTAGAGAAGGAGCTGTCACTAGCGCTGGATAAGATAGATGACCTTGAGAACAGGTCGCGAAGAAACAATTTGGTGTTTTTTAATCTCCCGGAAGGGGAAGAGCTAGAGTCTGCAGGTGGGTGCAGGGATCTCATTTCATCACTCCTGTCCTCCATTAATGAAGACCTTCATCATGTCAGCATTGAGAGAGCCCATCGCACCCCGTCGGGGCCACCACCATCCCGTATGCAGCAGAACGGCAGCCAGCGACCTAAGGATCGACCAATACACGTGTGCTTTGGTTCTTTTCACGATCGTGTCAGAGTCAGGAAGGCCTGCATTGCAGCATTCAAGGAGGGTTTCAAATACAAGGATAGGAAAATATTTGTAGCGGAGGATTTTAGCCAGCGCGTCCAAGCTCGTCGAAAATCGCTCCTGCCAGAGCTGAAGAAGCTACAGCAAGAAGGAATGAAAGCCTTCTTTGTGTACCCCGCGACGATAAAATACGTCCAAGACAACCAGTTGAAGGTGTTTAAAGTCAAGTGATTAAGTGATATTCATGCTTTGTGCCCATCCAGAATTTCCAAGGAGAAAAGATGATTGTATTGAGTCATGCCATTTTTCTCAATAGCTTTTAACAAGGCGTTATCTACACGTATGGTCACTATGGTGTTTCTCCACAAGTGAAACTGACAAAAAAAAACAAAAAAAAAAAACAAGGCGTTTCGGTCTTATTGTTGGTTTTTGATACTTTGATTTTTGTAGAGGCTCAGGTATGTAAAGTTGCCTCAGTTTTCAAGTTGTTACTTTATAGCTGTTTTGTGTTGTGTGTTGCTGTGTGTTTTATATTTTTGTCTTCCACTTTATCGTAGAGTTTAGTGGATGATGTGTGGCCCATTTTCGTGGAATGTGTTCGTGTTTGTTTCTTTTTTGTCTTTGTATGTTTCTCTGTTTTGTTATGTCTCTTATGCCCAAAAGTGTTGTTATTGGATTGAAATTAGGGGTAAATTGTGGAAAGTTTATATCTTTGAGAGGTGCGGATGGAAATACATGTACATGTATAAGGTCAATTTAAATTCATATAATGCTTTCAGGTTAAAATGATGGATTTAGAGGTAATTTCCTTTAATTGCAGAGGTTTAACAGACAATTTTAAAAGGAAGAAGGTATTTACATTTTTTCGTGAAAAAAGGTTTGATATCATTTGTTTACAGGAAACTCATTCGCTATCAGATGATGAAAATCTTTGGAAAACCCAATGGGGAGGCCAGGCCTATATTTGTAGTTTTACATCCAGGAGTAGGGGAGTAGCAATTTTATTTAAATCATCCTTGAAGGTGAAGTCTTCATCTGTTTTGTTTAGTGACGATGGAAGATATATTATTTTGAAGGTAATCATTGAGGAGACAGAGTATATTATTCTAAATATGTATGGCCCCAATGATGATAATCCAGATTTTTTCACAGAAGTATTTGGAAAATTGGAAGAAATAGGAAACTCAAATATTATTGTTACTGGGGATCTAAATATAGCTGTTGGTCCGCTTGATTATCAGGGATCTTGTAATCATCATAGAAATGTTCATGCAAAATCTATGTTTAATTTGTATGTTGATGAGCTCAATTTGATTGATGTGTGGAGAAGATTTCATGGTAACTCACTCGGATTTACAAGACAACAACAAAACCCTCCTGTTTTCACAAGACTAGATTATGTTTTTATCTCAAGCAATTTGATTAGCAGGGTGAAATGCTCTGAAATTAGCTCTGGAATTTGTTCAGACCATTTACTTGTCTCAGTGAGATTAGCTTCTGGCCTACCTCCCCGTGGAAAAGGGTATTGGAAGTGTAACTGTTCTTATTTGAGGCATGATTCAGATTTTATTACATTTATTCGGGATAGAATTAATGAATATAAAGAAATACACAAGTATTCAGATTTGAACCCGAATGTAATTTGGGATGCTTTCAAATGTTATATTGCTGGACACTGTATGGAATATTCAAGTAGAAAAAAGAAGGAGAAAAACAAGAAGAAGGAAGATTTACTTAGGAAGATTTCTGATATTAAATAAAAGCTTTCTCTTTCTCAAGAGGTGCCTAGTAGTGATTCTGAAAATAATGCTTTATTCAAGGAAATAGATACATTTGAAGCTGAGCTAAATGAAATACTTGACAATGAGACAGCAGGGTTAATTGTGAGATCACGTGTAAAATGGGCTGAACATGGAGAGAAAAGTAGTAGATATTTTTGTAACTTAGAGAAACGTAATAATGAGAAGAAAAATATTCGTCAAATCAGGTCAAATAATGGGGATATTTTAACAGCTCCTGATAAGATTTTACATGATATTGGTGTATATTTCGAGTCTTTATATTCATCCAATTATTCTCAAGAGGATAAAGAAACAGCTTCTTTGTTTGTTTCTGGTTTGGATGTGCCAAGGTTATCTGAAAGTGAGGTGGAAAAAACCAATTACCAAGTCTGAGCTTTGGTCAACTTTGAAATCAATGCCAGCAAACAAAGCCCCAGGGTTTGATGGTCTGCCAAGTGAATTTTATGTTGTCTTTTTTAATGATATTGTCGAAATGCTTATTGAATCATATAATTTTTCTTTTTGCAATGGTTTGTTAAGTCAGTCCCAAAGAAATGGAGTAATAACCCTTTTACCAAAGGAAGGTAAAGATCTCTTGGATATAAAAAAATATAGACCAATCTCATTGTTGAATGTAGATTATAAATTGATAGCGAAACTATTGAGTCATAGATTGAAAAAAGTCATTAATACTTTAATTCATTCGGATCAACAAGGATTCTTGAGTGGTCGCAATATTAGTGCAAATATTCGTACAATTATAGATGTGATTGAATACACTAATTTGGTTGATGTGCCTGGTTCAATAGTTTTATTAGATTTTGAAAAGGCTTTTGATAGGATTGAGCATGGATATTTAATTGAATCACTGAAACATTTTAATCTTGGTCAGAATTTTATAAATTTTGTGAAAACCTTTTATAATGAAAGGATTAGTTATGTTAATAATAATGGATTTCTAACCAAACCCTTCCCCATGAAAAGAGGTATATTCCAAGGGTGCCCTATTTCACCTTATTTATTTGTTTTGGCCATTGAAATGTTAGCTGTAGCTATTCGAGATAATCCAGACATCAAAGGCATTAAAATTGGCAGCATAGAAAAGAAAATTAATTTATTTGCTGATGATACTATTTGCTTCTTAAATGGTGAAACAGACTCCTTTGTTAATTTATTTGAATTGTTGCACTATTTTGATAGTTTCTCAGGCTGTCGAATAAACATGTCAAAGTCTGAAGCAATTTATATTGGGAGTTTGAAGGACAGGCAAACAACCCCTTTTCAGGAGGAAGGGTTAAATTGGAAAACAAAGGTATTTAAAGCATTGGGAGTAACATTTTCCTTGCAAACTAGATCTCTTTATGAACTTAATTTTCCTTCAAGATTAAACAAGATTGAACAAGTTACAAACTGTTGGAGGCAGAGGAATCTATCTCTAATCGGAAAAATAACGGTGGTTAAATCTCTTTTATTGCCCCAGCTTCTATATCTGTTTTCAGTTTTATGTATTGAAGTACCTATCTCCTTTTTTAAAAAGTTGGATAACCTTTTATACAGGTTCATATGGAATAATGGAAATGATCGGGTTAAAAGGGCTTTGCTATGTAATTTGTATGAAAAGGGAGGTCTGAAAATGGTAGATCCTTACACGTTTGCTAAATCTCAAAAAATGGTTTGGGTAAAGCACCTTTTAGACGACAACTATGAGAATACTTGGAAAAGCATAGAGTTAGAAATGCTTCGAAAGTTTAATGATGACCCATTTGCATTATGGAAAGCAGATGCTCCTCTGTGCCTTCTAAATAAGTTGAAAAAAAGTCAGTTAATTGAAACTCTAAAAGTGTGGTATGACTATAGATCTGTAATGTTGAAAGATTTGAATCTAAATAGATATCATCAGCAGGATTATATCTGGTGGAATAAAAATGTGAGTTTAAGACACAGACCATATTACTATTATCATGCTTGGTATGAAAGAGGTATTGTTAACATCAGTCACTTATACAGAGGTTTTAATTTGGTGAAAACCTTTGAAGATCTTGTAGTTGAATTTGATATACCCATAAAAGATCGTCAAAAATACAATTCGTTGATGAATGCGATTTATTTGGACTGGTTTTTGAACCCTCAGGAGGTGGATGAAAATATTTTTGAGAAAATTGTTTTTGAGCTGGTGAGCAAATTGAAAGTACCTAGATATGCTTATTCTTTATTACGAAATAGGAATTTTTCCTCAGAGCACAAGATTGAAATGAAATGGGAGTCTTGGTTTGGTCTGGATAGAAACGAAGTTGAATGGTCAAGCATTCACAAAAATAATTATGGTTGTACCATAGAAACTCAGCTAAGATCTTTTTATTTCAAAATATTTCACAATGCTGTAGCCTTGAATTCGTTTTTATATAAGATTGGAAGAAGTGATTCTCCAATGTGTTATTTTTGTAGGGAATCTTCTGAGACCTTGAAACATATATTTTGTGAGTGTGAAATTTATGCTCCTTTATGGAAAGAGCTTACAAATTATATTGATAATAAGATTAATGAGACCACTATATATTCAATTTTAGTTATGTCTTTGGTATTGACATAGGCAGTAAGCATGACAAGTGTATAACCTTTTTTTTTCCTCTGTTTTAAGTTCTATGTTATTAGATGTAAATTTCAGCAAACTAATCTAAGCTTTCAAGCTTTTATTTCTTTTGTTAAGATGAAGCAAAAGATTGAATACAAGATTGCTGATAAGAGAGGTAAATTGAGCTTGCATTTCAAAAAATGGTCATTTCAGTTGTAAGCCAATTAGGCTGTCCCCCCCCCCCCCCCCCCCCCTCTCCAAGAGAAGAGATAATTATTGTTTAGATTTGGTGTAGAGACATGTTTTGGTTCTATCGTCTTGTCTTGTCTTGTGTTATGTCGTGTTGTGTTGTGTTGTGTTGTGTTGGGTTGTGTTGTGTTGTGTTGTGTTGCGTTGTGTTATGTTGTGTGGTGCAGTGCTGTTTTGTTTTGTTGTGTTTTGTGATGTGTTGTGTTGGGTACTTTTACCCTTTCCCACTTGTAATTAAGTATTGGTTTTCATTATCGAGTAGTTGTAGTTAAGTACATATATTCATTTGTTCACACATGTATGTTGTGTTTAGTTTTTCAATAAAAACACTAAAACAAAAAAAAAACAAAAAAAAAAAACAAAAAAAATATGAGACGAAGTGAAGAAATTGTAAAAGCACTTAAAAACGGTTTTGTTTTTATTTTTTTATTTTTTTTTTTGTTTATCTATGATTGTAATGTAGTCGTACTGGCATGTTTTAGAACATTGTTTTAGAACATTTGACTCGTTATCTCAATTACTTCAATAATATTTTATTACCAATTGCGCTTTCTGGTGTACATTAAAGCTTTTTGCACAATTTCGATTGTGTTTGTGTTAGAGTTCGAAATAAAGGTGTTTCGGTTTCAAAATCATGTTAAGTGTTAAATATGCGTGTATGAATTACTTTCCTATAATTCCACATCAAGGTATAATAAGTACGTAATTGATCTCTCTTTATGGCTGTATGAAATCGAAAGATTACCATTAGCAAAAATTATGCTATCGCCATTTCCTCAATGTCGCGTTGAAGTGTTCGAAGCTTAATGTTCTAAACTTATTTTGGATACCTTTTTCCTCACGTAAATTTTAGAGCAATTGTCATGGATTTCACGGCGTCTATTACGTTTGTTGGCTTGCTTGCCTTCGTACTGGCCCCAGATCCACCAAATACCAGTGGAAATCAGGCAAACGGATGCAGTGATCAAAATACTGCGCTTCGAGATTCAAAAGGTAACTAGTTAGCTTAATCATATTTGAAGTCTCAAGCTCTTCATCATTATAACAGTAAAAGTTTTGGGATTTGTATTTATGTTGCCGATTACTAGCATTACAGAGTTTCTGAGACACTCTATAGCATTAACAGAATTTGTCAGGCTTACATTTTGCCATATTAAGAGTGGCAAATGTAGATTACTGTCTAACAGGAGGATACACAATTACCAAATACTTTTGACTTGCCCGTAGACATATGATAATTACTGTATTTTGTACTATCATTACTGTCATTAGTATATTGTTATGATCATTATCATCACCATTGTCATCATCTTTATTGTTTTCGTCATGATGATCAATATTATATTATTATCATTATAATAACTAGTATTATTATTCATGTCATTATCACCATCATTTTTTTTAACGTTTTTTTTTTTTTAAAGAATGACTCAAATATTTCACCTCTTTTCAGATTTGCCCTACATTGGATGCTATGAACGAGCTTGCTTCTTGAACGAAACTTCATTTAATATTTCAAATATCAACGAATGCACAGGAATGTGCAAAAATGAAAAATACGGTTTTGCAGCCTTAGAATTTGGTAATACCTGCTATTGTGGAAACTTCATGTGTTTAAAAAAGCCTGATAAACAACAATGTAATGAACAATGCGGCATTCCATGTTCGGGGCATGAGTCAGATCTCGAGTTCGTTTGCGGAGGGAGAGGATTCATTCAAGTTTATCAAGGTAACATACCTCAGTCAGACCAACGAGATCGACACCTGGGGCCCGTTGCACAAAACTTGCGTTTAATCGCAACACCTAAAAATCAAACGCAAGTCCTAAATGCGCACTTCTGATTGGCTAAAAATAAAGTTGCGTTTGATTTTCCTGAGTTGCGTTCAAACGCAAGTTTTGTGCAACGGGCCCCAGACCGACAACAAATCAAATTATACTGGAGTCGGTTTGGCCAAATGGCCATTTTTTTTTTTAATTATTATTATTTTTTTTAAATATCGGTCGGTTCGAGTCGGTTTAGTGATGTGACTGGGGTAGGCTATAAGCATGATTAGTGTCAAGGTACCGGCCCAGTTCCACCTACATGATATCAATAATTATCGTATAATCAAAGATAGGCCCTACTGTTCAACCTTTCTTTTTTTTTAAGGGGAAGGGATCAAATGGTTGATTCTTAAACTGACGGGAGAGAAACATAGAACTTTTTTTTTTCTAGGGAAAGCCTAAAGATATACCTCTTCAATAACTAAATGTGTGTGTGCGTGTGTGTGTGTGTGTGTGTGTATGATAATATTATGATATGATAATAATAATATAATGATAATATTATAATGTAAATATTAATTATAATTATTATATCATACTATAATAATATGATATAGTAATGATATAATAATAAAATATATGTGTGCATATATAAATATATATAAATATATATATATATATATATATATATATGTATTGTAAGAAATGTTCCTCGAACACAACGCTGGTGGTCACTCATAGTTGTTTTAGTGGAAGGTACAATGAAAGAAATGTCACTATGAGACGGTCGTAGCTTTTATTGTCCTCCTTTATTTGTCAAGCTTTCGATCAATGATCTTCATGTATTGTATTGTATTGTATTTATTTTCCGTCATTTAAAAACAACAAATGATAATACATCCATAATTATGAAAAGAAACAACAACAAATTGATTACAAGAAGAAGACGGAGGGATGGCCCTGCTCAGCGTTGTTGCCATAACAACGCTGTTTTACAGAGGGGTCTGGACTGTGTAAAAAAAAAAAAAAAAAAATGATGGCTGACATTTACATCGGAATATACATTTCAATTTCTTACAATGGTTAAGTACTAATCAATATAATTATACAATATTAATTATGTTGATTATTATTATAATGATTTTAGTGACATTTCTTTCATTATATATATATATATATATATATAATGATGAGAGAGAGAGAATGACGATGGAGGAGAAAATCATCTTCAAGCTCCGGACTTTCCAGCGTCATGGGATCAATGCTTATCTTACGCTTCTCATCATGATTCTAATTTTATTTTATTGCGTAGTATCTTCTTTTGTGACGCCATGTAATTTGTAAATTGCGTTTGTTTTGTTTTTTTTATCCATACTTTCCTTTGTTGCGTCATTTATTAGCGCTCAATTTACGCGTCTAGCATTTTTATTTTTTTACTTGTATCATGGCTACTCATGCGTCTGTTTAAATTTTTGCATCTTATTGTCTGAAATTGCGCACCAACTCTTTCCTTCATTTGTGGCGTCACTCCCAGCGCTTACGTCATGCGTAGAGCTTACTTTTATTATTATTATTATTATTATTTGTATCTTGGCAACTTATGCGTCTTCCTAATTTCTTGAATCTAATTGTTTATGTTCAGTCTCACTTTGATAAAGGTCTTTGACCGAAACGTCAGTCCAAATGTTTGGCTCCTGCGGTGTTTTTATTTGACTCCTGAGTTAATATATATATATATATATATATATATATATATATATATATATATATATATATTCCGTTTGTTTGCTTGTTAATTGATATTTTCTATATAATGTAAAGCTCACTGACAAATGGTTTATCATATAATAAACAATATGTATATGTTATCGTAGCTACGTGCTGTTTACTTTTGGTATATACTATATGTCTTCCGTCTGATAATATAACAATTAAAACAGCACTATTTATGTATCGTTATATGAACAATATGTTATCAACTGCCTTTAATGATTACTTTATTACCATTGATAAAAAACATAATGTCAATACAAGACAAAAAGATAATATTTTCTTGCCATATTCACGATTGAAAGTGCGACGGGTAAATTCAATAGAATATAAAGGTGCTGAATCCTGGAATAATCTTGACCCCCTTACTTAAAAATATGACCATCGTAAACTCTTTCAAAGCCAAAGTCAAGCTGCATCTTCTTGCCACCTATCGATAATATTCTTCTGACTAAAAATTGTGATATAACTTGCGTCCTTCTGTCATGTTTTTGTTTTTAGTATTGTTATTCTGTTTTATGTTCTGTATTTTGTATTTTGTATCATAACTTTTATTGCTTGTTTGATACTTTTCTACTTACTGCATCACCAAACTGTCATTTATGTTATGGATCCCCCTACAACCTCAAGCCAAAGGCTTTTCTAGGGTGTTAGATCCTCACACTTTTCGATGTATATATTAACTCGTGTGATTTTTATGAAATAATAAATTGAATTGAATTGAATTGAATTGAATTTCCCGGTCAAATTTGCAAAATTAGTATTCATATTCAAGTAATTTTATTCAAGTAATTTGCTCGTCCCGTTTACTCATTTGGTTCATAATAGTTTCTGGGCGTTCAGATTCATTTTCAAGGGTCGAAAAATGTGCTACGAACACCCAAATTGATTTATCATCGTTCAATTTAAAAAGGCCAAAGCGTCATTTAAATTCATTTACGACGACTTGGTTGCGGAATCTTGCTAGTTTTACTTACCTTTTCATTAATAGGCAGTCAAGTTAGCAGTATGTTCATTCATTTTCAAACTGGTACAAGAAGTACAGAAAATAGCGGGCTTTGCATTTTTTATGATTCTAACTTCTCCGGGTTTTTTTTTTTTCGTCATTTAAGCATTCAAACATTTTCAATTGTAAGTTGTTGTTGCAAAATGATGAAGTCACGGAGGCGCGCCGGAAGCAGTTTGGGATGGGGGGGGGGGGGCAAACATTCAAAGGGGCTCACCTTTCAAGGGCTCATGTCTTCTCACCCCTAAAAAACACACACGCTTTCCCACCCTCTCATAACAATACAGATCCTACTGCTTTTACTCAAAAATTCTCTGACAAGCATTTTTGGGGTGTATTTTTACTCGAAAATTCTCTGACAAGCAAAGAAAAAAAAAAAAAAAAAAAAAAAAAGGATATCAGCATTTTTTGGGGTGTATTTTTACTGGAAAATTCTCTGACAAGCAGAAAAAACAAAACACCAGAATTATGCTAAAATTCTGCTAAATTTTGTCAAATTATGCTAAAGCGGTCAAAATTCTGCCAGAAAGCAGAATTCTGCCAACTCTGGCAACCTTGCGTCTATAATACAAAACCTCCACTACGTTAAAGTTTAAAGTTTGAATGCTTTATCTGTCTTCAGTGATCTCCATGAATACGAAAAATGAATACAAAGGCTTACAATTACGTAATAAAGCAATCAAGCTTTTAATATACACACGATTTTTACTCCTTTACTACTGATTTTTTTAATTTTTTTAGGGGGGCTTTTGGGGGGGGCGAAAATGCATTTTGCCCCCCCACACTTTTTCGTTTGGGGGGCGACCGCCCCCCTGCCCCCCCCCCCCCCCCCCCCCCCCCCCCCCCCCCCCACTTCCGGCGCCTATGAAGTCACGTAATGATATGGTGTAAAAACGAATGATTGTACTACCTTTAATTGTTCATATACTGTATCGTTTCAAATGTGTACAGCGTATCAAAAGTAGCCATTCATGTTATTGTTGTCTTTTTAAAATTTTGTTTACCATTCACTTTGTTATTTCTTATTTTGTATTTGATAATCACAGAGCCCCAAAAATAGGAGGGGAGCTCGAGCAACCCCAGAAATCGTTCCGCGGCGCTTCCATTTGTTTATTAACTTTGCTATGTTCCATGATTTTACCCTTTTAGAGTAATATCATTTTTCATCATTATCATTTATTTCTGATCTATTGATACTGTAAAAACATATTGTTTCTAAGTCTCATCTTTAAAAACAATTTGAAAATTCGAAGGGAATGAGTGCTTTTTATTGTTAAATCCATTGTTAAATCACGAACCTGCTTGTCTGTTGATGAAATCGAATTCCCAAATGTTCGCGATCCGAAGCTCCCGTGAATTTGAATGCTCATTGGGTAAAATTCTAATTTGAATGCTAATGCATGATGAAGGTATGCGATCGCTTGCCCTAAAAATTAAATTGAATGCTCATTTTAGTCAACTGAATGTTGTCCTTGATGAGCATTCAAATTCAAATGAAATCGAGCGACTGTTCATCAATTTGGCTGCTGCTTTGAGGAATTTGACCAGGAAACCTATAATACAGTATATCTCTCAAGATTACGTTTGAAAAACATGCCATGATGTTTGAGTTTTGTTTTCTCTTTAGGCATTATAAATAGAATGCTAGAATGTCATCATACGCTTTGATTGAATTATATATTTTTTTAAAATGCTATAATTTTTCCCGGTCAATGGAAAATGAATTTGAACGACTGAAACTAAAATTAACAGAAGGAGTAACTGGGAAGAGCAAATCGCTCAAATACGAGCGTTTGAAAATGAACTTGAAAGCTCATTTTGTAAATTTGACCGGGGAACCCTATGCAGAATATCTGTTTCAAAATTTATTCATTGCAGATGAAACCAAGACTGAAAAAGAGGACACAGGTAAATATACTTATTATTTATTTACATATATATTAGTTTATTGATTTCCTTGAAAAAAAAAAGAATTTATGTACATGTATCAAGTAATGTTCAGGTCTCATATAAGCATAACAAATACATGCATACATTTTGGAGGCAAATTTCAATATCAGTACATTGTATTTGTTGCCTAGTTTTGTATCAATGATTGGAAGTGAAATATATTATGATGCTATTCAACTTTTCTCAATTTCAACCCGATACATAATTAGTAATGCACACACTATTTACAAGAAGTGCATTGAAATATTTGTGGGAAAAAAATACAAACGTCCTTATTTAGCAATGATAAATTATCAAAGAGATTTGAGGTTACAAATTTATGGAAGGACTTTCCAATTGCAGCAAGTGGATGAATTTGCGGGACAGGTACTGAATTATGCCAGATAAAAGTTGCAAAGACTTTCAAGAAATCAACTCAAAGGCAATATGAATATTCTGTTGCATGTCCCATAGAAATCCTGTTCGGCTTAAGTAAAAGCTTACTATGTTTGCACATTTTAATTGGTGATGTACCAAGTCGACAGAAATTCCTTTAGTTTGATTATGAAAGTCTTTGCGATCACTTCACGTATTTCTTTTCATTAGATATGGCTTTATACAGATGCGTCGATCCTTTTTTCGGATTGGGGGGGGGGGGGGGGAGAGACAGCCTAACGTAACGATGTTTATTTCGCACTCAATTCAATCATCATCAGAGGCTGCGGAGCGTCTTTCTAAGTGCGGGGGGCACCTACAAAGGTTAGAAACAAGGCGGGAAATGGCACTTTGAGACATTTAGTATTCCGGTACATTCTGTTCCATACACAACAGAGGATCATTTTTGACACGCTATTGTTTCTCGCTTAATGGTTCTTTATAAAAACTACTATTGCAGTTGATTGTAATGGTCTGAATTTTCATTTGCGAGCGAGCAAAAAAAAATCAACATTTATTTCTAACGCTGAAGGTAACGAGTGTTGAATTACATACAGCGATATTCTTAATATGATAAACAGATAATAGTAAATGGGAGCGAGCGTAGCGAGTGAGCTTTTGAAAAATTTTAGAAAAAAAATTCTCGTTATTTTTATAATTTAGGGGCACTGCTCATTCTTGTGTAATTTAGGGCATTGTGCCCCTCCTCCTTGATCATGTCCATTACGCTGGACATTCACACTGGGGAGTGACAACAGTGATGGCCATTGCAGAATTCTCTGGTAGTGGTACGCATTGTAAACGACGACTTGTCTGATCAATGGCAATGCATGCTGCCGGCGCACCCGGCCCAGCCGCGCGCCTGTGCCCGCCTGGCTCCGCGGGTCACATAGATATAGGACTGGGCTATAAGTAGAGCGCTAGTATGATGGGTGAACCCGCGGAGCCAGGCGCGCACAGGCGCTGCCGGTGTGACGGCAGATATGGTTCTGCGGCGTATCCGGTATTTAGTGCTGAATCCTCCGGCAGTTATTGTTACGTTCTAGAACTGAATAAACCGCCGGCGGATTCTGAAACCGAATTTTCTGGAAACCAAATCTGATGCTACACCGGCCGGCCCGGACCGGGTGGCATGCAGTACTTCATAGAAAGTCACTGTTACTGTAAAAATACTGTTTTAGACTTGGTAACCCGCGATGGTCGATAATTCACAAATAGATGAACATTGCAGCATTTGATATTCATCGATAAAATATTGTGGTTTTCACTGCCATGAATGCTGAATTTTCGAAATAAGCACAAAGCTGCGAAAATAAGATTTGTAACTTTTCGATCAAACTGATTGCAGACTATATCTACCGTAGATTTGATAACCCTATTTTAAACACGTACCGTAGTGTACAAACGACTGTATAACGATAAAATGTAAAATCTGAATATCGCAATGGCCATTCAATATGGTGAGTTTATTATTTAATGGAATATTGTGAACATTTTCAAATGTTAAAATATCAACATATAACTTTATCAATAGTATAGTATGCACCTTATTACTTTGACTTACTATCAAAAGCTGTAATTGAGCCCTCGAACCACCACCCCGACAGCCTCTGCCTGAAGAAATTATGAAAATCGCGCGAAAATTGTGCGAGTTTGATTTTCCCTGATTCCTGGTTTCTGATTGATTTATTGCACGTCAAATGTACAAAATTTTTAACTAACTGTTTGTTAAAGTATGAGGACAGCATTTTTAACCAACCACACTGACCATGCTGACGATAGACTTAACGAACTATAATTTTAACCAACCTTTTTCCTTTTAATAAACTGTTGGTTGATTTTTTTAACCAACCAGTTTTAATACATGATTTTTTTAACCAGTGTTTTGAGAGTGTAGCACCGGCATGAATCCTATTGAATTGAATAATAGTTGGCTTGATCGGCATTCGCCTTACGTCGGCAAATTACGCCTCTTGTGAGCCAGGCTTTAGAAAATATTTTGTAACAATTTATGTTCCGGCGGCAGCAGCCAGAAACATTTGAATTAAAAAAAAAAACTTAACTACCTTGTCCCTAGTAATTTTTATTACAATGCAATAATTACTTTTTTAAAAGACAGGGATATTGGTAATTGTACCAGCCCTCCCTGTAACTGACAGCAATTTTGTAACTTTTAGAAATAAAAACCATGAATAAACATGACTCTGAAATTCCCCGTTTTCATCATTATTAACAAAGAATTTGATTATTATGATCATTATGTTATAAATATTTTTTTGTTTTGTTTTAGTGTTTTTTATGGAAAATCTCAATTCATGTACAGCATATGAACTAAAAATCAAATTATGGTATGAATATTTTGCTTATTCGTTCGATAAATGGTTGAACACAGGGAGTTGAATGGGATCGTTCGGAAAACCATAACGAAACCCTTCATAGCGGTAAATTCAATTTAACTGTGACAAAATAATGAATTTAATACAAAAAAATAATTTCATGAATGCACACTTTTTCCAAATGTTTATGCCATTGTTTTGTTAAATAATAATTATTGATTTTTGTTTTTTTCAAAGAATAAAGTGCGCAATGTCAAGATACTGCTTTGACTACCGCACTTTATTTTTAATAAAAATAGCATGCAGCCTGCACCGTATTGTGTACTTCTGTGTTATTTTTAATAAGCACTAGATTGTAACCGATAACATGTAAGTTTCAGGCATGTAATTTTTCTTTAACCATTAAATATTTCATTATTAAAAGTCGCTTAAATAAAAAGTAAAAATTCCGTTCAAATTATATTTATATGAAGAGCCCTCTGTAAACTGATTATATAAATTGTTGTTCTCTAGAGGTTATGATAAATTTTCTTGCCATTGAAGTTTATAATCAGCCCCTCGATCTCGCCCCTGTAAACTGATCATAAAAAGGGAAACCACTAATAAACCATTAGTTTTTATAAATGTTGACGTTTGCGGTTGACATGTTTTGACATTTGTGGTAAAGGGCCTTTCCATATTTTTAAAGGGATTTTAATGGTCAGGAAAACCTCACACACACGCATACACAAGCACACACACATACATCTCATAACTTATCGTACATAGGTGTATTATACAAGCAATGAGTTTTTACATTTGCGGTAGACATGTTATGATATTTGAGGTTACCAATTAAAATCCCATTGTTGTTTTTTTTTACACCCTGTATTAATATGACAAAATTATTATTGTGCGCTTCTTCAAGAGGTCATCAAACTTTACGAAACATGTGACAACTCGTATAAATTCAAGTCATGGCCCTCGTTATGATTTTTTTTTCCCATGTCTAGGTTTCAAATTGTGGATCGTCCTAATTATAGCAGTCGGTGCTGGCTCCGCTATTGCTGCATCTATCACATGCCTTGGTATTGGTTTAACAAGAAGGTAAGAAATACAATAAGACAAACATCACTGAAAGTAATGAAATTGATCATGATGAAAAAAGAGGGGGAAAATTGATTCTAAAAATATTTCCTCGAAATTTGATTTGGAAAATAACTGCAAGACAGGGAGGCGAAATATGTCCAATTTCTACCATAATACTTTGTTTAATATTCTGAAGATTAATATTTTACACCATGGATATACAAAGGGCAGGCAAATAATTATGACTAGATTCTGCAAATGGTTAAACTTGTGAGTTTACTTTCGTATCGTCAGATTGAAGTAATCTATATCAAGATTCCCTCTTTTTCTTTCCCGTTCTCTGTCTCTCTCTGTCTCTCTCCGTCTTTCTGTCTATTTTCTTCTTATTGCTGTTCTTCTTTCTTTTTGTTCTTCATTTTCTTTCTCTTCATCTTATTTCTTCGTCAAAATAGACCAGTGCAGCAAGCACGTTCAAACCAAACGTCACAGATATCAAGACGTCGTAGGCCGCAACTGCAAGGAAACCTGTACAGCTTTTCAAACTATCTTCGCGTAAACCGTACCCACGCCAACACCTATAATGCCCATCCTCCGGTCCCTCCGATCACAACGCAATTGTCATCCGATGACGTGTACGATCACATGGCTTCGAGCGATCGTATCCTAACCAGCAACGCTGGTAACGTTAAATCCCCGCTCCATTCCCCATCACAGCTTCCAAACTCGGCACCTATACCGTACAGACATCAGAATGATATCAACAGCACGGAAGACAGTACTGGCGGAGACATTTGCAGCGCCTTCTGCTGCTCGGACAGTAAAAATAGCCTTGAGTGCAGTTGCCGCAATCCTGTAGATCGTTTTGGTGGGGTTATGGGTGATGGGACTGCCTATACAAGTTCCAGTTATTTCACACTGGAGCCAAATGAAACTGGAACCGAATTGGAAAAAGATACACACTTCAAAATGGCCAATGCAATGAAAACACGACATGGAAAGCTGGATGACTCCCTCAGTTGCTCTCGTAATGACACTGCTGACGATGATGATTCCCTATATGCATATGCGACGTGTTCCAACCAAAGGCTTGTTAGTAATGTCTGTCCCGGACGCAAACCAAAGCCAACGATTCAAGAAGATAGTGAATATGAAATTATACCTGAATCCGAAAAATCAACGTAACAATCACAATAGATATTTCTTCTCTCCTAAAAATGTAGAGGAGAACCCCGGCCCCCATAAATTCATCTTGCTAAAAGCAGGAAATCCAGAGAAACAGGTGAATTCTGATTTGAGGAAAATCAGTAAACTAATTCGAGAGTTATTATTCTTGCCCTTATTATGGAGCTGTGAAGAACACTATCTAGGGGCAAATTGGCAACTTGTTCATGTTGTAACTCCCTCACCATTCATCAATTATTTTGGAAATAAAGTTGATATCATGTTGGGTTTCTAAACCTTATTTTCCTCATGTTTTGGCCAAAGTTTTTCCAAATTCAGATGTACATATTACTATCACGATAATTGTATGCATGCACCTTCATGATATTTTGGCAGATATTTTATTTTCAGCATGTTTATGATCGATAGATTTGAACTGAATCAAAAGAATGCAAATAGTTTGAACTCACAGATTAGATAATAGATTACCATATCAACAAAATATTAGTATTAGTATATTAGTATATAGAAATCCATCAGTAATGTTTAGGCTTGATTAAAAGTGTTCAAATATGGAATATGCATTGGAAACGAATATTTTGGATTGACAGTTGTCATTGTGTGTTGTGTTTGGGTGCCGTCAAGTCGTCTTTGGCTCCTGGTGACCCCGTGGGCAAACTTTCTCTACGTACCCCTGTCTTGCGCAACATGGTATAACTCTCTTAGGCCTGAATACACAAAGGAGGTTTGGGTTGAACCATGGTTTAAACCCCCTCATGGGTTTTTTAAGCGTACATGCGCACGGAATCCGATCCAATCATGTCCCTCCATGCTTAGATATTGTACAATATATAATATTCAAATATGTTTATACAATGTATATACTGATAGGTGCACCTACTATATTTTGGGTTGTTTTGTTGTAGTTTAGCTTTGTTTCATTGCTTCTTACACTTTTATTTAATTAATTTTATACATGTACATTGTTTGTTATAGCCAGGCAATATTCTAGTTTCCATTACACCCACGTTACGGAATAAGTGTCTGTGCAAATCAGTGCATAATATTGTACGCTTGTTGCAGTTGTGTGTTGTTGTTTTTTTGTTTTTTTTTTGTGTGTGTTTTTTTTTTACGCAGACATACTGTAAATATTGTATATATTTGTATATAGTTGTTCTTGTGTATACAAACTGATTGTGAATTATTGTTTCTCCAATACCCTGGAAGGGGTAACATGGGAAATAAAATCATTGTCATTGTCATTGTCATATATTTTCTTTAAGGGCGCGCATGGGCAATGTGCGTTTATTTACGCTTATTTTAATACGCTTACGGAGGTTTAAAGCATAGACAAATTAAAACTTACCCATGGTTTAAACCTCCTTTGTGAATTCGTACCTCAGAGTCCTGTCTGTTTCTTTGGTTATGCCTTAATCCTTCGAATTCTTTGCCTCCTTATTCTCCTTGGGTCAATTCTAATTGTACCACAATAGTTAATGTTTAATGG
The DNA here is from genome assembly GCA_025618425.1 of Heliocidaris tuberculata. Lineage (NCBI taxonomy): Eukaryota > Metazoa > Echinodermata > Echinoidea > Camarodonta > Echinometridae > Heliocidaris > Heliocidaris tuberculata. The sequence continues at coordinate 20,178,831 of CM046841.1, forward strand.
GATTGTTCTGAACAAGACATCGTACTGGATCATGCATTTCGGACTAGAATGATATATGCAAGATTCAGAATTCCCCCCTATGTATAAGGAACGTATCCTGATGTAATTTGGTGAATCGCCATGCATGTGATAAAAATTTTTGTAGTCAATATTTTCTGACTCTCTTGTAGGCTTAAACTCGAGCTTGTAATAAGTATCGGAGTGCCAGAGCATTTTGTTCTAATATAGGTAGGGGGCAGTTGCCCCCCCCCCCCCCCCCCAGAAAAATTAATTACGGAGATGTAAATCAAAATAGGAAAAAAGGTGCAAAACTCTGGAAATGGACCTTCCAAACAATGATATACAAAATGTGTTACACTATCAGACTTGAGTTTTGCCGCGCGTTCTGCTGAAAATTCTCTAATTTTCCCTCCTTCGTGTTACCGTGGAGAAGCTAGGTGATTAAGAGGCGTTCAAAAATGAAGTTAGGATTTAAAGACTAAAACAGGCAAAACGCAACTTGTTCTATGCACCGGACTTGCTACATTCAAGGAAGTTGCCCTACCTCCTCTGAGGACAATGCGCCCACCTGTTTGTTTGTTTGTTGTTTTTGGGGTGTTTTTTTGTGTGTGTGTGTTTTTTTCAACCCTACTGTAAGTCACTTGATTATAGTTTTTACTTGCACGGTTCACGATAAATTTTTATCTTATATTCGAGCATTTCGCATACACACCTCCTTCTGGCACATTGTACGTCATCATCCCAGTATAGCATCCAGTGCGAGCTGCAACAGGGATTATTTCAACAAGTAACAAGTAAAAAATATTGCATGTAGTTTTACCTAGTTGTTTTGTTAGATTTTTTTTTTTTTATTATTTAAAAAAAAATATCAACGATGCACTAAAGGTACCCCAGATTTATCACAGCTTGTTTGGGTTACTGCCTTTTCGATTCAAAATATTTACTATGTCACATGATTAGTTTGCGAAAAATGTAAGTTGAAATATCCATCCAGTATTCGTGCAGCAACGGTCGGAAGATGTGTCTTTGCCATTCCTTTTCAACACATCCCACATAGGCCATTTAGTGTTTAGGTACGAAAACTAAGCTCACAAATGCTTTAGTTTCATGTTATATCGTATTGCTATAGTGATAAGCACTGATCCTGTATAATATGTACTTTCACTTGGTGGTTGCTACAGTGATGTTGTGAGAGTGGTTCCATTTCATGCATTCAAATAACATCATATTAACCCCATATTACAATTGAGAAATTAGAGCAGTTCAATTAATTCTAAAAGAAAAATAAAGTAAAGGAATGTACAATGTTAAAATAACCAAAATCAAGATAATAATATTTAAAATAAAAAAGAAAATGTTGTTGCAAATATCATTTAGGAATATGTAGGAATATCATTTAACAACTTACATCATGACATCGTACTGGAAGAGGTAAAATGAATAAAACATATCACATTTGCAATTTACTACATCTAAACATGATAAAATAGGTTACTTATTAAAAAGTGAAAGACTTTTAGGTGTATATTGCAGGTTTTAAGCATGGATTGAAAGTTTAAATAAGTACAACCTTACGCTACATATAAAGCAAATGTTGCACATGTACAAGTTAACAAGCAGAGTCTGATGTGAGATGAAAATAAATGAGAATATGCTTATCCAAATATGGATATAATGTATTTTTCACAGTTAAGTTGTGCCACCAGATAAGGCAATGAACTGCTTTGAAATCTTTTTGTTTTACATTTAAATTGTTCATATTTCAAACCTTTTCTGAGTTTGTAATGATGTTCTTTCTTTGTTCTGAGCCAGTGACTAGTAAATACATTAATTTCTACAGAGTGGGCAAAATCAAGGCACAACTTTTTCCGTCTATGTTTCAATGATTGCAACTTACACATAGTGAGTGCGGAATCATATGTTTAGTACACAGAACCCAACACAATTAGACATGCTCTTTTCTGGATTTCTTGACAATAAGAGGTATGTTTTGTTGTAAAATTTATAAAAAAAAAGTGACCTATAGATTCTCCACATTATCTTGGTTATGCTTTTTGTTGTAAAATGGACATGTTGCCTATATGGGATAAATTTCGTATTTTCCTTTCACAGCTCAAGGTGCCAGCGACCCCTTTGTGTCTCATGGCCTGGAAGCTTTTCTGATCCATTATGTAAACATTACCTCTCTTTCACTCTCATGTCTAGAAAGGAAGATGCTTAAACTATTTACAAATACTCAAGAAGATTCATAAATGAAGTAATTTCATCTTCACAATGAATTTCCCTTTTCATGTTTTCAGCAGAAAGATAGCAAAGAAATCCACATTCCTTTTTTTTTTTTTGGGGGGGGGGGAGAGAAGAAAAGAAGGAGGTGTATCCTTTAATTTAATTTAAGAAGGCCTATATTCAAATTCTGTTGTTGTTGTCAAGTTAATTTGTTTGAAATCAACCAGGGAGATTTGAGTTTCAACATCTCATATCTCCCTGGTTCAACTTCCGTGTATTGAACCAAGAAATAACTATACTGGGCCATAAGAAGAAATAATGTACATTGCATCTCAGAAAAGGAGAAACCACAGGCGGAGCCAGGATTTTTCAATAAGGGGGTGGGCAGACGTGAAGGATCAAACCGCATAACCAGGATTTCATTTTAGGGGGGGGGGCGATTTTGAGCATTTTGAGCGAAATTGGTGATCCCCAGGCAGGGGGTGGGTGCAGGTTCCCCCTCCCCCTCCCGCGCGAAGCGCGAAAGCTCTGACGTTTTATATCAAACGTGAGAGAAAGATAACGGCTCGTAACACTTTTTTTTAGGCGGAAAGTTAATTCGACGCCCTGTCTGCTTTTCAGTTATTTGGACGCAATACTGCACTGTATGTAACAGGTATGGGTGCAGGGAGGGAAAGTTTCCCCCCTTCCCGCGCGAAGCGCAAAAGCTCTGACGTTTTAGCACTTTTTTTAAGGCGGAAAGTTAGTTCGATGCCCTAACTGCTTTTTTAGTTATATGGACGTTTCCCACTTCCCGCGCGAAGCGCGAAAACTTTGACGCTTTTAGCAAATTTTGAGAGAAAGGTAACTGCTTTTAGCGCCTTTTTAGGCCTTTTTCTCTCACTTCCCCAGCTTTTCGCTCTTGCATTTTTTTTTTGTTAGTGGCTGAATAGGGGGTCCAGCGCCCCCATGCCCCCCCCTTGTCTACGCCAGTGGGCGAAACCCTAAAACAAAGGTTTATTGTGATTAAGGCAGGGGCAGATCCAGAATATTTTAAAAGAGAGGGCACAAATCATAGAATATTTTCTGACAAGGAAGAAAAAAAAAGAAAAAGGTCATCACACATTTTGGGGTCTCTTTATCCTTCCAAATTCTCTGACAAGCAAAAAAAAAAAAAAAAAAAAATGATGAGCATGCAGATGGAAATAGATTATTAAATGATCCTGGTAAAAAGTTTTAAAGAAATAAAAACATGAAAATTCCCAAATTGTATTTATATAAATCACATATAAATAGGATAGTTAAACTAATAAAGTGAGGTTTCAAATGAGAAAGAGGAGTTTGATTTTATTCTCACTATGCTTTTTATGCATTTTCATCTTTCTATCTAAGATATATTTATTACACCATCCCCAAATCATATTACAGCATTTCAAGTGTGGTAAAATGAGAGTATTGCAAAGAGTCAATAAAGATATGTCTAGAAAAATTGTCTTTAAGCCTATTAATTACTCCTATATTTTTTTTAATCATATGTAGTACATTGATTATGACTCTTCCACTTCATTTTGTTCATCAATATGAATTCCCCAAAATTGTATCGAATTTGATCGTGATATCACATCTTCATTTATATGTAATATATCAGATTTTACTTTTTGATAAAGTGGGGTTTTTGTAGATTCAAGATTAATTTGTTGCTAACAAACCAAGTATGAACCTTTACCAGTTCAGTATCATTGTTTCAATTAAAAGCTGAGGGTTTTCATAATTTTTCATGATTTAAAAAAAAATAAATATACTGGTATCATCGGCAAAAATAATGAAGTTGAGAAGAGCTGAATAGGAAGGCAAACCATTAATATACAGTAAAAAATAAGATGGGACCTAAAATTGATCCTTGCGGGACACCCACGTCAACGATTGCACGTCAGACTTAATAGAGTTAAATAAGTATATTGTTTCCAATAAACAATTTCAGTGGAGTTATAAAACCAAAATACTATGGTCAATATTATCGAAAAAAAAAAATTCTGGATAGCTCCGTTCTGGTACAAGCATACTGAGCATAACATGCCGTAATGTTGTTTGTTTGTTTGTTTTTATATTCATGGACTTTCAAGAAGAAGCTACACCAGCTTCACCCATTGCTGGATACGCCACTGCTACCAACCCCTCGAACGCCATCAACATTGCAGGTGCTGTCTTTCCGGCACAAGCATCTGCATCTATACGCATTTTTCACTGAAATTTTGTATTCCTCTTAAAAGATATAAGACCCAAGAAACAACAATATGAATTCAAAAGAGAATCTAATTTATTGATAAAAAATGTTTTAGCACTTCTTAAATTAAACATGTACATGCGAAAGATATCATCATGGGATACAGAGTATCCTTTCCACATGCCCCGGACAGTAACTGCTAGTAACAGTTGGGGCAAGGAAAGAAACAACATTAAAATAATGATCAAAATCGGATTTTATAAGGTATTTTTTCTTGAAAATTGATCATTTTTAAAACGAAATTTGCATCCTTTCTACATGCTCGAGTAAAAAAAGTTAAATGAGTGCAGAAAGACATAAATGTAATGTTTATTGTGTGTGTGTGTGTGTGTGCGTGTGTGTGTGCGTGTGTGTGTGTGTGTGTGTGTGTGTTTGTGCGTGCGCGCGAGGGTGTGTATGTATAATTATTGATGAGACAGGAGACAAAGACGTAGCTGAACTTCAATTTTATTAGATCAAGCTGTCGGCCTTCCCGGCCTTCTTTAGGTTCTGAAGATGATAATACAAAAATATACTATTAGTATACATGTATACACACACATATTATTGTGCGTTTTTTTTTTTTTTATGTTCCATCTGATAACAAAATAAACATGTATATATTGATATCAGCACATGAAAATTATTTTATATGACGAATCATTCAAGGACTTTGGAAATAACTGAGATGCAGCATTATTTTTTTTTTTTAATATATAGGCATAGAGAGAGACAGACAGACAGAGAGAGACAGACAGACTACTATTTGCCTGCTTTACGTTTGTATAGCAGTTAAATGTTGTTTGTCTCGTTAATGTATGTATACTTAGCTTGGTAAGGGTTGTTGTCCAAGAGTAAGAAGTGATTATGCATAAGATTGTTTTTCGCAGGTGGTGCGATCGAGGCACGAACATTAGGGTGTGGTAGAAGATGTTTGAGGAGTCATTCTAGCTTGCGTTTTCATCACGACAACAAGGAGCCGCCCGCCGAGACTGATTTAACATGAAATTTTAAAAAGCAGACATTTTAAGAACAGGACATCCAGAGAGGCGTGTGCTGATAGCAGTAATCTGATCTAAGTGAAACGTTTTAATGTTTATACTATAACAAGTTGAAAGTGGAAGTCTGAGAAATTGCATTAGGTCTGTGATAGCATTGCATATATGTGCATGTTGTGTCCTCGTAAGATTTAATCTTCAGTTCAGTCGGAAGTGTGAAAGATATTTCATCATCGATAGTTTGGGGGAATAGGAAAGTTTGCGACTATCTATGTAGTAATTTGAATATAAAATTGTAGAAAAGGCATTCTGCTTTGAATGTGTGAAATAAACAACAAAATTTTGAATTTATGTAACACAAAGTAGGTCTTTCATGAAAATGAGACCAAAAGTTGTAATCGATGTAATAAATCATTGGTATGGTGGGATTAAATTGTTTTCCACATTACAGTTTATCGATTGGCACGTTTGTAATGGGAATAGAAATAATTATTTTAATGAGCATCGAAATGGTAAATTGGTGACAGAGAATTCACTTACAAGACTTGAAAGTGTAAAATAAGCGGAAAATTATGATTCTGTATAATACAAAGTTTATCTTTTCTGAAAATGATATCCAACGTCGCAATCGACGAAATAAATCATTGGCATGATTTGATGATACTGTCTTCACAATACAGTATATTGATTGGCAAGATTTAATGGGAGAGGAAGAATGGTTGTAATGCATTTTGCTGTAATTAGCATTGGAATAGTAAATTGGTGACTAGGGAATCCACTTACAAGATATGAAAGTGTAAAATAAATGGAAAATTATGATTTGTAGATGTACATCTTAAAGTATGATCTATTTCTTTTCTGAAAATGAGGTCCAACTTCGTAATCGACGAAAAAAATCATTGGCACATTTGGATTATTCTGTTTTCACATTACAGTTTATCGATCGGCAAGTGTTTTAATGGTATGTCATGTAGAAAGGATTGTTTTTAATGCATAGATCTATTGCATTAATTAGCGTTGGAATAGTAAATTACTGACAAGGGAATCCATGACATGATTCAGTATGTTAATGCGAGACTGGGTGGTCTCATAAAGCAGCTCTGTAGTGGTAGTGGAGTTTTGGTTTTGGGAAGAAAATTGAAATAATCTTCGGATTTTGGTTCGAAAATGAGAGGATTTAGTTAGGCTCTATTGTGGAGAGAGCTCGAGGCCTTGTGAATGGCTTGAATACCGCCTGGAATGGCGAGGTGTACGCGGGTACACTAACGATAAAGGTACCGAGAAAAATGAAAGTATAGGGAGTGGTAATAGCACTCTGAGTGGTAAACCATAATAAATCTATGTACATCCAACGTAACAAAACAGTGGGCTTATTATTTCTGAAATTGAGGTTTAATGTCGTCATTGGTGAAGTAGATATCATGGGGTAACACTGTTTTCAAACATATGTAGATAGATGGATTGGTCCGTCATGGGAATGAAATATTTTTTTGATTCATATTGCTTTAGAATCACCCGAATAGTATATGGGAGCCCGTGTATTGAATGATTTTGCTGTGACTATGGTGACGGAGCTTTCTTCTTTGAAAAAAGAAAATTACACAGAAATTACTGGGATATAAGATGATTCATTTAAGCTCTATGTGGAGAGAGCTCGAGGCCTTATGAATGGCAAAAATACCGCCTGGAACAACGGGCTGTACAATACGTACACTAAAAATAAATGAGAAAACTGGTAGTCAGGAGTAGTGATCAGAAAGTTATAAAAGCTGTTAAATTTGTGGAAAAGGTTTTTGTAACGCTACTGCATTTCCAAACTGGAATATCCAATGAAATATTGAAGAGAAAACATGGAGTGAGCACCACATGGAAGAGTGCATGCTTAAGGATACTTTAAAATATAAAGGTAGCAAAAAAAAACATCAACAGCAAGAACAACTGCAACAGAACATTAGAAACCCACATTGGACTGTGAAATCTTTACGAAAGAGATATCGGTGATTAGTGCAAACGCAATTTCACTGAACAAAGTCAGAAATTATCACTGTTTGAATTCATTTTTAAAGGTTGGGGAAGGTAGACTGCAGAAAACTCTGCACTGAAAGTTGTAAGTTTGTGCATTTACCGCAGGATATACGTGTTCCTAAATTCAGAAGATATGATTTATATCAGTCAATGAAAGAGATATAGGTGGATTGTGCAAATCTATTATATTTCACTGAACAAGGGTAAACTTTGTCATAAATTGAATTTATTTCTGAAGGTTAAGAAAGCTATATATTTGCAGAATAATTTTTCTGCAGGGAAAACTCTAAGTTTGTGCATTTACAGAAGGATATTTCTTCACGAATTCAGACTAACTGCTAATCATTGGCAAGTAAGGATCGAAATATTACAAAAACACTACTTCGTAGTGCACACTAAATAATCAAGACCAAGTCATTGTAACTTCCTATAGTATTTCTGCACAATGTTATCGAAACATTACTTTATATAGCGAGAGATTGGAGTGTAAACCATATTGAGGCAATGGGAACGCCTTTTTTATAATACCAGATGTGCTGGCTGGGTTTGACATCTTAAGAAAATGTCTCAAACCTAAGCGTAAATCGATATGAATCTGATATAATTTAACAGTGAATTTAATGCGAGTAAATTGATAATTAAAATGTAAATGATAGTGCCTAATAAAGACAGAAAGTAAATCTCATATCACAGCATCAAGTTCGGAAAGTCTAAACTGACTTAAAAACAAAGAAAGATAAGAAAGAAATTAATGAAATTAAGCCGGGTTTAACATTTAGGAATTTTTATTAGGCACTATCATTTACATTTTAATTATCTATTTACTCGCATTAAATTCACTGTTAAATTATCTCAGATTCATATCGATTTACGCTTAGGTTTTAGAAATTTTGCCTTTGGGGGCTGAAAATTTTGGAAAGCAAATTTCATGATTTAGTTAAAGAATTCAATAATAAAATTGAATTTTCTACAAACGATAGAGGCAAGGTTAGATTTTTGTTGGCTTTAATTCAGGTGATATCATGCTTGACGGTTTGAAAGCCAGTTGTTTATTGATGCGAAACTCATGTTTAAAGATCATACTATTTAAATTAAATTAATGATCTGATATATTCCTATTGTGCTCTTGGGGATTTTAGAATACAATCAATGGAGAACATGCAAAGTGCAGTAAACGACACTAAATCTTGCAGGGTCTGATGGGATTTCGTCATAGCATGGAAACCTGAGTCAGATTAGCGAGAATATGAGTATTTTGCAATATTCATAATCCTTAAAATGCTTGACGGATGTATACCACAAGCCACAGGAGTCCGATCTGACAAGCTCTTTGATGTGATAGACGTTCTTAACACAGCAATTGCATTGGAGTCAGAATGGATAAGAAAGCATTTGGCAACACTTTAAACATGAAAATGTTTGAGATTAGTCGAGGGTGGTAAAGCGTTACCAGAGGATCCAAGTTACATCATTATGTGATAGATACAAGACTTCTTCAGATATTTTGGTCGTGAGATACTTTGGTTATATCGTCTTTTTATTTTTGCATGATTCTTCAAGTGACAAACTTTCAGTTTTTTGTTATAAATTTTGCAGGCATCATTTTTCGCTGTAAATTTGCGTAGCTGTATAAATCTGATCAATACCGGAAAGGTAGTACTGTTTTTGAGAAGCCAAGGTAAAAGCAATTGTCCTATAATAGAGTTTTCAGAGTTTACATTGAAAAGACAGGTTTAAAAATGGATCTGGTCATTTTTGTTTTAACATGTCTATAATGTGATAAGTGACAGAGGGGGATTTTTTTTTTTAAGAAAAGGAAGCAGTTTTAGTCATACCGGGGCCCATTAAAAGATTGTAGTACGTTTGTGAGAGGTAAATGGTTAGGTACATATGGACTTCAGTTCCTTTACAGCTGACGGTGCTACAACCGCTATACCATCTGTACCAGATATGTAACAGGTATATAGATGGATAAATTGACAAGGCAGAAGATCATTATAATTATAGATGATAGCTTCGTTCACATAATTATTGAAATTTTTGAGGAATATTAGAAGATAGGCTTGCGTGTTCTAGCTATAGAAGTTAATTCATTTAAAAACTTGAATTTTTAACCATTCATACTGGTAAAACAAAGTTCTTTGACAATGTTGTATTTCTGTATTGTAAAATTTCATTGTAATACACAAACACACTTAATATGGTGTAAATTAAAAAAAAATAAAAAGTGTAACTATGAACATATTGTAGATGACATAAGAATTATGAAATATTATTATTGAATAAAGAAAATACATAACGAATAGTAAAATCCTGATAAGAGGGGAGTGCTATGTTGGATAGACATATCAGTATATGTGAGATACTATTTTCCTTTTCTGATGGTTAACTTAATTAGAAATGCGCGATTAGCATTTTCAGCAGAGTTTTGCACAGTTTGAAACTCGAAATTTGTAGACGAGGCGCTTTTGTTTAGAACCAGACAAAACAAGTTAGATTTGAAAAATAAATAAATAAATAAAGGATTTTTAAAAAAATGTTTTTCTGTGCATTTATTTTTTTTTAAAGCAAAATACACAAGATAAAAGAGAAAGATACGCCCTTATTTCACTCAAAGACATATAAATATCCATGGAGTCATTTCTATTAGCAATAGTGTTACCAAGTATTATTGTTTAATGTATCGTATATATTATGCTGACACCATTAATGGAATGATGATGGATTATTGTTATCCAAAGCTTCACTCAACCAATAACATGAAAAATCATGTATTAATGGAAATCATTGTGTTAAAGCACTGTCGTATATGGCTCTGTTTCAGATCAATGGTGTAACTTCCAAAATGGCTACTTTTCGACTTATATATAACCCAAAGTAAAGTACACAACCCCCATTGCTATATATCATTTGAAAGACCTCTGATAGTGCTACCTTGGGTAGCATAACAAAGTTGTATGACCAATCTGTTCGGATTTCGTGGCCCAATATGTGGTCCAAATTGGCCACTTTGCGGGGACATTTTATACATGCATATTTTGAAAGTTATTTTTTTCAATGAAGTTCCCTAAATTCAAATGTTTTTGATGCCTGGGTGAAAGGGAGGGAATGACAGAAAATTGCAATCCCACTTAAACAATTTTAATGTCTTTTGTTTTTATGCGAAACAGAGTCAAAATTGATGTTTCGGACGTGACATTTTCCGTTAACAATGGAAGGTCTAAAGTAATGGATGCTCGGAATATTCTAATATGCAGATATTTTTTTTCAATTTGTTGTGTGATATAGTCCATATGTCTTCTACTTTTAGCAAATGCAAAATGAAGTCACCATCTTTTGTTTTAAAAGTTTACGAAGAAAAAGTAAGTGCGTGTAAAATTCGAAACATCCAACTAGTGTGGATAATTATCTTCATCATAATTTTTTTAATATTTCAGGAGTTTTTTTTAGAGATTTGCCTTACCCTCCTCATTGTTCATTTCAATTATGATTCTGTTTTCTTGAGAAATTTATTTTTTGCAGCCAATAAACTTTTTCCGTTAACACCTGTCACGTCCGAAACAAATGTCACATCCTAAACAGATTTTTAGACAATTCCTCATCAAACTCGATCATGTGTAAATTTTAAGCCTGATTACCACATGTTAGTTATACAGCCCGTCTCAATGACCATAGAAATGTGAATTACGAAGAATACACACCAGAATTTTTATTTTTTTTTATTTTTTTTTTCATGATTGCATTTTATGAAAAATAGTGTTTCGGATGTGACATGTTAACAAAGGATTCATATTTTCTGTGTTGTGCATAAATGAATGATATCACTTCTCAATATAATCACATATTTAGTTCAAATTTGTACAAAGTAACCAAGTTATCCACAATAACCAAGGTTGAACGACAATTTTTTGCATTTATGCATGTTAATAGACTAAATTCTCAATTTTTTTAATCGCAAGGGGCAGTTTGGTGCCCCATTCTTTAAACAGGCATATCGTACAACTCCCACTTGTACAATATTCTACATATGTGACAACACTGTTTGGCATGGTATGCATTCACCTCATGTTATTCATACAGGATACTGTCATTATGGAATAATACTGGCATTATGGAATAATATTAGTATTTCGAGATATGAGAAATGGTGTTTCGGATGTGACACATTAATGTTCACATTGGAAGACCTAGTCACAAAGAGGCCTTGTAAATGGAAATTATGTGGATACTGAACTGGTCAATACATTTTCACATCTGTAGTCATTACTATACAATTCTTATTAAAATATTTTTTTAGTCTAAATAATTGATATAAATATAAACAAAAGAGAAGTGGGTACATGTACATGTACAAACATATTCTGATCAAACTTATAATTTGTATGTATATCCATTCATCACTAAAATTTCCCATTTTTCTGTTTTAAATGGACAACAGCTATTTTACTTCCGTTCCTGCAAATGATATGGTTTCAGCAATTCAAAATTCATAAAGAGGACAATAAATGGGTGTTTTGATTGTGAAATCCTTCACAAGCATATGAAGGATTAATTATCAGGCCTTGCCTTAAAATTATTAATTATGAGTAAACAAAGTGAAAAGCGAAATGTAGTACCCTCTAAGACCGTTGAAATCCTCTCCCCCCCCCCCCCCCCCCAGTTGATAACACTATTTATGACAGGAAAGGATTTAAGATTTGAGGTACAGGGTTTATATGTGGTACATAGGTATATATTTGGTGAAATCATACCCTTGTATGTGTATGCCCATAAGTTTATAAGAATTCATGTAAATTCAAAGTAGAGACATTATGATATTTAAATTTCCATATAAATTCTTCTGAAAACAAAGTAAAGCAAACTATGATTATGCCAGTGTGTTCAGTTGTATATTCCTTTTTTTTTTTTGGCCATCTGTATTTTTCATACAAATTTTAAAAACATCATTCATACATATTTTTTTTAATGAATACTAAACAACTACAGTTTTCCATAAAAATATAAGTCATGTTTTTTGTGAAGAAACAATCAACTTCAGAATACAGATTTAACTTTTGTGGCACTGACTGTATTTGAATGATTTGAGGTACGATATTCAACAGAAAATACTGTCCACAGCAGCCAATGCATATGTTGCTATGCCCTTCTTGATAATAAAACTGTTATTTCATATTACATTTTGATACTATTAGCTATTAGCCATGTCAACATGTTATCTTCGCTACCTTCGGATCATTCTGCACTTGTTGCCACAGCAAACCTCACAAGGCCGCAGAATCCCAAGAAGCAAGTGAGCTACAGAAAATTTCGCAACATCGACATGGACTCTCTACGTAATGATATTAAATTGTTAGTCAGTTCTTCTCTTGGTCTGACTTGTCCTTCTGAAGTTGCTGATCATTACAACACCTGTCTCCGTACTCTGTTAGATAGGTATGCTCCTCTTCATGTGAGAACTGTAACGATCAGACCTAAAGCACCATGGTTCAATGACGAGATTCAGGAGGCAAAGAGAAGACGCCGGGCAGAACGTCGTATGATCAAGTCAGGACTTTGTTTTGATTTGGAACTGTGTCGTCGAGAGTGTGAATCATACTACGAATGCGTCTTCAAGGCTAAGTCAACTTACCTTAAGAATCTCATCGCTGATGCTGATACCAAGAGACTCTTCAGTCTTGTAAAATCACTTTCCTCATCTCATCACTCATTAATTCTCCCTGACCACTCAGACTCTGAACTTGCAAACAGGTTTGCAAAAAATTTTGCTGAGAAGGTATCCAACGTTGTATCTGCCTTCTCTGACTCAGTTCCAGTGCCAGCAATCACATCCTTGGGTGCTCCATCTCACTGTGAACTTTCAGAATTTTGTCTTGTATCTGATCTGGAAGTTAAGGAACTCATCACATCACTACCACCTAAGTACTGTAAATTGGATCCAATACCTACCTGGTTGTTGAAGGGCACTCTGGGTGATATTCTTCCTGTCATTACCAAGTTGTTCAACCTCTCTATGTCCTCTGGTCTCGTCCCAAAACCATTCAAGACATCTCTACTTCTCCCTCTCCTCAAGAAGTCTTCACTTGACCCAAATGGACTCAATAATTACAGACCCATTGCTAACCTTCCCTCTTTGGGCAAGGTCCTGGAGAGGATTGTGTCATCACAACTCAAAGATTACCTTGAAAGATCCGGCATGTTTCCTGTTTTTCAATCTTCATATCGAAATCATCATTCAACAGAAACTGCCTTGGTTAAACCTTTCAATGATCTTCTACTGGCCGTAGACAAGGGGAATGAAGCAGTGTTAGTCCTCCTGGACTACACAGCTGCTTTTGACACTATCGACCACAGTGTGTTACTTCGCCGTCTCGAAAAGGATTTCTTGATATCCGGAACTGTTCTCGAATGGATTCGTTCATATCTTCACAGCCGTACTCAACGAGTCATTATCAATGACACGCTCTCTTCACCATTCCCGCTGACCTGCGGGGTTCCGCAGGTTCCGTGGTCGGGCCGCTCCTTTTTCTTCTTTATACCAGTCCATTGTCCAAAGTCATTGAATCCCAACAAGGTGTTCAGCATGTCGTGTATGCTGACGACACACAGATTTATGTTACACTAAAACCAAATGAAAAGGCTGAAGCAGCTCAAAAACTTCACAACTGTCTTGAGGACATTAAAATCTGGTCCTCAAACAACAAGCTTTGCCTCAATGAACGAAAATCAGAGTTAATCCATATATATTCCAAACATAGAAACACCACTTCATTTCCGGATTTAGTTACTGATAATGTTAATATTAAGAGTAGTGAATGGGTTCGTGATCTTGGTTTGATCATAGACAAATATATTACCCTACAACACCACATTAAACACATTTGTAAGTCAGCATCTTTTGGATTGTTCAAAATTGGGAAGATAAGGAAATTACTTGACCGACCCACAACTTCCAAATTAACTCATGCATTTGTTTCCCGTCACCAAGATTATTGTAATTCCATATCTTCTAACCTCCCTCATACACATTCACTTCCACTTCAACGGGTAAAAAATTCTGCCGCAAGACTTGTCTCCCTCTCCAGGAAATCCGAGCCCATAACCCCAATCCTCCGTTCTCTCCACTGGCTTCCCATACATCACCGTATATCTTTTGAAGTTCTTCTGCTTACGTACAAAATTCTGAATGGGCAAGCCCCCAAGTATCTCACAGATCTCATTTCCTTACGTTCCACTACTTCCTCAAGATCCCTCCGTTCATCCTCTACAATGCAGTTAACTCCTGGACCTCGCACTTCCACAAAATATAGTGATCGTGCTTTTTCTACAATTGCCCCTTCTCTCTGGAATTCTCTGCCTGCCTATATACATCTAGCCACTTCCGTTAATCAGTTTAAGTCCCTGCTGAAAACTTACCTTTTTAGTAGATAGTCCTCTGGAATGGCCCAGTTGTGGGTCGGTCGATGAAGGTGCACACCGACTTTGATTTTCAGTATTCATTTACCGTATTTATACACTGTATCTATTGTTTGAATTACATAAGGTTTCTAATAATTTTTGTATTTTTGTATTATTTTGGATTTAATCTTAATTTTCCGGTAAACCGTGCGCTTAGAAACATCCGTATTAAGCGCCTAATAAATGTATTGTATTATTATTATTATTATTATTATTATTATTAAGTATTTTGGCGTCACCTGTGCCTGGGAGGGGAAAAGCGAACTGAATCACTGTAACCCTCGGGTCTCTCCCCCCGATATAACTGATTGGGATGTGCAGGTGTACCACTACACCGGGGTTTCCCCCTACTCTTATCCGAGGAGTGCAGTGGGTTCTTAACGTGCAAAGGTGGTGACTGTCCTCTACACGGGGCCTCCAGTTAACGTCCTATCCGAGGGACGGAGTGTTTTCCACTTATATAAGTTCCACTTTCCACTTCCACTTTCCACTTTCCACTTATATAAGTTCTTGCACACTTTACCATGTGCTTCCACTCTAAATAAAAGTACCAATACGTGTAGAAGGCCTCACTGTCTGCGAGTTTCTAATGTTAATATTTTTGTTACATGTTTATCTGAAGCACTCCTTTCGGGCTTTGAGAAACGCAACATGTAATATGCAGTTTTACGAACTGAAATTATACAAATACATTTTAGATTTTAGTACAAATTAAGAATCACATATAAAACTTATTCATCAAACAAAGCATAATATGCATCCTCTGTGTGAAAACATATCTCAGGCAAATTGTCTAATGCTGTCTTCAATATCCTATTTAAAGGATGGAGACCAAAGTGCCTTGTGGTCACCATTGAGGCCATCTGCTGCACCCATCTCCTGTGCCCATCCCCTCTGCTACATATTTAATGTCATCAACAATGCTCATATTGCATTTTAAATGATGTAATTTTCAAGAACTTAATGGAACTTAACTTATTTCCATTTTAATACACAGCATGTTAACCCGTTGCCTACGGGAACCGGGTTGTTCCTGTATTAAGCCTATGTGAATAAGAAAATTCAGTAGTCAACGGGGTTAACGTCACATCCGAAACAAGCTCAAATTATTAAATTATGACAAAAAATATAAATATTCTTCAACATTTTTCCATAACTGTACCGTTTTCTTTTTATGTAACCATTCATATTCTTATTCTATTTAAAGCCCCTGCAGGCATGTTTAACTATGAAAGAAATGAAAATGTAGTTGTCAATTCTTCATGAAAATTATGTAAATTTTTTTAAAAATCAACATTTTTTCCCCATTTTTTTTCTTCTTATTTTGAAGCATATATAACAATCATTAGAAAATGAAATGAACAATTAAAAAAAAATGCTCTTTGATTGACCTCAGGACTCTAATTTGAAGTAGACAATTCCATTGCAAATTCAGTTTTTCCTAAGTTTGCTGCCCTCTACCAATCAAACTAAAAAAAGTTTAAGCTCGGCCACTACTTTTTTTCTTATAATTTGAACCCTAGGCAACATTTCTGCAAAGGTTTCAAAGTGAAAAACATAATTCTAAAGTTTTGTCATTTTGTCCACCTAGTTATACGATTGATCTGAAACAGAGCAATATACAAGTAAATGTACATAATGTGTATTTAAGTTGATTATCGATTTTATCATTTTGTGTCGAATTGAGAACATCTGGAACAAAATTCATAACTGCACAAAATTTAATTATCATTCTTCTCAGCTTTTGCTCCCGTTCTTTGAATTCTAGTCGTCGGGCAAGCTATACCCAATATAATATTTGATGGTATAGAAGCGTGTTTAATGTGTTTTTTCATGTACTATTAGGAGTTCGGGTATGAGGATTAGGAAGGTTAAATTGAGATATTTTGCAGGAATTATAGAAAAGACTATTATTTGCCTGCGTTACGTTTGTATAGCAGGTAAATGTTGTTCGTCTCGTTAGTGTATGCATACTTATGCTTGGTAAGGGTTGTTGTCCAAGGGTAAGAAGTGATTATGCATAAAAATGTTTTTCGCAGGTGGTGCGAGGCACGAACATTAGGGTGTGGTAGAAGATGTTTGAGGAGTCATTCTAGCTTGCGTTTTCATCACGACAAATTTCAAATTTGTTTTTATTCTGAAAATTTTAACTGACAGGGTAGCAACTACACCGACGGTACTACAAAATTGGGTACTTTGTTGAGGCGTCCAAGCTTCCATGTACGGTGAAATGCGCAAGATCGTGACTTCCAAACACAATTTCTTTTGAATAGATTTACAGCCGTCAAGTATTCAATTTTATATGAAAATTTTTGATCAGCTACCATTAAATCATCTTTGGCACGGGGTCCAAAATGCATCACGAGCGGATAAATTACTCATGTGTTCCTGTGGGCACACATCAATAATTCATCCGCTCGCAAAGTTAATAGGATAACAAATGATTGAAGAAATTCATATACAATCTTAACTTACTGTTAACTTAAAGAAGGTAAATGAAGTAAAATAATCATAAGGTTCTCGATTTCACCTATACACTGTTAAAACTTGTATTAAAAAACTACGGATTAAAAAAATGTTTATTAAAAATCGCTCAACATTGGTTATAAAATGAGTGTTGGTTAAAACTAACATTTAATCTGGCGTGGGTTAAAAATATTGTTGATTAAAATTATTGCTTTTAATCTTATTGGTTACTTTGTAACCAACATTGATTAAAAACAGTGTTCTTGGCTTTCCCACCAAAATGATAGTGCTAACTGTCGAGACACTTTTTTGTCTTTTGTTGGTTAAAGTTTGATCAAAGTTGATTAAAATACCAATCGCGTGACCGAACAGCGCATGCGCATATGGATTTGGAACAAATCTGCTGACCGCACATATCTATCACAGAAATTGTTTGCGATAAAAATGGAAGGCGTTGTCATTCAAGTCGCTGAATGATTGGGGACTTTCAAAGAGCTTGTCGGCGTGTTTGAAGGTGAGAAACTCTTTTTCATACCTATGATTGTTGTCTAGCTTAATCTTGGGAAGAAAGAGATCTACAGTGTGAACTTTCTTTCCAAATTAAACGGCTTGGGAGCTAGTTCGACGTGCTCGATCTGGACTAGACCTTGCTAAACCAGGCCCACCTTAATCTACTGACTACGCCTACGGTAGCGAGGAGGCGACGCCGGCGGTATGGCGGTGTGTTCAACTTCGCGGATGTCCATATTTCGCGGACAGGGCAATATGACAAAAACTGAAACTAGAACAGTTTTGGGGGAAAAAAAGATATAGCATCAATGTAGGCGTAGACGTAGTCTACCGGTAGGCCTGGCTTAGTCAGGTCTAGTCCAGGTCTGAGCAGGTCGAACTTCCCAAACCGCTTAACTTAGAAAGCAAGATCACACAGTAGATCTATTTCTTTATAAGACTAGCTAGACAACAATCACAGATATGAGAAGAGTTTCTCCAGGGAGTTTCTCACCAAATAAAACTAACCAACAAATGGTTAAACATTTATCCAACAATTTGGTTAAGTTTAATCAACACCAATTTAACCAATGTTGTGCAAAATATGATTAACCAACAAATGGTTAAACATTTAACCAACAAAATAAAACTAACGAACAAATGGTTAAACATTTAACCAATAATATGTTTTAGTTTAATCAACACCGATTTAACCAACGTTGAGCAAAATACGATTAACCTACAAATGATTAAAACTTTTAATCAACCACAGGTTAAACTTTAATCAACAGGCCGTTGATTAAAATTTTAACCTACAAATGTGTGGTTCACCTGGTAATAGTCGGTTGATTAAAATTTTAACCAACAAGATTAAAAAATTTAATCAACGTTCTAACAGTGTAGGCTGAGGTGAGCTAGTCTTTGACCCCATTCACACTCGCTGTTAGAACGCTCTTTGTTAGACCGCTCCAGAGGAACGGTTTTTGAAGATCGGTTTGATTGCGTACACACTCCGCGGATTTTTTATGTCTAAAATCGCTCAACGAGTCAAAGTGGTCTTGTTGCTGTGGCAATTCAGGTCAGCTGGTCAATTTTTTTTTTTTTTTTCGCACGGAATTCAAACCGTATGCTGCCTGCCTGATGCATTTATCTTTATATCTTTCGAAGGCTTCCTTTTTTTCTCCGTGTGCATATCATTCTTTCATCTTGTCTTTTGTTCACCTTTCCTTATGTTTTCCTTTGTTTTCGTCATTCTATCGTCTTCTCTCTTTTTTTTTTACCTTTTCCTTATGTTATACTTTGTTTTGTTGTTCTATCATTTCATTTTCTCTTTCCATTTTTTTCTTGTTTTATTTTGTTTTATCATACTATCGTCTTTCCATTGTTAAAACATTTCTTTTGTTTTTCTTTGTTTTTTATAATTTTATCATTTTCTCTATCTATCTTTCATTATGTTTTTCTTTGTTTTCATAATTCTATCGTTTTCTCTTTCTATCTTTCCTTGTTTTCTTTTGTTTTTCTTTGTTTTTATCATTCTATCATTTTCTCTTTCTGTATTTCCTTTTCTTTTGTTTTTGTTTGTTTTCATCATTCTATCGTCTTTATGTTTTTCTTCGTTTTTATCATTCTATCATTTTCTCTTTCTATCTTTCCTTGTTTTCTTTTGTTTTTCTTTGATTTTATCATTCTACCATAATCCCTTTCTATCTTTTCTTCCTTTTCATCATTCTATCATTTCTCTTTCTATCTTTCCTTGTTTTCTTTTGTTTTTCTTTGATTTTATCATTCTACCATAATCCCTTTCTATCTTTTCTTCCTTTTCATCATTCTATCATTTCTTTTTCTATCTTTCCGTGTTTTCTTTTGATTTTCTTTGTTTCCATCATTCTATCGTTTTTTTTCTATCTTTGCTTGTTTTCTTTTTATCATTCTATCATTTTCCCTTTCTATCTTTTCTTTCTTTTCATCATTCTATCATTTCCTTTTTCCATCTTTTCTCATGTTTCTTTCTTTTCATCATTCTATCATGCAGCGTTGGCCTGCACTTATAGGAAAATCAAGGAAAATCACACGTGATTTCCCACGGAACACACACACTCACTTCCCAGTTGAAGTACGCTGGTGCACCTCGGTAACTATAGCATCATTGTTCAATACCATGAAGTCTCTTGCATTCGACTTAAAGCCGTATTAAAGTCCTGAGTTGCTTACCTACAAGAATATGCATTCTTTATAAGGGATCAGGTTAAGAACTTCTTGGATTTCTCGTGTAGCGAAGCATTTGTTTAGAAACCTTATTATTGATTCCTAGCTTATCTGGTTGCTGACTAACGCCATACATGAATTTAGATCAATGAGACACATTTTTTTAGCTTGTCTACTTGACAAGTTACCGATAGCAATTGCCATTTGGACGCCCTCTTGGAGATCAGAAAAGACACAATTTGGGCTTCTTGAGGACTTTTAGTGTGTTACTTTATACATATTTATAGACCTATCATACCAATATTATCTGCTCGGTGTGAACTCTGTCCATGTTATATGATCATGTCGTTGATGTCCAATAGGTTGATTGTCTCTTTGCACTCAAAGAGGTTCTAGTTTCATACTGCTGATAAATGACTCTTATTTTCCATCAGTTCATACAAAGCCTAGACATGTTCTCACCACTGTGTGATTTATTAATATTATGTTACACAACGTGTACAAATGGTGTAGGTGGATCCGAATCAAGACCAAAGTCACCCCCCCCCCCCCCCGCCCCGCTCATCGCATCATTAAAACAAATTTGAGCAAGGCGTTGTTTGTTAAGCTACTCAGATATCGTTCACTGTTTTCCAGTTTTCGAATCCCCCACCCCCTCCCTATTCGGGCGATTCTGCGTCCGCCTTTGGAAATGATCATGATACATCTCTTTTGTAATTGAATTAATTAATTTGTTGAACAGTTACTTCCTCATACTTATGAATAATAATCACTGCGAGATTTACATTGCGATTGATCATAGGCTTTGTCACAGGAAATTGCATCAGTTATGTTTGGAATCATAGCATGGTTTTCCCAATGATAATTTCCTTTCCACATATCACAAGTGAAGCTTTTCTGAACAGCTATCGTAATCCACTGAAAATAAGCACCATGCCTGTGACAGTTTACAACATACGGATCAAGGAGTTTCTCCCATTTCTCGTATTGCCTCTTGTTGTCGAGGCTTCAAATCATTCGGGAACAGCACATCAACCAATCTGTCATGGTGATGGAGCCGATAGAACTTCAGAATGTAAGGAAAATAGAAATTTTTAATATAATATGCAATTGAGGCACAAATATGAAAGTTGATGGATATCACGTTTTGTTTGCTAAGTGTTTTGTAAGAACAAAAGGATTTTTCAATGCATTAACTAGCTTAAATTTAAAAAAAAAGAATGAAAAACACCTTTCTCAGTTTTAAAGACAACATATGCCATAATGTATTAGTGATTGCAAGGGCGTCAACAGCTTCTGAAAAGTGGGGGGGGGGGGACACTGAGCGAGGGAGGTGTGGAAGGGGGTGCCCTCCCTCCCACGGTAGGGACTTTTTGAAGTTTTGCCATCGAAAATAGGCCTTTTAATGCACTGTGTAGCAGAAATCAAGCCAATTGTATCATGCTGTTAAAAGCTTATGCAGTGGATTCTCATTATAACAAGCAGTAATATTACAAGCTCTCATAAGTAGAAGGGAATTTCGCAATCACAAATTTTCAGATAACCTTGTTGTTACCCTGATAGAGCAAGGTTTCGATATAAATCAAAAATTACAGCGAGGTAATTACCAAGGAACTTCAGCACTTCCCGAAAATCTGCCTACGAGGTTCCTCTGATTTGATGAAATCCTCGGCAATTCTTTGAGGGCTCAATTCTTATGCTTATGCTGCGTACGCAGGACTGCACCCGGTAGCGCTGCGCAAGGCCTATAATTAGGCCCAGGCCCCCCTCGGGCCTGGCGCGAAGGCCGGCTATAGGCGAGATCTAGAATAAAATTTGTAACTCGATCGCGCCATGGCAGTGCTGCATGGCGAGGGAAGAGGATTGGGATGATTTCAACAAGGCAACAAATGTCAACAAGGGCGGTTGAACATTTATATATATTGAGTATTTCTCAAACTCAAGGCATGCAAAAGAACAAGATGGAAGTGCTTTTCAGGTTTTTAGTAATGGGTTTGAACCCCAAAAGTGGGGGGGGGGGACATGTCCCCCCTGTCCCCCACCTGTTTACGCCCTTGAGTGATTGCTTTACCGACACCGTGTACATTACATAGACGGGGTCCGCTCGCTATTCATAAGAACCGCTATTCATTTAACACGCATTATGAATATCGGTCCTTATGAATAGTTATGAATAGTGGTCGTTAAGACTGGATGTTCTTATGAATAGCGAGGTAATTTGCCTATGGTTTGCTCGCTATTCAGAAGGACCGTTTTTCGTACAAAACCGCTATCCATTTAGTCATGCGTTATGGATAGCGGTCCATATGAATAAGTGGTCCTTATGAATAGCGGTCCTTATGACTAGCGAGGTTACCCCAAACAGACCTACTGTTTTAATGTCCGTTTACAATCATAGTACCAAGTGAGTCCATAGGCGCAAGGGCACAATTTCGTGAAGAGAGGGGGGGGGGGGGGTTGACCGCCTCGAACTTGCCATAATTTGTTCAATTTTCCGAGCAAGAGAAGCTGGATTTTTTTTTTTTTTAAGGGAACACTGTATAGTAGTAAAATGCTAGTTGGTCAACAAAATGCTATTTGGTCAGCAAAATGCAATCGATGCATATAAAAATTGCATATCCGGACACCTCGCGGCCCGAATATGAGGTAATAATCGCCAAATAATGGGAGGGGGGGGGGGTCTATGGTCCACAGCCACCCCCCCCCCCCCCCCGCGCCTCGTATACTTATAAGAGTATCGCCTCACCCGACGATGAATACGCTCATCACTTCAACATAGCACTTATCGCTACGGTCTTGCAAATGTACAGAATGTACGAAATAATATGCAATCTAATTAACTATAATTCACATGAACTTATCCGCCAATGCCTTCTCGATTTTCTCCATCTACTGTATTCTCTTCCCTTTAAATGATTCCTTCTGTATATGCAAAACACGTACTTATATAATGATGTTCTTTCAGCAACTTGTGTTTAATTGCTAAGGGCGTTCCCAGCACAAGCTTTGCTTTCCAGGTTTTCGCCTCCATCTTTATTTCTGAATTATTTACTGTGTTGTACTATATGTTCACCACATTGCTAGGCATGTATCCTTTGTATATAACATTGTATACAGATTTAAGTTTTTTTTGTTCTTTTTTAATGCTATATAGCAAACACAAAGATGTACATTAATATATAGAATTATGTTACCACCCATAGGATTGCCCCAAAATGAAAATTTATTTGAAATATAAGATTCGGACATTAGGTGCAAAATAGTGCTTGTAGCTGTGCCTATTATGGATAAGAAACCACAACCATAAACGATCAACTCTCAAACCATACAGAATTTCAAAATATTTGTTCGTTTAGCATAATTCGTAGTCTATTGTTTAAAACATATTTATCCAGTTTGTTTCGTATTTGCCTATCTAGTTCTACAATTAAAATGGTACTCTATTATTATTATTATTATACATATTTAACATAATAGGTCCTACCTGTAAAGGCTGAATTTGAGATGTTTTATGTGTTAAAGTATTTAGAACAGAATTGACTGGTCTGTTTTTAATGACCATAAAACTTCTAAATCATAGCACTGTAACTAATTAATTTATTTTTTAAAAAAGGAAAACAATCAGTGATCATCATTATTACTCCAATTTTTTTTCCACCAGATTTGACATACATGGGATGCTATAACCACACTTGCTTCAAGAAAGGGTCTCGTTTTACTGTTATGGATATTGACGAATGTACTATTATTTGCAAGAATGAGAGCCATCACTTTGCAGCATTATCTGATGGGGCTGCCTGTCGTTGTGGAGGTTTTATCTGCAACCGAAATGACACCGTATGTGATATCAAATGTGGTGTACCATGTAAATCTCAGACTACTGGGTTCAAAACATGCGGTGGAATGGGTTTCATTCAAGCGTACATGCATGGTAAGATTTTATATTTTCCTATTTTACATTTTTGAATGAAATGTTCATCCAAATTTCAGTTCTACAATGGAAGTTGAATAGTATCTAACAATTCACAATTTTCACTGTGATAGCATTTCCTGACAAGATTTTCAATTTCTATTAGAAACCTTTTAAAAGTAGATCTACTAGGGTTTTGCATGCCATGGTCTTGAAACTATAGCTAAATAGTTTTATTACTTTGTCTTAGAATGTAAGGAAAAGTGTCTAAAAGACAAAATGTACCAGCGTTTGATAGTTTAAAAAAAAGTAATGTTAATAACCTAAATTATATTGGCAATACATACGCGCCAGTACAAAAGGTCAAAAATAGTAGATATAATTGTAATTGTATTAAAATACTTTCGAAAAAATGGTAGAAAATCGTTTACTACAAACTCCATCAATATTGCAATCTTACTTGAATGAATTAGTAAACTGGTCTTCTAATAATAACATGAAACTCAATCCCAATAAATGCAGTGTTATCAGAGTTACATTTGTCAGAAACCCACCTTTACCTGAAGTATTATACATCGGTGATTCTTCTCTTAAATATGTTGAAACTGTCAAAATACTTGGTGTATATTATTCAGTCGAACTTGAAATGGGATACTCATATTGCAGATATTTTAAAAAGATGTAACAGGAAATTGAATATGTTTAGAATGGTCAAACAGTATAACCTCCTGATGTCTGATCTCATACAAATTTATGTTGGGTATATTCGTCCAATCTTGGAATACTGTGTACCACTTTTTAATGGTGGACTTACTATTAAACAGGTAGGATGTTTAGAGAGAATACAGAAAAGAGTGTGTAAAATAATTCTTGGTACAAATTACGTAGATTATGAAAATGCTCTTACAAAATGTGAATTAGAACGGTTAGAAACTAGGCGAGAAAAACTATTGAGTGCTAAATCTTTATTAAATAGCACACAATGTAAAGACTGGTTACCAAAAAAGAAAAATGTTTCCATTTCTTTAAGACATATATCAAATTTTGAACAGTTCAAATGCAAAACGGTTCGATTCAGAAAGAGTGCAATACCACATTTCATAGATCTACTCAATTCCCAGTAACGTTCATTATATTTCTCCTTAAAAATTTTACAGAAATATAAATTATTGTTTTATAATCTCTGTGTCAGTTTTAATTTCAGTCCAATTTTAATATTCTGATTTGTATTCATGTTTTTTATTTACTTATTTTGTTATGTATATTGCCATTCTTATTTCATAATTATGTTATTTTTATCCATGATCAATTTTTATGTTTTTCTGCAATGTAAACATGCTAATTTTAGCCCTTGAGCTGCCAATCATGTATTGAATTTTATCTGAAAAAAGCCATTACTTGAACTTGAACTTGAACTTGAATAAATTACTTCCCATCAATGACAACGGGACATCCCACTTGAACGATAGCCTACGAGACCCATACCATATAGGTCTTATGACCCAACAGTCATTGACAGGAAACCCTATAAAATCCTAGATGTGGTCAATAATGTATGGGAGAAAATAGATTGGACTTATGTACAACCCCCACCCCCTCTTGTCTATCTCTCTCTCTCTCTCTCTCTCTCTTTCTATTCCTTTCTCTCTTTGACTCTACTTGCTTGCGGTTGTGTTTTGACGTATGTCGTATAGAATAATATAGTTTACATTTCAATCCATTGCTTCTAAGGCCCCATTTTTATCAAACTTGTTATTAATAACAAGTTACAATAATTGCTCTCTCTCTCTCTCTCTCTCTCTCCCTCTCCCTTCTAAAAATTTCTGCAAACTTTCCATCCAGAGTGTTCTTCATCTCCTCCCCCTACTCCTCTTCCCCTCAATCTTTCCTGTCAGTGCAAAGTTCTCCAAGCCACCTTTACGTACATTTGTCCCATAAACTTCATCTGCTAGACATTAGCTCGCATATCAGTTTCCTTTTTACTCCAGCTTTTCTCAGGACTTTGCGCAGATGAATTCCGCGTACGCAGCCACTTTTGCGCAGGCATTCACCAATGATGCGCCATAAGCGTACATTTTTTTATGACTATTAAAATTATTTCACTAAAATCGAGATAAAATAAATCTCAGAATACCACCCCGGTTTCACTGCAATAAGTTAGCGCTGGATAGATGTAACAGTTTTGTACCGTGTCCTGGTCCACATACTCAGTGCACGATTTATGTTATCTAGTTTTGAAAATGCCGATTTAGCAAGGGCTATCCTTCTTTTGGTCACCTTCTCACATCTGACATCTTCAGTAATCATGCTACCAAGGTAGTTAAAGGAAGAGACTTGTTTGATTATTTGTTCTTTCAATTTCAAGTTGCATCTTGGACTGCTCTTCTTTGAGACGACTCTTTTTATAGTTTATATCTAGCCCCATTCTATCATGTTCTATTACTACTACATTTAGGAGTCTCTGGAGATCCTCTTTTGACTCTGCTAGTAACACATCATCTGCATATCTGTTGTTTGTGATCGAATGTCCACCCACTCGTATTCCATTTTCATTCTCCAGTTCTCTGAGAATGATTTCACTATAGAGATTAAACAAATCTGGTGACATAACGCATCCCTGTCTGACTCCTTTTTTTTGATGTCCGTATATCCACTACACTCGCCTTCTACCCCTTTGCATGCAGATTGGTTTCAGTAAAGGCTTTGCAGCAATCTGAGATCTTTACCATATTATGTCAAGTTTAACCAACTCTTCAAATAACTTTTTGGGTCTTACTTTATCAAAAGCCTTTGAATAGTCGATTAAACACATGTACTCATCTTTCTGCATTTCTATAACTCTCTCCTCAGCACGTTTTCATTCTCATTTTCATAAAATTAATCTTACGTAGTCTTCATTGATGTTACTTTTTTTTCTCTCTCTCACAACTCAAACTTTAATGCACTTTGTTTTGCTTGTAATGATCGAAAAAAAATTATGCACTAAGTTGTGTTGTCAGTTATTTTGAATATTGTCAATTTCATAATACTTATTGTTATATACTTTGAACAATGAAAATGTAATGAAATAAAAATCTAAATCTAAATCTAAAAAAAATAAAAAATAAAAAAATATATTGCATTCCTAGTGCCAGCATCTTCTACAAAGCCGAACTGTTCCCTTCCGATCTCTGGAGTTATTCTACTTCTTGCTCTTGATAGCAGTATTCTTAAAATAATCTTGGTGATATGGGATATAAGATTAATCGTTCTATATTGTTCATAGTCCACAGCTCCGGGTTTCCTCGGGAGTGCAATGAAAATGGATCTGCCCAATTCATCTGGAAATTTCCATTCATTATGAATTTTGTTGATGACTCCTGTTAATTTTTCAATACCATACCGGCTGTTTTGTTCTTTTTCATCTTTGACATTGCCATGCGAACTTCTGATTTAAGGATTTTTGCTCCGTCAGTTGTCTCGAAAGCTTGGTGTTGCTTCTCTATTGTCCTGAAAAAGCTAACCGATATATTCTGTGCACCTACTCATCATGTCCTTCTTCTCAAAAAGCTTTGGTCCATCTTTTCCTTTGATACAGCCAGGGTTTGAACAACCCCACTTTCTGCCCGAGATCTCATTTATCCTATGGTATACTTTATGGCTCTTGTCAAATTGAGTTTCAATTTCTGCGCTCTGGTCATTTAGCCTGCTCTCTTCTGCCTTCCTACATTTCAGCTTAATTTGTCTGTCCAGATCTCTGTGATCATTTCACTTCCTATCTCTGATTTTCTGCCTTTGTTTCATCATTAATGGTATCTTCTCTGTCATCCATTTTTTTTTTTTTAATTCTTCTTTTTCTTCTTGGCACACACTTTTGAGCTGATTCTACCAATATGTTTTGCATTATCTCCCATGTGTTCTCTTCACCTTTATCTATAAGCTCCTCAAATCTATTATTTACTTATATGGTGTACTCAAGACAAATGTCTGGTTTATTCAGCTGTTCAAAGTCTAGTTTCTTCTCAGTTTTTGCTGGTTTCAGTTTAGCCTACATTGGAGTGTGCATATCACAGGTACATGATCGCTCCCACAGTCAGCCCCTAGGTATGTCTTTGATTGTTTCACTGTTCTTTTGTATCTATTGTTTATGGCAATGCAGTCTATCTGTTCCTTGCGATGTCACCAGGACTCTTCCACGTACAAACTCTTCTAGGATGCTCTTTAAACCAAGTATTTGTTGTGAACATGTTTTCTCCTTCACACCACTGAGCTACTGAAATCCTTGAATCTGATTGGCTAAGAGCAGATTTGTCATAGAACTGGGTCAGTTGTTATTAATAACAAGCTTTATGAAACAGTGCCCTGGTATACCATTTTAAGATAAAGTTGAGTTCTAGTCACGAGATTACACTGTCAAAGAAACTGTTGTGAATCAGTTGGAAAGAATGATAATGAGGTACGAAAGCATATGACGTATACTGTAAGAATAATCAAAATTATAAGAAATTGACTTGCTGAAAGTGACATTCACGACACTGTCTGCACAGAAATATGTGTATGGGACTACACCCACATGTGGTATGAAAATTTGGTCCGAAAGCTATTTTGTCATATTTCGAATATGAGGGTATTTGAAGAAATGTCCTTTTCAGGTGACACTTTTTTATGATATTCTTCAAAAATGGCACAGAAATAATGAGAAAGCTCACATTTTTTTTTATTGTTTATTTATTTATTTTTTATTTTTGTTTAAAGCCAGAACATAACTTCTCTTTCAGCTTGCTTTACGACCTTCAAAGGCGAATATCCGGAATATTAGTCTTATTCAATCTCGTCTTTAAACATCTCCGTTACAGATTTTTCCTCTTTTTATTGCATTTCTACATTTCTATTGTTGTCGCGTCCTTTCATTTTTACCATTGTCCGTCAGTTATTAACAAAAGTGGTCAATTATAGACTAACAATTGATACGTTATCTGTTTCTTATCATTTCAGATTTGCCATTCAAGAAACATGCAGGTATGTATTTTTTTTTTTCACTCTCAATGTGCCATTGCTGCAATTTTTCACAGACTTTACACACAAATCAAATAGAAGAGTATCTATGTGGCATGAAAAGAGCTAATAAGTGTTTTATTACGATAGGCCAATTTGATACCATGTAGTAAATATGATAGGGCAACAGAATTATTATTTGTTGTTGTTTTTTTTTTACCCGATACAGGGAACTTTATTTCACACAATTAAAACCACAATTATAGACACATAAATAAATAACGTAGGAACATTATCTCAAGATATTCATTAACTCTTACTGTGCCAAGGGGTTTAGCTCTATCCAAAATTTTACAGAATGTGACCAATGCTTACTTTTCAAATGTCTGCACTTCATTAACCGTGTATTATTTCACAAAATACTGTGTACAAAACTAGTGGAAAATTTATTACAATTTCTTATGATACCAAACATTGTTACTTCACCCAACTTCATGCATAAAAATTACTGAAAATTACATTTGAGTTTCTTTTCTGTCCATTATATTTTTTGTTTCCCATTATTTTACTATTGTTTAATGTTGAAATAAGATGATTTTTTTTCTAAATCTGCAATTTTCTCTGAAAGTTTTTATGGTAGCATATGATTATCATGATTATAATCATATATTTAGAAAGCTTGATATATGCTCAAAATTTGGATATACATTGACCACCATATACCTTTCCTGTGGTCGAGCACTTGGTGAATGAAAATGACAAGTCTATCTGTCACATATATATCACATCGGCACTGAAAGAGCCGTAATACTGTTTAAATAAAACATCATTCATGTTTCCAATCTTTCAAATAACTCTAATATTTACGTTCCTACTCTTTTTCAAGTACTTAACATGGGTTTTATAAATGACATATTCAACAATATTGATCATAACATTTTTATTTGTCATATCCAATTACCATAATATTTTCATTCATATCAATATCTGAACCACAAAGTTGAAATATCAAACGCATTAGAATTTTCCAGAATACTTTACATTTTTTACATTCTAGAGTCAAATAATTTGTTGTTTCAATAACTTTACAATCTTCACTAAAAAAAATTTAAAAAAATTAAAACATATATTGCTTTCCATTTGTACGTACCGGTTATATCTCGATGGCATAATTATATGCAAGAGTTCAAAGTTTAACTGTTCAATTTTATTTATTGTATTTCATATAATTTAAACATCAGATCTGAATCGCAATTATAATTGGATGGCAACACCAGCCGCTGTTGCTTGCCAGGAGTTAAAAACTGATGAATTAACTTGCTTTGTCCCTACAAACAGCGAATACAAATGTTTTGCTTTTATACTTGAAATGTTTAAGTGATCACCGGCTGATATTTGTATAATGTTGGGTTCTTGTGGCTGGCATAGGTCTTCTTCTCTCGTACGTAATTTATCTAACCATGGTTTCTGAAAAGATTTCTTAAGTTTTATAAGCTTAAAACAAAACAGAAATTTGGGTAAGTTATATTAGCAACCCATATGATTCACATCATTCCAGTATCCTTAAAGTTACACACTTTTCACTTTCAAATTTCCGCTTTTTGCCCAAGACTTGAAAAAAGCATCCGATTATGAAAGATAATGTTGCTGTTATTCCAAAGTATCTCGTTTTCAATATTTTCAACTTTAGTGGTTTCCACATATTTCAGGACTGATCAAGTACAGAGCAAAAGAAAGTAAAGGAGCTCGCTGGGTAGGAATTTAGGAACATTTCTTTGTAATTTTATGTATGGTATCTTCTTATTTTTTTTAACAGAAAAAAAAAAGGGGAATTTTTTTCCGAACATTTTTCAGGAATTTTATGTATTATTATTTTTTTTTTTTTTTTTTGAGCAACCAAAAAAAAGGGGGATTTTTTTTTTCCAAACATTTTCCAGGAATTTTATGTATGGAATCTTTTTTTTTTTTTTTTTTTTTTTTTTTTTCGACAAGATGTTCTTTCCTAATTTCCAAAAACAAAAATAGAAATAAGCTGCCCGAATATGAAGTTTTAGTTGCCCGAATATCAGAACTTTGAAAATCCTCGGGGGGGGGGGGGGGGGTTAAGGTGCAACTTCATTTTTTACCCCTGGCGTAAAAAGAAAAAAATCGTTTCCAGGGGCCTCCCCCTCCCCCAATCCACTCCACACCATGCAAACACCCACCTTAACACATCACCTTCCTCAACCGGCAAACATCCACACACGCGTAACTCCAAGGTCCCCCCCCCCCCCCCCCCCACGTAAATGCACAATCAGATCTGTGTTGCGTTTCCAACGAAAGGGGCAAATGACTCAATTTTTCCCATTTCCTATAATGAGTATTTAGTGTTCCTTTCTGCTCAGCTGTTTTTCTTTCTTCTTGTTTACTTTCTACTACTCGTTTCATAATATCTTGTGACGTTAAATTCATTCTATTGCAACTAAACATAGGGCGTCACTAGAATTGCCGTCGGCCACCTCTGTCGGCCAAAAAAATGGGGAAGGTGAAAAGGGGGAGAGGGAAGAGGAAAGGGAAAATGGGAAAAGAGAAAGGAGAATAAAAAAGAAAAGGAAAAAGGAAAGGAAAGGAAAACAAAAATATAAAGAAAAGAAGGAATGGAAAAGGGAAGGAAAGAAAAAGAAGGAAAAATTGGCCAATTGTTTCAGCCCCTGCCCCCCCCCCCCGAGGATTTTCAAAGTTCCGCTATTCGGGCAACCACCACTTCATATTCGGGTAGCGGAGTGAGGTGCCAGAATATCTACCTATTCGGGCAGCGAGGTTCCCAGATAATTATGAAACTTCTGTAAGTAACTTCTGTACATTTTCTTTACGAAAAGTTTTGACAATTTTGCTCGCTCGCTTTTAGAAATTAAAAAGTTGATATTCGGGCAAAAGGCGTCAGACCTCTTCTTGCGAAAATTGGTCTGTATGATCAAGATCTCTACATCTGTGATTTTCTTTTATTATTATTTGTGGCGAAGGGGGGGGGGGGAGAGATTAGAGATTAGATTATTTCATTTTTTGTTTTTGAAGATAAGGCTGCAGCATTTTTGTCAAAAGAAGAAAAAACTTTAAACAAAAGATTCCATCCTGAAAAATGTTTGGAAAAAAAAATATTGGGGGGGGGGGGGCTTGCTCAAAAAAACAAAAACAAAAGCAAAAACATACATGAAATTTCGGAAAATTGTTCGGGGAGGGGAACTTTTTTTTTTTAGCTCAAAAAAAAAGATACCATTGCAAAATATTTTCGAAAAATTCTACCGAGCGAGCCGCACCGCGCAACGCCGCGACCTGATTGTTTAGTAAAAGCCAAGTAAAAGTATGGAATCTTAGCCGTTTGGCATATTGTTTTCATATCTCGCTTATTATAGTTAAACTGAAAACATAATGGTATCCCCCTACCTTGTTTCGCCAGTAAGAAAATAAAATGTTTCACAAAGCATTCCCCATAGCAAAGAATCCACTTATCCATGAAAGTCTCAAAGAATAGATTTTTGCTTGTAAATCAATCATACCTATACCCCTTTTGATGACTTTATTTATACATACATTTCTTTTTATTCTTTCTTTTTTGAGCCCCATATAAATGAGAAAATCAATTTATTTAGTATCCTGACAACCTTTATGTGGTGTTGGGACAGCAGTTGCAACATATAGAGGTGTCGTGGTCTAGTGGATACGTCACCGGACTGTGGATCACATGGTTCGCGGTTCGAGTCCCGCCGCGGCACTAATGTCCTTTGGCAAGGCATTAATCTACATTTGCCACTCTCCACCCAGGTGTTAAGTGGGTATCCGGTAGGATGCGAATGTCATTGTGACTGGAATAGTATATGTGCGCCATTGAAATGGCCGCCAGACTGGAATGCTCCCTAGTGGAGTGGAGAATGTGCACTATAAGTGCAGAATCGTAACTGGATCCAATGACCGGGGTAATAATACACTGTAAAGCGCTTTGATCAGTTACTAACTGGAAAGGCGCCATATAAATGCAGGTATTATTATCATATGTGATGTGGGACGCTACTACTACGACTTTCCCATATGTTAGATTACACATCTTCCACAATCATATCTAATTTTTTTTTTCCTTAACTATTCGATCCCAATTCAAATCTTGCACTTCCTTAACACCTTTCGAAACATAAACCCCTAGACCATGTAGACATTTAACAGGCTCATTTGAAAAATGCATCCAATTCCATATTAGTAGATCGTGAACTAGACATCATTTTCGATTTTTCTGATCTCAAAGAACCCACAAAGTATCGTCAGTGTATTGCATGATCTTGATTTCTTTGTTATCTCCCATAATACGTTAAATCGAAATACATATATCTTGTATATTTTTTTTTTCTACCCTTGCGGCTAACACCTCCATGATTATTACAAATAATACAGCATAGAGCGGGAATCCTTGTCACACCCCCTTCTGGGGAGCGTTTCATCAAGCGTTTTGTCAGTGATTTTTACTGACAAATTCGCTTTTATACAAAGTTCGAAGCTATGAAATAAAGGTATTGTTAAATACAAAATTTTCAAGCGTCTTAAACAAATACGAATGACTCTCGTTATCAAAAGCTTGTTTAAAATTGATAAACATAAGAAACCCTGAAACATGCTGAAAAAAACAATAATCAGTGACGTCCTGTACAAGATGTGCATTTTCGGTCGCCATGCGACCATTCATAAAACCGGCTAGGTCGGATGACCTAGTGATACCTATCACGTCTTTTAATCTCTACAACAGAGCATGAGCTGCAATTTTGTAATATATGTTTAATAAGAATATAGGTCGCCAGTTACTCAAATAAGTCTTAACCCTTTTTATATAACAGCGTAAGAATTGTTTGCTGTTGTGACCATGATAAATGTTGATTAAGGAACCCTTTGTTTAGACTACCCACAAATTATTTGATCTCTTCCCAAAAGCACCTGTGAAGTCTACAGTAAGTCCGTTGCTACCTGGCGACTTATTGATATTCATGACCTTTAAACGCACTCCAACATTCTTCTTCTGAAAGTAAACCTTTACAACTATCTGCCTCTTCTTCGGACAGAGAATTCAACTCAAGATCACCAAATGATTCATTAAAGTTGTTATTTTCTTTTTCATCATTACAGTGTTTAGAATATAGATCAGTATACAGTATAGTATCCATGTATATGTTGTTATATATATCATCCTTGTAAACTTTTCCATTTACATCATTTACTTCCACGCAGTCCGTCTCTTTCTTTTTTACTATTTCTCTTTTCCAATTGTTAAAAAAAAATATTTTGTTGACTTTTCGCCCTTTTCCCATCGTTCCCTAGACCGAATAAAATCACCTTTACATTTATAAGTGTACAATCTGCAGAAAGCCTGCCTCAATGTAAATTGTTTTTTCGCAGGATTGAATTTCCTCCACACATTATGTTTTGCTGAAAATTCTTTGGTTTGGTTTTGGTATATACACATTAGAAATTCCATTCTTTTTTTTTTCGAAATTTCTATTCTGTACACAATCATAATCTTTTTCAGCCGACAACGTGGAATCCTCGCTTACGCTATCATTATCGCTTTCGCTATTGCTGCTGATCACCAGTGCGTCTTCTTTGCTGTTATTAACGCGTCTTCTGTTAAAGAGACAGTAAACTGGAGCCCTAAATAGCGCCATCTTTCAACAAGATGTTTAAGTGTCTGTGCCTCTCACTTTACCATCATGCTTCATTCTAGTTTGCAAAAGCTTGGAATGTACCTGCACACAATTTTCATCAATGACAAGTCAAAAATAATAGTTTGAAATATAAAATTTGCCTATTATCCAAACAAGCTGTTTGTCAAAATTCCGAATAAAATGCAATTAATGTTCAAATTATAATCTAAATTTAGCAATCACTGTAATGTGTCGCTGTTCAAGTTCTACCAGTTTAATGCCACTTTAAGCCTTTGCGCTCTGTTATCGGTCGCTCCATCAGACGCATACGACATCGTTGGACGATCTCCGATTTTACGTGATAGATTGGAAGAACTGCTGTTAGTGACTGCGTTTGGATGCGTTTTCGTCATGATATCAGCTTGTTTGGCGTTTCGCTTCTTGTTGACTAGAAGGCATCTCTTTTGCGAGCGTTGATTTATCTAGGAGGTGATGTATCGCTTTTTGCCAAGTTGTTACGTAACGCTTCCGTATGCTCGTTGTCAGGGCAAGCACTTCTCATGTGCCCAGACTTATTACACCTGATGCATTTGACCTCACCTATACAGGTGGATACATGATGACCGACCTCTAAGCATTTGGAGCATTCCACTAGCCCGCGAGTGGATTGTTCAGGTTGATCGTCATGGTCATGATGGTATCAAGGAGTTACTCCTTGATGGTATACTCTGCCTGTAAAAAAATTGCCAAAGGTAATTTTCCTTGGTAGGGGGTTGGTTGGCCGAGTAATGTATAGGATTCTGTCCCTCATTCAAATAATTGGTCAACTGGCCATTTACGTGTAACTTTTGTCAATAGATTTCCCCTTTGATCTCATGCTTTCGTGCTAGGATTTATTGACGTCATCGCTGAGAGACAAGAGATGTCTTTAACGACCACCCTTGTCAGATGTTCATCCCTGACCTGGTTAAAGGGTTGACGTCATGGGTAGGCACAGAGTTACCACGTAATTCAAGGCCGTTTGCATGCAATAAGAAGGACTCTGTCCTCGTGTGAACGAAGATAAATTCTCCACAAGTGCCGAATTTCTTGAATACCATAGATGTTCTCGGGGTGTGTAACCTCCTCTCCTGTAAGAGATTTCTAATCTATACATCTGATATCGTTTGAACGTAGAAACATCGGCTTGGGCCCTTGAGGCAAGAATGCCCTCTGGAGTGGTGTCGCCTTCTCAGCATACATGTTACACGCAAAAAAAAGTAATCGGTTTATACTCACAAAACGAGAAACGTAGTGTAAGATAAGTTTAGTGCAAAAGGTCGACCAAGCTTTAAAATAGATCTTCCGGATATTTTAGACTTTGATGAATTTCTGTAATCGTAATATTTCCAAGGATTTTGAACAAATTAAACAGAGGATACTACAGGGGTGTCTTGACACCTCAGTGCGTCCTCTATCCGAACCAGAATACAGAATATTATATATAAACTTTTCATATCCTTCTCTATTTCCATTTGCAGGTGCATACCATCTTGCTATCGCTATCGCCCTTGCAGTACTTATCACTTTGATCATTATCTTTGCTGGCGTCATAGCAATTTCTTGTTTTTCACGACTGGTAAGGGCGCCACCAATGGCAATACATAGGTCTCCACATCGCAGCAATTATTCGGACCATCGTTATTCAACTTATATAATCAACGATCCTAGTAGGGATGCTACCGATTACCAAGCACTGAACATGCAACCCATAGTGCTGGAAGGTACGGAGATCAGCTTCCAGCCTGACACACAGGAGACCACTGACGCTGGAACATCAGATCTTGGTTCTGGCGTATGCGCTGATCCAAAAGCAACTGGTGGTAAACATGTGACGCTCGACATATCTGAAGGTTACTGCCATCCAGGTGGATGCCTCGAGATAGACGAAGATCTATCCACCCATGAGTACGCGTGTCCTGTGGATATGAGCGCTATATAAGTAGCCATTATTATTATTATTATTATCATTATAATAACATAGACTGTTCTTCGCGTGCGCCTGTTGAAATCGGCATAATATTTTATATTTAGATAATTTGCCAGTGGTTGGGTTATCTGCATGAGTCCGACAAATTTTGAGCAGTTTTGTACCCATTTTATGCTTAACTGGATTATGATAATATTTCGCATAATTTTGAAGTATTTTTATTCGAATCATAATTGGACGATATTTTGTTATAATTATCCTATAAATAGCACTGAAAGATTCTTGGGTTGTTGTTGTTGTTTTTCTTTTGCTTGAGGCCGGTGTGGGGGCACAAAGTCTTTTTTTTTTTTTTTAGGAGAATACATCTAAAATCTATGACTATCAAAACTTTCCTAAGGAGAGAGGGGATATAAGGAAAGAAGATGTCCTTAGCTAAGGTATCCCACCCCCCCCCCCCCACTCTCCATTTCTGCTACTGCACAGCGGTCAACTATTTCCCAAATTTAAATAAGTAGGCAATGTCAAGTACTTAGGCGTCATTTATGAGGAGCAAATTAAATGGAACATTCTCACTAATAAGATGGTGACCGAAATAAGACAATAGTAAGCTTTATTGGTAGATTAAGAAGCACCTTAAATGAATCTATATTAAAACTAATGTATAATACAATTGTTCTTCCTCACTTCGACTATAAAGTTATGGCTCGGCCTGTAAATATTTAACTGAAAGATTACAAAAAACTCCAAAATTGTGCTAGACGTTTAATTTTGCATATCAGTCGTGACTCACGTATACCCATTTTAGAAATACACATTGTCCTTAATGACTGGGAATCGTTACACGGTAGGAGAAATCAGCATTTGGGTCATTCTTTGTAAAGTGAAACAAACGGTCACACACGTGACCATCTGATTTTGCTTTATTGCTGGAAACTCAAATTACATGTTGTTGATTTTTAATATCACCAGTTTCTTACGTGAAAAAGATTTC
This sequence comes from Heliocidaris tuberculata, assembly GCA_025618425.1. Classification (NCBI taxonomy): domain Eukaryota; kingdom Metazoa; phylum Echinodermata; class Echinoidea; order Camarodonta; family Echinometridae; genus Heliocidaris; species Heliocidaris tuberculata. The sequence continues at coordinate 20,216,441 of CM046841.1, forward strand.
CTTTCCATTGACAAAAACAAATCATTTCCCAACCATAATGTTTTTACTGAAACATTTAAAAAGCCTTTCTGGAGTGGTCACACACGTGACCTACCCAATTTGCACCTCTATTAAAGACTCGGGATTCTGTATGTTCTATATTGGATGGGGGGCGGTCGATGGGTGGATATTCGTAGGTCTTATGTATAACTACCATTGATCCAGCTGTAATTTTGTCTTGTGTCTTCGAATATTCTTGAAATTATTAATTATATTTCAAGTCTGATATTCATACAATCGATTTATATTTATGCCGGGGGAGGGGGGGGGGGTCATAAAGCTGTTCGTAAAGTTACGCATGACTTTACGAATGACTTAAATATGACAAGCCAAATGGGATGCTCAATCATTTTTAGCTGCATCAACTAAAGTTGAACTGTGTGCAGATGTAGATTAACATTCTTATTACAACAAACATTTTTGATGCAAAGTATATTTTTGCCATAATTTAATTGAGGTTACTGGAAATAAAGTCACACTTTGTCAAAACATCAGGACAAACTTTGGGCATTCTCTTTGGCACTTCATATTCAAGTCGTTCGTAAAATCATGCGTTACTTTACGAACAGCTTTATGAAACACCCCCTGGACCACTTGGAAGACCAGTACTGCCCTCCCCACCCCCCCCCCCCCCCCGGAAAAACTCAGTATCTAACATTTTTGTCGATTTTCACTTTTTTGCATAAAATTAGTGAGTAGACAATCCCTTTTCATGAGACACCTTCAGTTTTCTGAAAAAAAAGCTTTGGAAACCCATGTTTCCATAACTTATTTACAGTTACCTTACACTTTCCCCAATGAAAAACACAGTATCTACATGATGAGGATTTCCCCCCGAGGAAAAATGCAGTATCTACAAAGCTAATCTCGTACAAGACACTACTATTTTGATATTTGAATACTCTGCTGCTTATGTATTGGAAATATTACTTTCTTTGAAAAGGTACATGGTATCAAAATACAGCCTAAGTTGGATTTCGGAGTATGTAGGTCAAAGAGGGCGCTCTCTATTAATTTAAAGTAGAGTACCTACATAAAGAGAGTAGCGTATGAACTACTTTCCTGGGATTCAAAGCATATACTTCTCGACCGGGCAATTAAATGCTGACCTCCCTTGACACCCAGCGATCTACGTCATGGACATGAGTCATCGGGTGCGTTCATTTTATACAAAGGGGGTGTAGTTGCACTTTGAGAGGCGTTGTAGTTACCACCTCAAAATGAACGTTTTCACAATATACTCCATCACGGCTATTGGCATTTTCATTCGTCTCTTATGTCACTCTATTTTCTCTCTTATTTATATAGGCCTACACGCATCTCACAGTCCATCATTGTTGTTAGACAAATTATTTTTTCACTGTATACAAATCGAGTTACCCCATGGCAGAATGGCACAATCCAATAGACGTTGGTAAGTTCTTCCCACTAAAACAGTAATATCAAGCGATATATTTTGATCAAAATGTAACTAAAGTAGAAATATTACGCTTACATACGTAGCCTTGTCAACAACTTGTATATGCACCACCTCCTATTTAACACAGTTGTCCACAGATCAAGACAAATACGGTAATATCGTAGATAGAATGATAAAAAAAAAACCGTGGACAAGCAGACCTCTTCGCGAGCGCGAAATGCGTTCGTCCGTAATCCAATGCCTTTGCATGAACTATACTTGCGACACGTTCGTCAATAATGTGCCCAAAAATAAGAGGCCATTTGTGAATGAACAGCAAAAGTGCACCAAATTCCCGTCAACCAATCAGAATAATCCTTAGATCACTAGTTAGAGCATGTCATTGGCCACGATTTAGTATGCGAAATGGTTCAATAAATCATCTTGTTCGGAATTCCCACTCGATTGAATGAGGCGATGTAAGGTCAAAGTAGGGGAAAATGCTCTCTCTGCCATAGGGAAACGTCCGAGTTGAATGTAATAAAACTCTCTTTTAAAACCAAAAAGTGCAGTAGTTTCCTCACAAGTAATCTACGGGTTATTAACACCACATAATAGGATATAGTGTGAAGATTATTTATCCGGGCGAAATGATGTCAAATATCAATTTGTTTTAAAGCCCTCGTGTGATTTTAAGATAGTGTCATAAAGTGAGACAAGTTTTCACGTGTTATAGGACGCGGTGCGAAGTGCGCTGAGCAAATGTACTATAGTTCTTCATATGCGACAACTCATGATTTGAACGCCATTTTGTTTCCTCTGCTATGCAACATTTCTATTCAATTCCGATGAGCACCTGGCCTGGGCGTTCTCAATAGAAAGAATTCAAACGCCATTTTGTTTCTCGAAAAGTCAAACGTATATGTCGCTACTCTCTATATAAAGGTACTCTAATTTAAAGTCGTCTTTTTTTTTTCTTCTAAATCATATACATGTACGTATATAATGAATGGGTAACAAGGCATTCTCGTTTGGTCTTTGGTTAATAAGTAATTATAAGGAGTCGAATCAACTCTTCTTATTCTCGTGTAGATACTGCGTCTTTCCATGGGGAAACCAGGCATGGGCTGGGGCTTTCCACAAAGTATTTTCCTTTTTTATTTTTGATATCTTAAAAGCAAAACAAAAACTCAGTTTCCTATGTATGCAAGAACATAGACAGCTAGATAGACTATTTCTACATAAGGAAGGAATCTTCAGAAATATTTGATTTTCGAGTGGCTTTGGTAAAAACATAAAATGGTCAATAAATGCAGGTACTGCGTTTTTCCTGGGGAGGGGGGGGGGGAAGTAGTGTCGTGCCTGGCACACCTGGTGAGCGTTTCATCAAGCGTTTTGTCAGTGATTTTTACTGACAAATTTGCTCTCAGCCAATCAGATGCAAGGATTTCAGTAGCTTATAACACTTGTTGGATAAAATATCCGACACATCCTTTCATGAAACGCTCTTCTGAATATGGGTTATCCAGCCGTTTCATTCATAATCATATGTAAATACTTACATCGTACATATAATTGTGTGTGTGTGTGTTTGTTTGTTGTTGTTTTTTCATGAACGGAAAATAAATATTACTACTTGTATACTAGAACTATACGCTGATATATAAGTGTGCTTCCACGATATGATCATTCAACGCTTTAAAAAAATCACATGCAATCTCCATACTACTATGATTATTCCACTTTCCAGACCACTCCTGCCCTGCACAATCGCTCTTTTCTCTTACCTCGCAAGTCCCCCCCCCCCCCCTCCAGTTATTACAAAATTCTGCTTGTCCAGATGCCCTTGACCGAATTCTGTTCAAGTGAAAGTAGCTAGTGTGCGCCGGGGAAGTCCCACATTGTGATGTCATCTCTGAGGTATACGGAACATGTAATGACGATGGCTCATGTTGCAATCACGGATTGTAGTACCTAGCGGAGCATTACAGCTACGGCAAGGGTTCCATTGATTACAAACGTGCTGGTTGGATCGAGACACTCGACTATTCCTCGTATATCCTGTTGGCTTGTCAGTGCTAGGGAGTGCCAGTTTTGCCGTTTACAAAGACAGAGGCTTCGCCTTTTACTAACTTAGACAAAGTTAATAGTGAAAAGACGAAGTATTAGTACGTAGAAAAGTATCACTTCTAGAGATGATGATGTTTGGAGTTATTTCCAATCTGGTTGTGATTGTCTGGCTCATAGCCCGTGTGTCATGTTCAGCAGTCGTCAGGAACAAGAGACAATGGCCTGGTACCCAATGGACTGGGCTTGGTAAGATGAAAATAGTTATAGCCTACGTAGCCAGATTGTTATTATTATTATTATTATAATTATTATTATTATTATTATTATCGTCATCATCATATTCATCATTATTATTTCCCTCTGGCTCTGCCTTCTCCTTGTTTCTCGGTAATGTTTGAAATATTTTATGCTGATCAAAACTTTAGAGCATAATATTACATTTTAGGAGGGGAATTTATACGATTATGAGGGAACGCTCTCGGCCGAATGTGTAAATTTTGGAATTTGTGGTAGGGGAACATACAAGACTTTGCGGGAAATGCATGCTCTCTTTGTGTGCTCTTGTTTCAACAAAAAAGACGGTAGGGGAAATTATTAATTGTAACTGTCTCTGCGTAACCATAGAATGTCACCTTGCTTTTCTTGTGTGCCAAATATGCTCATACGTTAGTCTCCATGTTGGGAATATTATGTGTTATATAAGTATGATACAAACGGCTTTCACTAAACAGTCGGCTTGCATTCAAGCAACATTCAAGAAAAGTGGTGTAAATATTCAAAACTGAATGACAAGCGCCATTAAACCTAATCCAAGAAGAAGAAGAAGGGAGGGGGAAAAATGACCCGATGGCAGCAGGAAATAATTACTTGATTCATTATCCAACGAGTGAAACGATTGATGGATTAATTTAATAATTTCTCTCTCTCTCTATCCTTTGTTATGCTACGCTTTTTATCCTATCATTTATCTCCCTATTATTCTTCTTTTTAAAATCATTTCTGCTTTGTTTCATTCTTTCATCTTCTCTTCCATCTTTTCCTAACCTTTTCTATCCTCTCTCTGTTGTTTATGTTTTTCTTTGCATTATCATTCTATTCTTTTATTTCTTCCCTTATTTTACTTTTTTAGCCGAAAACGGGAAAATCATACTGATATGACACCTTTTTTCAATTTGCCTCCTTGAATACTTCCTGCAACTGAATGTTCTACCCAGTGAGCTGTGTCGCGACCTGGCTGTTTAGTAAAAGCCGATACACATGGTTGCTTCACTGTATAGCTGGCCTGTGTTTATTATGGGTCAAAGTTCAGTCGCGCGTAAGCGTTGATAATAGTCTGTTTTCGCAGATGATTTTCTCTCCTCTTCCAAACGCCTTATCTCTAAAGACGAGTCTGCTTTCTGTTCATACTACCTAAATTCACAGTATGGCTATACATATGGAAACGTGATATACACTTTTTCGCACTTGATAAAATACGCTCAGTTTTAGCTCAAGTACGCGTCATATGAATCAATCTTCATTTCTAAAACGATAAGTACCGTCATTTTAGATTTTTGTAAAAATGTTTTCCCCAATTTTGAGTGAGCGAGGACTGCTGGTCAAGGCCTTTTCTTCCTTCTGCTCTTGATAACTTCGCGCCAAATTAACCAAAGTCAAAAAGTGAAGCAGTAGCTGGAAGTTCAGATCATTCTGATTCTTATGATGTGACAGCTGTTTTGATTGGTTGGAAGAAAAAAAAACGCCGTTAGTTTTGGGTTCAATCACTGCTTTCGGTTTAAAATATTACTTCCCACCCCCCCCCCCCCCCCTCACGTGGCCTCTAATTAAGGCGTCTTGTGCTGCTCTATCTGTCGATTCCCTGGTCGCTCCTCGAAACGTGCGGAATCATCCTCTGATTATTGCGCGGGACGTTTGTGATGCAGAAAGTACTGTAGTAGTAGTAGTAGTAGTAGTAGCAGTAGTAGTAGTAATAATAATATTTGTAGTTGTAGTAGTAGGAGTAGTAGTAGTAGTAGTAGTAGTAGTGTTAGAAGTAGAGTGTAGAATCAGTTACAGAAGCGGTAGTATAGTAGTAGTAGTAGTAGTAGTAGTAGTAGTAGTAGTAGCAGTAGTAGGAGTAGTAGTAGTAGTAGTAGTAGTAGTAGTAGTAGTAGTAGTAGTAGCAGTAGTAGTAGTAGTAGTTGTAGTAGTAGTAGATGACACTATTGTCTCCGTCTACCCTCTTTTCAGATCCCTACGGTAGCTGCGGAAAACCCACCACGCCTATTCCACACGGTGGTATCAAGCTTTTCCCTATCTCTGACTTCGACGATCCACATGACAACTCGTGCTATACTATTTCCTCGGTCGGGTGTGAGCCCAAGTTCTACTGTAGTGACGGGTACGCGAAGAAGGGTGACTTTCACTTGGAATGTATCCGAGATCTTCATACCGGTGCTTACAAGTGGGAAGGAAGCATTCCAACTTGTGAGGAAATCAAAGCTCCAAGCATCCAGCTTTATGGTATGGAATAATGAAGTTTGTACAGTGTATTTTTCTCTTTTTTTTTTGCCCCCCCCCCCCACAACCACACCATTTGGTCTACCATCTAAGGTACTGGCAAATATTTATTTCATTCAGAAAATGATTGAAAATGAGATATTACTTTAAGGGTTTCCCAAATGATATTGGTTCAGTATACTTCATACTGCAAAACAAAAATCTTGTAAAATATCGTACATAATAATTATGTAATCGTTGCTGTTGTACTTTTTCATTGTTAATATAATCTTCCCTCATTTGCTTAATGTGTTAAATAATTATCCATTGCGCGTAAATTTAGTTTTGTTCTACTCTTCAGAAATGAAATGATATCTCATCCTGTATCTCAGTACAAGTACAGTATGATATACTATTATTTAATCTTGTATCGTGTTTTTTATGTATTTATAATTTAAATGTATGATGACTTTTGGGGCCACCATGAAATAAAATAAGCCTTAAATCAAATCCAGATCCCCATGATACTACAGGAAAAATTCTTTTCTTATTCAATGTGTGTTAGTTTGTTCGTTTTGTTTTGTTTTTTTCTTATCAGTCACTGGGTACGTTTATATCGAAATATGTGTCTTCGCATTATGTGCATAGCTAGAAGATGAAGGATAGTAGAATAAAGACCTTTTGTGTTCACTTGTAAATAACTCTCTCTCTCTCTCTCTCTCTCTCTGTATTCTTTGCAGTTATTCCTGGTCTCATTATTCCTGTGACTCTAATGTGCGCCGTCATAATGGGAGCAATCAGGCAAGTATAATTATTATTTATTATCACCTTGGTCATACAGGCTACTCTCGATATAACGAGCTTGCCGGGACCCAGCCTTTTTCCTCGTTATAACGAAACCTCGTTATAACCGAACATAATAAAAACAATAAGAAACATTTTTAAAAATGTTTGATTGTGTTTTCTTAGACTTCTATTGTATTTCAATGTCCAGAGCCGTCTTAGAAACGTATGTTTTCATATTGTAAAATGTTTCTTTTTTTTATACTCAGCGGATCACCCGGCATTGATATATTTTAACGTCTGAATGACTTGTGAAATAACATGAAAGGAAAACCAAACATTAAAAAGAGTACGAAACATGAGCAAACTGTGTGACTGTGTTTTCTTTGACTTATTTTATATTTTAATGTTCACAGCCGTTTTAGAGACGTACGTTTTCATACCATAAAATGTTTCCTTTTTTATACTTCGCGGATCGTGCGACATTGATATATATTTGCCGTTTGAATGGCTTATGAAATTACATGAAAGGAAAATCAAACATTAAAAAGAGTATGAAATACATGTGTGTTGTATGAGCAAACTGTGTGACTGTGTTTTCTTTGACTTATTTTATATTTTAATGTTCACAGCCGTTTTAGAGACGCACGTTTTCATACCATAAAATGTTTCCTTTTTTATACTTCGCGGATCGTGCGACATTGATATATTTTTGCCGTTTGAATGGCTTATGAAATTACATGAAAGGAAAACCAAACATTAAAAAGAGTATGAAATACATGTGTGTTGTATGAGCAAACTGTGTGACTGTGTTTTTTTTTACTTATTTTATATTTTAATGTTCACAGCCGTCTTAGAAACGTACGTTTTCATACCATAAAATGTTTACTATACTTCGCGGATCATCCAACACTAATATATTTTTGCCGTTTCAACGACTCATGAAATTAGATGAAAGGAAAATAAAACCATTTGACAAAAGGTGTAAATTTAGGTCCATACGATGCATGTCATGATTTTTCAGTAAACTGACTGTGATGGGACGTTATCTTAATTTACGGGAGGAAAACAGTTGATTCAGCTGAGGAGAGGACGGACGTCACATGAACATCGGGTCCATCACATTTTCTGACTTTGCCGCCGCCGACGTCGAACTTCCGGCTACAGATGTGCCCACTGACGAGGAGCTCATTGAAGAGGTCCAGCGCAAGGGAGATACGGAGGAGCAAGATGCTGATGACGATGAGGAAGGGGTCGATATCCCACCACCCCCACCGTCCATCCAAGAAGCTGCCCATTGCATCGATGTCGTCAAGACCTTTCTGTACAGTCGCTCGGAGGCTGAAGGCGAGCACTTCAATGCACTCTCCAAGTTAGATGAACTAGTCAGACTTTGCCGAGAGACAGGATACGTACAGCAAAAAATAACAAGTTACTTCAAGAAATGAAGCCATTGGACTCAGTTCTACATGCAAAGTTGCAACCTTCCAACCTTCATGAAATGTAAAAATAAAAAAATAAAAAAATAAAAAAAGGATGAAAAACGTATCCCCCATGAAGAGTACATGTATGTATAACAAACCTTCCCATAAACCCCTGACTTAAAACGTAAACTGGCACAGATTATACTAAACTCAACATTCCTAAAAGAGATGATTTATTATTAACTTTAACCACATTAACGAAAACACTGTATGTGCTAGGATTAAGATTGTTGAAAGAATAACTACATGTCTAAATATAAATGTGTAAAATAAAAGAATGATAAAAAATAAAAGAAATAAAGATGAAAGAAAGAAAAGAAAAAAAGAATATGAATAAAAGAGAGAGAAAAATGTTTTAAAAAAGAAGAAATGAAAAAATGAAAAGAAAAGAAAAAGAAAAAAGAAAAGAAAAAGAAAAGAAAAGAAAAAGAAAAGAAAAAGAAAAGAGAGAAAAAGAAGAAAAAAGAAAAAAAAGAAAAAGAAAAACAGAACTTGTCCAACCACTCATTCATTCAAGCCCAAGAGCCACGCCAGATTTCACAGAAGGCAGTGATTTTAATCAGTCTTTATTTAGCCAATCATGAAGCTCTAAAAAGCACACACCCTTTCCATACCTCCAAACTGATACACCTCGCACTCTTCCTTTCATTCATAAATCCATGTTCATGATGAAAGTGACTTTCAGCGAATCAATTCTGCTCAATTCTGCAAAGTAACAAGGCCCTTCACCTGGTCATGCACGTACATCGCGCACACTCTTATTCTCATTAATATTCATGAGCAAAGTGACCCGCTACCCAATCACAACATCTGCGTATTTCGGCTCAGCGACAGTTCCCTCGCTAAAACTTTCCACACTTCACGTGCCGCGGCTTTCTCGCCGATGATTGGCCAATCAATCGCTACGCAATATCTGGTGCTGTTGTGCACCTGTCGGCGAGGCTGTACAGTATTCTACCAAGGTTCTGTGATAACTCCTTGATTCTACCAAGGAGTGATAACTCCTTGATTCTATGTAGGTACATGTGTGTATAATACGTTGTATAGCTAGCGCAGTAGTTTCTGATGTGCGTGCCTGGTCATAATGTAAGTTTTGCTTCTGCATATAACTGTCTTATCATGCAGAAGGCAGGTTGTAAACAATGCGTTCGGCTGATTTTTTCCTTCCTCGTTATAACGGGACACATTTCTTATTATTTTCTTTGTCTTTTGGTCAACAGAATAAGCTCGTTATAACGAAAATCTCGTTATAACCGTGCTCGTTGTAAGCAGGTTGGTGCGCCATTGGGTTGCATGTAAAAAAAAATGGGACCGGGAAAATGTCCTCGTTGTATCCGTGCTCGTTATATCGAGAGCAGCCTGTACACACATAATTATACATGTGTGGGTGTGTGTAAATATATATATATATATATATATATATATATATATATATATATATATACACACATAAATGTGTGTGTATGTTTGTGTGTGTTCTTATTTCACGTATTGGCACTGAAATTTTGAAAAAGAAAAAAATTGTGTGATGACGTAGACAATGACAAAGAAGGTGTGTACACACGGTTAATGCATTTATAGCCATTCGGCATTTTATTACTCGATTTTTTGACGCTCCAAGCATCTTCTTCAGGAGTAAAATAAATGATAAGGTATCATAAAATTTAGGGAAATAGTTATAGTGCACGCATTCTCATTCAAATAAAGGTTGCTTGGAACTGTAACTATAACGATAACTATTTCAATAATTAAATATGTATGATACCTAATCATTTATTGTGCTCCTGAAGACATGGAAGAAGACGCCAGGAGCGTCAAAAATTCGAGAAATAAAACCTCGATTGGCTATAAATGTAATAAATGTGTGTACGCACCTTCTATTTGTATATATTTTTATCTTGTATTCCATGTCTTATCCTCTCTGGCGTTTTCGTTTTCTCCTCTCTCTCTCTCTCTCTCTCTCTCTCTCTCTTTCTTCCTCTTCCTTTCTTTTCCTCAGCTCTAATTGTATGTCTCTCAAACTATCTCTATATTTCTCTTTTTTCCACATGGTTTATCGTTGTCTTTATTTTTATCTTTCTATTTCTATATATCTTTCACTATTTTAAACTGTCTAAAATGTGGCAGATTAATAGTATAATATTATTACATCAGGATAAAACGGGTAAAAAAAACACAAATAAATTTATGTAACTGTTTGTTAAAAAGAAAAAATCGTGCCACGCGGCCCGCCCGAAGGACTGGTGTTCGCTCGACCATTATCCACATCACACCGTCTTCTAGGGCTCCTGGAAGACGAACATTGGGCTTACCGACGGTGACAGGACTACTAGGCTACTCCAGGCTCGATGACAGTAACGTTAATGTCCCGCGTGATGAGACCACCCCTACAACTCAGGACGCAGAAGGTATGTGTTTTTTAAACAGTCTTTAAAGAGAGGGTGGAGTTCTCAATTGAAAGTGAAAAATAATATATGAACTTTCTCATGTTTATTATAATAGTAGTGTCACTCAATAATGATAATGATGATAATAATAATGATAATAATAATAATGATAATAATATTTATTCTGCAGCATCATGTCTCTACGCCCTTTAATGAAAAGGGGAAAAAAATACCTCAAATTTTAGGTAAGAAGGAAAAAAAAGGGGGGTGGGGCTCTTGAAAGGACCCCACATTCCAAATATGACCATGTGTATACATTTTGTGAATCCAATATTCATACATCATACATTAGTCACATCAGATTGTTGGCCAAATAGGGTGACGTAATTGTTTGGTCCGTCTGGTATAGGTCTATTCGGTGTGAGTGAGATGCATGTATCAGAGGTTGATAATTGCAACCATAGACAATGTTCTTTCTTAACCAAGAACAATTCATGTTGAATAAAATATTCATAGGATGGGATTCGTTAGACTGTTCGATTTGTGTACTCTGTAATTGCAAAATCTGCTTTCAGATGATACATTGGTGGCATTCCTACGTACTTTCTTTACCGACCCGCATCATTTTCAAAACGACAAGTAAAAACCACTTGTGCCAGATTTTGGTGAAACCATGAAAATGTTAGGATCACATGCGAACACGAGGCGAAAGGATCATGAACTTTGAACCACATTTGAATCTAAAGTGATAGAGCTTAATAACGCCCTTCTGACTCTTAACAGACGAATATTATTTGTGTACGTGCATTGAACTGCGTAATCCTAAATACATTCGAAATTCGCTTTGCAAAACATTCACAGTAAAAGGAGAGATGTACTTCAAAAAACTCACATACAAATATTGCACATGTGTTTTATAGGTCATGAACGGCCTCCATTTTTTTTTTCTAGAAGATTTCATTTTACAAATGTCATATGCTGAAAGGATTGTAAATCGGGTCGAGTGCGGTTTCCGTGCACTGGTTTACTTTCGGTTTGAGACTTATTGCGTGATATTGAAGGAAAACATTGAACGAGCACCATTTCCCCGAAAAGGGGCGAGTAAAGATGTCAAGGAAAGAAGTACACGGTCAAAAAAAAAAAGAAAACTAGAAATTTAATTCGTCACTGAAGACGAATTAGGTGGTCTGTCTGTCACTGTGGCAAATTGCTTTGTCAGATGTGATAATATTTCTGCAAGATTATAATCATAATGTTGACAATGATGATAAGATGGTCATATAAGTGATGACAATGACGATAATGATATATTGATAACGATGATCATAATGACAATAAAGATGACAATAACCACGATAACCTAAGTGGCATAGCGCCCCTTCAGGTTCAATTTTATGGGCGATTTTTCGAAAAGTGCTTGAAATGGCATGAAACGTCTGCAAAATGAATTTGGGAGGATTTGGATCATTTCTAAATTTTGCGCGCGCACGGACGCGCGGACGTACGCGTACGTGCGCGTTTAACGAAATGACCTTGATTGGAATGATAGTGACCTTAACCATGCCAAATATGAAAGAGAAATGACATTTCGTTATGAACATATGACCATAAGTTGATTTTCACAAAATGGCGCCTGGATGACGTCACAATAACCTGATGACCTTGAAAAAGATGTGGGAACTTGACCTTATTAGGACTGATGACTGACGAAAATATGAAGAAAATTGACTGAGCCGATTTGGAGAAATCGTGATAACTAACTGGACGATTTGATATTGCAGGACATGTGGGAGATTATCCCCTTAGCTTTAATACACGACAGGGAATGAGATTGTACACAAACTACTGCACACTAATTTCCAATAGACATAACACGCAAAATTAGGCAGTTTATTACATTGTTTGTGATGGTATATGTTATAATAGTCGAAGAAGATGGTAAAATGAAAGGCAAAAAAAAAAAAAAGTGAAGAATTTTTTTTTTTTTTTAAATGGACCCACCGGGAGTCGAACCGGGGTCGCCGGAATGGGAGGCAAGTGCTTTACCAATGGACCAAAATATTTCCAATAGAGATAACACGTAAACGAAATACGGGATTCTGAAATCACATTTTGTAGTTAAAAAGTGGGCATGATCCCGACATCTGATCAAAAATTGGAGGGCACATTTGTGAAAGCTTATAGTCTCAGCTATAACATACTAAAATTTGGAAGAAAATCGAGCAGAAATGACAAAGATATTGCTCAAAGAAGACGGGAATGTAGAATCAAGATTTGAGAAAAAGTCATCTCCCATAGACAATACACGTAAAATGTGAAAAATTGACATGCCTCCTTTTATCGCAAAAATACGCCATGATACCTTTGCCAAAATGAAAAATGGTGATTACTGATCTTGTAGAGAATTGTCTCAGCTACAACATATCCAAATTTCAGCGAAAAACAACCAATATTAAAGGAGTTAGAGTCAAATTTGTATAAATTTGATGACGTCATTTTTTTCAAAATCGAATTTTTGAGTTCATATGCAAATATGACGACGTTCCGATCGATCGACCCCCAATTTTTTTTCATGAATTACAATTTACAACTCATAGGCTTTCAGAAAATGTAAAAAAAATGGGGGGTGTCCAGGCTTTCTAAAGAGCTATGGCGGATTCTAGATAGGCATGTTTTTACCACTTTTTACATTATATTGCCCATTGACGCGCGCACGAATTTTAAAGTTTGACGCGCGCGTGTGCCATTATGGAATGTCGAGAATGACTGTAAATAGTTGGAAATTGTCAAGAATAGTGTCAGGAATACAAACCATGCGAAAAAACGGCATTTTTACGTTCTGTACGTGCTGCACGCGCACATAACGCGCGCGCGGACGCGCACGGACGGAAAATTTTGAAATGCTTAAAATGTCCTGAACCGTACTCTAATTTGATTAGAAAGTGATTTTGAGCATTTTTAAATTTTGACGCGCGCGTACGTGCGCGTCATGACGTGCGCGCGGATTTTCCTGACATGTTACATTGACCCTTGACCTGAAGTTTATGTGTGTTAAATATGGTTCATTTTTGATGACTCGTTATGAAGATATGATCGATAATGTGATTTCACAAAATGGCGCCTGGATGACGTCACGATGACCCGATGACCATGAAAAATTTCTGTCACTTGCCCGTAATAGTCCTGATAACTGCCTGAAATTTGATGAAAATTGAAACAGCCGAATTTGAGCAATCACGCTCACAAGAAAGTGGTGGAAAAATAAAAATAAAGAAATAAAGAAAGAAAATTCTGACGAAATTAAGAGGTGGTCTGTCTATGACAGACCCCCTAAAAAAAAGATTACCCAAAATAGCACCACATAATATGCCAGTACGCAAAATGGATTCTGTCTCGAGACGCAATATATTACTAATTTGATGTATAATTTGTCAACAATTCTGGGGGGGGGGGGGAGTTAAGAAAGTCATTTTTTGATCATATAGTTATTGAATACATTTGATATGCTGTCACACACGTATACTGCTCCAAAGGTGTGTCTGTATGAAGTAGTATAATTTTTTAATAAGCTTTTTTACATATACATGTATTTCGATTATGAAATCAATGTTCTTCAGATCTACATGCATCTCCGCGTCGTTTTGTTTAAATTATTATACGTTTATAACCAACCTCCCCCCCCCCCCCACCTTTCCCTTGTTTCTCTCTCTATCTCTCTCTATCTCTCTCTCTATCTCTCCCTCTAATATATATTTATCTTTTTTTTTCTTTCAGTTGCAACAACTGAGGAGGTCTCCAATGCCGATCCCCCACCTTCCTACCATCAGGTTACTACTGAGCCTGCTGGTAGGTTTTTATTTTGATTATGAAATCAATGTTCTGTCGCTTTACATGTATCCCTCCATCGCTTTTACAGCACTGTATATCTTCCCAATACCCCACCCCCACCATTCTCTCTCGCTCTCTCTCTTTCTGTGGAATGTCTAGCTCTTTCTTTCTTTTTTTTTTCATTTCAGTTGCAACAAATGAGGAGGTCTCCCATGACGTTCCCCCACCACCCTACCCACAGGAGGATACGGTTGAACCTACTTCTGTAAACTCTCAGGGAATAGAAGACAACCCTGTTTCAGTCATAACTAGTACTTAACTTAAGGTGAAAATCTTTAATGCTGAGTTTTTGTGGTCAGTGTTCTTTTCCTTCATTCCAAGCTTGATCAAACAACTTTTCTTTGTTTCTGATGAAGGAATGAATTTGATTCATACAGGTTTTGTGTAAAAGCAAGGATTATGTCTTAGGTGCATGTATGATTGAACGTTTTCTATAGAGAAAATGGAAAATAATGATTTCTTTTATTTGGGGGGGGGGGGTGTACATGGAAAATGGGAGAGGAGGTCGCAAGATATTCACGGAGTTGTTTGTATGTGTTTGACTGATTACAAATTCAAAAATTCATAACTTTCTTAATCCTTATCAGATTTTGCTCAAACTTTTCACTGTTCGGTTTCTTTAATTTGTCTGCTTCTTGAAACACCACCTTGTAGTCAGGTGGAATTTCCCTTTCATGCGGAGGAGTTGAAATCCTCTTTTGAGGAGTCATATTATTTATCACCTCATTTGGAATTGAATCCACTCCAAATCATAAAGAAATAGAGAAAATAGATTTCCACTCATGTAGACTTAGAGAGTACAAAAAAGTATCCATTGTAAATAACATCTAGTATACAGTGTGAGTCAGTAAAAAGAAAACCCAGATTAAATCTTAAATGTAGTCGCAATCAGTGTATATAGATTTATGTAACGATACTATTACTGTAGCCTTTAAGCGCTAATGTTTCTTTTAATGTGACACCTTGGTCAATAAAACGTGACGAGGACAGCTGAGCAGTTACATATTTCCTGATCCATATCAAATTTGCCTCTGCCCCAGTTTTGAATGAAATGAACAGTCAACCCAAGGTTGGATGAATGATCTCCATTTCAGTTGAATTCACTCACAGATAATCAGAGTAACTCTTGAAAACCATTCAACCCCAACTTGGGCGAAGAAGATTCTGACATGCTTTATAAAAATGGTCAGTGCTCAGTCATGCATGATCGCATTTTGGTGAGCAGCCTATCAAATTAAAGAAGATATAATCAACTATCATACCATTATTGTAAATTTCAGCGATTTCAATTCGTTTGCAAAATATTGGGGCTTGAACATGGGTTTCCTTTTTATTGACTCACACTGTAGATATTTGTAACAAATTGTCATTTATTCATCATGTAACCTGAAGATCTCTGAACGAGGTGTATTGCATGTACTAGGAATATTCTATTAGCGGGATAATTAAAAACAACAGAGACATATTGAGGTCAGTCGTTCCACATTTTTGTGAATTTTGTTCTTCAAAGACAAACTAAAGGACCAAAGGGGAAGATGTAATTATCGGTTTTTGCATTGTAAACACGAAAGAGTAAAGGTGTGGATTTCATAGTAGGATTTCCATTGTTTGCTTTAACATTAAATGTAATATTGTGCCGGTGTAATACATTGCCAATAAGTCCCATTCCACACAACTGTTTCGGTTTTTGGTTGTACCAAAAAAGTCATAGATCATTGCGGATCCGGAAACCGTCGAATCATAATGATCAGGATATGCAGACAGGAAGCTATGGAAACAGTTGTTTGGGTTATGGTGAATAGTCTTTTTATGAGCTTTCTCTTTTGAACCCACGTGTGGAAGAATATAAGACTAGCAATGTCTTACGAAAAAGTTTGATAGTGGAGTGAGCCTAATTTCAAATTGAAGTATTTTCCGATTTCGAAACAATTCCCATGCAGCATGTTTGTTTTGTTTGTTTGTTTTTTTTTTGTAATCTTTTTTTAAAATCTTGTCCTATGTTTTACTTTTTTTCAGCAAGATTTAGTCTTTTCGTCATAACCCTACGGATGAAAAACATCATAATACTTAACTGTTCCTAATTATCACCCAAACAACCTAATCAACCAATTTAGAAGAACTTCTAGACAGTAACTTTCACAATGAAATTTTATGAACCAATACTCAACAGTATCTTTATCAGGTTATTACGTACTGTATACCAATTGAGTCTGTAGGGAAAACCAAAAGGGTGTGTTAAAAAAAGAAAAATAATATACCGTATTTATCATGTAATGCCCAATGTTAATTAGTCAAAATCTGGTCTATTAACCCTTATGGTGCCAACCAGTTTTTAACAGATTATCCAACAATAACGTTCTATGGGACAAGATTTCAAATACATTGCTATTTTCCCCCTTTTTAAATTATTGTTTACCATGGGGATTGTTGATCAGTGATTTCTAACTTCTTATCTCATTCGCCCATTTAGAATTCAAATTGAAAGTGAATTTTCCTAAATAAATGACGTGTCGAAATGTTTGAGTAGTAATATGATTGTCGCATATCATGGCCCATATTTATGTAATTCTCTTAATAAGTCGTTCAAACAGTTACCAAGTTTATTTTCGTTCAAACACAATCTTAACCCTAAAAGGGCCGGGATATTTTGGCTATGCCACAGCCGGGGGGGGGGGGTGGAATCCTCCCCCCCCCCCCCCGAGATCTCGATCGTCCACCTCGCGATCGCGCCGAAAATCGGCACGCACGTCGTCCACAACGTAATCTACAAAATTGTATCGTTAAATGCTCCGAAATTATTTCACATTAATTAATTATGCTAATTTATGCATGAAATCAAAATTTTGCTCTAAATCATTAAAGTACACATTCAAAGAAAATCACAAATATGATAAATAATGTATCACTAGAAACTAGCAAGTTAACAGATAGCAATCGTATCAGTTTAAAGTCAACTACATATCAGGTAATTAAACAATAATACAAATAAAACTACCTCCCAGCATCTGCGATATACGAGCGCTTCGCCAAAAAAATAACATTGTTTCAATGACGTCAATAAAGGGAACAATCCTGTCCAAGCAGACGACGTCCGATAAAGAATGAACATAAGTGCAGTGCAGTTATTTCTCAAATTATAAAGAATTTAGTGTATTCAAACGTGCCCATATTTCACACCATTCTAAAATGGGAATGAAACAGATTCTGATTACTGAAATCTTTTGTTTGTAAATATATAGGATGAGGGTTAATGAACAATCAAAGAAACCACACTTTCAAATTGAAAAGCCCGCTGAATGATTGCAAGGACGGTATTTATCCCTCATTCAACGCCGAACGTCCAGCGGTGTATGCAGCTGTGAATGCAATGGCGTCTATTTTGTTTACAAGCAACTGATTCCTTTATTCTTGTAACGCTTCATTTTCCATCCAAATAAACCCATGCACGGGGTTCGAGTGAGGCAATATATGGATTAAACATAATAGACTAATGCTAGTGAAGTGAAATAACTGAAGAGAAGATGACAAAACAGGCACTGAAAATACGTGAGATGTTATGGGACATCGTCTGCTTGTGCAATTAACGTCCTCCCTTTGACGTCACACATTTCAGCGGTTTTTGGAGAGCTGTTCAGGTGCTATGTCGGGGCTGTATTTTAGCAATTTGTAATTGATAATAATCATTACTTCAAATGTTTGCAAGCGTCGAATTTTGACAAACTTGTCCGGTCTAAGCTTCACCTACGCAATAATGAAAATTAAGTCAGTTTTAAAAATCAATGAATATCTACTTTAAATAAAGCTCAAAAAATTCTAATTTCTGGTCTAGACACTCTTTCCAGTATTCTTAGCAAATATACTTGAAAAAAATTCGGTATCAAATTTGATTTCTTATGTATTTTATTGTATTTTAAATTTCCTATGTATTTCTTTGTTTTTTTACCTTTTGTTTTTTTATTGTTTTTTGGATGAAATTTGTCAGGGACACTTTTACAATCATAAACAGCATAAAATAAATTAATTTTAATCAGTAAATGTAAAAATATTCATAGATTTCTAAATTTTGGCTGAAAACACATTTTGTATTGAAATTATACATGAAATCACGTTTTTGAGCAATTTTTGGTCCGACGTGCAAGTACGAAATGTTGAGTAACTTCGGAACCGCATGCCCGGACATCGCGAATATGGTGTCAAAGCGTGAGATTCGAAAGAAAAAAAGTCATGAAACGCCGCGGCGACTGCTTTGCGCGTTGCGGACATATCGCGAGAAATGTCTAGGGGGTGGATTCCACCCCCCCCCCCGGCCCTTTTAGGGTTAAGCTTAGGCAAATAAACAGATACCAATCATTCCATGTAACAGATGCATGTTTAATGCATTCCAATATTAAGTCTCAAATCATTACGTCTTGAATAAGCACTTACATGTCTATTCGTTGAATTGTTGTACTTAGCAACCAATAGACCTGTTCACAAATATATTCAAATTGTATGCATACTTTTAAAACAAAGGTTGTTCTTGGCAGCCTGAAAGCTTGACAGAGGCTTGTCAGACATAGGAACAAGTAATGTATGCAAACTTGATTCCAAGTATTGTAGTTCATTCATTAATAACAGGTTAATAGAATACCTCGTTACTGGATCCCCTGGAAAGAAACATCCATAAATTTGAATAACTTTGTGACAGGTATATTGTATATAATTTTACTGTACGCTGCAGAAGGCTCCCAGTGTCCATCCTTGTGCCTGTGTTGAATTGATGTGTTGTGCCATTCCGTGTGGTCTTGTATTGTCTCTCGGGTTTATAGTCTTTTAAGCCTTTTTATTATTATCGAATGATACAGTAACCCTGATAGCAGACTGACGTCTTCAAGACGTTGTAAACTGGTCAACTCGTCATACGTCTGTATGCAACGTCATTACGACATATAACGTCTTGTGAATACGTCATATTTCTACAGTATAGACGACGTAATAATGACGTCTTTACGACGTCTTTAAAAAACAATTTTTTAGCCATTTTGTATGACCAAATAAACGACACTTTTAAGACTTCTTTTTGACGTGTTTTAAAGACAAGATTTGGCATCCTGTATGGCGATACAGGAAATGTACTACTTTGGGGGAGCAATTTTTGTCATAGCCATTTACAATAGTTGGGAAGCTCTGGCGGTGATCAGTAGGCCTACGTGATACTGAAAATGATATCAAATAAAATGAATAAAATTATATAAACAAAATGGCCATATTTTGATGTGTTGTCATTGTGAAAGGCAGAATGGGTTTTTGAGATAAATAACCTAATTTTTTATCGGAATTTGTTAACACTTTCACTGACCTAGCTGTTCCTCTCATATCTTTGCTTCTATATTAAAACCTATTGTGGACTTCCCCTTTTACAGGTCATAAACTGACATCAGAATCTATCAGTAATGACGAAATATTTTTGCCAAATTTGTAGGGCAATGTTATGACATTTACGTCAGTATAATTTTAAAGACTTTTTGCCATTTTTATAAGACAATATTATTTCGTGATATTCAATCAATTACGAGATATTTTCTGTATTTGTATGATCAGGAGATGATGATATGCTACAGGGGCCGCGGAGGTTTTTGAAAGTGGGGGGGGGGGCTGATCTGATTTCACTCATTAATGCACCAGCGTAAATTCAGTTTAAGCAGTGGGGGGTATGATTGCAACATTGAGGGGAAATTTCCAAAGTTTAGGGGCACCGATAAGGGCTATTTCTGGGGCGAAAAGGGGGCATCTACAACGGGAAAAATATACAATCTCTAAACATTGCCATATATACCCTACATTGTGATTACATTTATAAGGATTTCAATTAGGTTTCTCTCTTACATGCTCTAATATAATTTACTTAAGCATCAAAGTTTGCAGTTGGGTTTGATGACCTACATATTAATGTGCGACGAGCGAAGCGAGCGAGCAATTTTTGAAGATCTGTGAGGCTGCATGGTGATCAACAACATCTTATAAAGAGAAAAAAGAAAGTTCTGAAAGGTGTTTAAACACAGTCTCGGCATGAGAGAGTGAAAAGACCTCTAATGAATAAATAACTATATCAAATATAAATGTGAGCGAGCGTAGCGAGCAAGCCTTGAAATAAAAGTAAAGTTGCTCTAAATCGCTATAAATTAGGAGCACAAATTATGGAGCAAAAAAAAAAAGGGGGCCTTATCAAGAACGATAATGGCTATTATCAAAAAAGAAAAGGAGCAGGAGTATGTCATATTAAAAAGAGCAGTTATCAGAGGATGAAACATGTGGTATTTGTCGCACATGAATATTGGCACTTTATACCAGAGGTAAAAAGGGCGCTTAAGAGAATGGAAAAGGGGTGTTTTTGTTGGGGGTTTTTTATAAAGGAAGAGGGGCTCTTATCAGAAGGAATTGTACTTCTTAGAAAGAAAAGGAGCCCGTTTCAAAATGAATTAAGGAAAACTTATCAGAGGTGTAAGGGGCACTCATCAGAGATGTCAAGTGTCATTTAACAGAAGGCGGAAGGGGCAATTGTCGAATTAGAACGGGCACCTCTCAAATTTGAATAGAGGATATGGCCGCAGGTAAAGATGTACTTATCAGACGGAAAGGGGGTAATTCTTGTAACTGAAAAGTGAGAATGGAAAAAGGCAGTTATTGAAAGAGATTAATAGGTACATTTGATGCAAATGATTCAAAAGGGAATTGTCGAGGGAAAGATTTTATTAGGAGTTTTATGAGAGATGAAACGGGAAGAGGCTCGTTTATAGAAATAAAATAAAGGGAGCTCTTATCAGAAAGAATAGGGGCAATTATAAGATTAGAAAGGGGGAACGTATTATAATATAAAGGATACTTATAAATGGGAAAGGGGCACTTCTTACTAAGGAAAAGGGACAGTTGTCAAGGAAGAAGGGGCACCTCTCAGATTTTAATAGGCCTCTGGCAATTATCAATGGTAATAAAATCATATTTTAAGATTGTGGAACGGACAGGAATATAAAGCAAAAGGGGCACTTATCTAATTCATTATTGTTATTATCATTATTATTATTATTATTATTATTATTATTATTATTATTATTATTATTATCATTGATAATATCATTACAATTAATATACCTATTACATATTATGTAAATGCAAGTTATAGGCCTTGTGTTTCACTTTCGTTTTAATGTCAATCAATAATTATATATATATATATATATATATATATATATATATATATATATATATATTGTTTTTTTTTATGTCCCTTCTATGAATATTCTAAATACATGATTGGTCAATTGGTGCTCACGTGATAAAATATAATTTCACTAGGAAAAACAAATCACTGCCAGAGCTCCGAATAGCTTTAACTATTTTTTCCTGGGCAGAACTGCGCATGCTCTATTTAATATTTTCTTCCAAGGCACTACTGCGCATGCTCACTGCTCATTGACAAAATTTGTGTCAAATTCGAACGCGCAGATGACCCGCTAAGCGAGTCCTTATACGGACTGCTCATAACCTTGCCGCCCGCAGTATCGGCGCAAGTCACTGGTACTTATTAGCCCCGCGCTATGTAGCGCTTGGTAGCTAATCGGTTCGGATCGGATATGTAAACAAACATGGCGGCCTCCGAGGAAGTTCGCTTTAACCTCTTACAAGGGGCAGATATCGACGAAGAAAGTGTTCAAGTTTGGTTTGGTTGTTTTTCGTGAATTCTGCAGAGTGACTCAACGTCACTTTTGAGGAACTTTCAAATCAATTATATTTTTTTAATTATTTTTTTGAATTAGTTGTAAAGAAGAGATATAAAACAAATATACCAAGCATTTAGTTCGAAAGTATAGTTGAAATTATACATCTTCGGAGAGACCGGCAAAAGTTACTATTTTTTCCTCGGAAAAAAAGTACCATGTCAGTCCCTCCTCAGATAAATAATTTCCACTTTACTTTCTCACAGCTTGGTATATTTGTATAATTTTTGTATAATTTTGCAAACCCTGCAGTTATTTCCACAAAAAGGAAGATAGTAAGGAGGAACAATGAATTTAGCTACGCAAATTATTTCTCTCATTCAATTCAATTGATTTCTCACATTATATATATATATATATTCGTTTGTTATACATTTCCTGGAAGAATGAATTGATAGCTCCCGATTTTCAAATCGTTTTAAATAAAGAACAGGGTATGCTTAACGGAAACTTACTTGTTCAAGATTACTGCCCAATTTTTTAGATTTCCAAAGAAAATAATGCCGTCTATTTTATTCATACAACGCTTGAGATTTATAATGTAAGGTGAGCATTTATCAGAGTCTGTAAACCGTCATTGTTTCATATTCTGGAGAATACTAATTTAAATTAGAACCATGAGGTTATAGAGTAAACAGCTTGACTTTTTCATGTGTGTGTTTGCTGTTTTGAAATTATTAAGTATCACATTCAGCCGGTAATGGAATATTCTAATGACAACTTGATAATTGAATGTTTACATTTATTTTCTAAGTAAAATAGAACTACAGATCTTTCGACTTCAGTGTCTAACATTTGTTGTTTTTATTGTGACTCCATACTTCTGCTGTATTTTGATTAGCTTGCAAGCATTCAGTCAGAACTAGAATCTGTTTTGAGGAACGATAATCGGCAAGGGTGCACATGGTTATGTGTGTGAGAAGGAGGGTGACGTACTGTGTGCGGTGTATGTGTGTGTGTGTGTGTGTGTGTGTGTATAATTCAAGCAATTAAAAAAAATATATTTTATCTTCTGCATGTGTACCACATCGTACAGTGGTGATTGTGAGATTTCAAACTTTTTCCATGTCCTATTTGAAGATAACACCCAACCGAATAATTCTGAGCAATATTTCTCTTTGGAATTTATTTTAAGTGTCTCAGTTTTTCTCATGAACCTGAAAAAAACGATTCCTTTTTATGACATTATGTCTGAAAGTCACTACTTTAATAAATGCATGATTTTCACGATTTGAAAAATAAGATATCCGTCCACGTCCGTTTTTGCTCATGTTTATTCCTAATAATTCATTTGACAATATCATGGAGTTATATTTTTGTCATAAACTTGCTAAAAACGTGTAAGAAATAAGATGTTCTTATTAATACAACAAAAAGGTTAACATTGCTGCCGATTTCTGCATTAAAAGTTATGAAATCAAAATTACCAATGAATAACAGTTTAAAGCTTCATAGTCATGATAGTCCAGCAGATTGACAAAATCTAGAATCGACCGGGAATACCTCACAATCGACTGACCCGACTGCCAATTTGAGATTCACATAGATTTAGTGATCTCATTTCTCAAACATTGATAATTTTATTATTTGGGGTCCGATTTCTTTCAAACTTTCATCATTATGTTTATCTTTTTTCTGATTTTACACAAATCAACATACTACAAAGTATGAATTGCCCTTTAATAGGTGTTGCCGATGTTTAAGGATACAGCTATTAATTGACATCTTTATGAATCTTACGATGTATATCATAGGTTGTTTCTTAAGGACATATCAGTTTTGTCCTTTTTTCAATATGACCACGAAGATGAAATTGGTATAATAACATTTATTTGCAGAAGAAGAGTATTTTTGCTTCATCGGGATATTAATGTATATTGTTCATGAATAACTCTTCAATACGAAAAGAAACACGTTATAAATGTTAGACTGATATTTTCTGTTTATAGAAATTTCCAGCATATCAGTACTAAATTCCACGCTTTTACACTATAAGCTTCCAGATATAACATAAACTTTAAAATGCCAATAATGTTACGGCCATCTTGATGAAATGGAGTGACCCAACGATCCTGCCTATATTAACAAGTTTGCATTAAAGTAGATATTCAAAGCAAATCACAAATATGCTCAATAACGTATCTCTAGAAACTAGAAAGATTGCAGATGGTAATCGTATAAGTTTTACGTTAACTGCGTGTTTGATGATTAAAAAATAACACAAATAAAAACACTTCTCAGCATCTGGGATATCCGAGCGATTCGCCAGAAATATACCGATGTTTTCGTGACGTCACATCAGGTGCCAATCCTGCCTAAGCAGACGACGTCCTATATAAAGTGAACGTAACTGCAATGCAATTATTTTTAAATTATAAAGAGTTTGGTTTGTTTCACCATGACCGTATTTCACATCATTCTAAAAGGGAAGTGAAACCGTTTCTAGTAACTAAAAATCTTTTGTTTGTAAAAAGTCATGATAAGGGTCAATGATCAATCAAAGAAATCACACTTTCGAATTGTAAAGCCCGCTGAATTATAGCATGGATGGTATTCGTTCCCTCTTGAAACGCCGACATGCCGCGGTGCATGCAGCTGAAAATACAATGGCATCTTTTTTTGTTTACAAGCGATTGATTCCTTTATTTTTTTAACGCTGCATTTTTCATCAAAATAACACCATGCAGGAAATTTAGAGTGAGGCAACAAATAAGCATTTATACTGACGCTAGTGAAGTAAGAGAAATAAGTGAAGATGAGATGACAAAACAGGCACTGAAAATGTATAAGATGTTATGGGGCATCGTCTGCTTAGGAAGGATTGCTCCCCGGTATGACGTCACACATATCTCAGCAGCGTTCAAAGAGCTCTATAGGTGCTATAGCGGGGCTGTGTTATATCATTTTATAATTGATAATAATCATTACTTCAAATGTTTCCAAGCGTTGAATTTTGATAACCTTGTTCAATCTAAGCTTCACCTATGCAATAATAAAAATTAAATCAATATTCAAAATCAATGAAATTCTACTTTAAAGCACAAACTCAAGTTACATGCAAGTAGGCATTTTAACACTTTGGCAGCTATTTTGAATTTGGCCAACCTCAGTGAGGGAATTAATCAAATTTAATTGTCCATACCATAAGAAATTAGAAACTAAGATTTTTAAAAAATTATGTTGCAGATAGATTATTTGGACCTTTTGGGGCCCTTTTGGTCATAATGGGCACCAGCGCCACATATGTCATTGATTTCAAAGACGTAATGTCAACTGATCATAATTAAGCATTTTACTTATATTCAACAAATCAGTGACTGTACAACATTTTGATACATAGGATGGCCATTTATCTGAAAAAATGGGTACCTAGGGCATATTTTGTCTGATTTTAGAGGCCAGGAAATATTACATGTTATTTCATATCTATCAAACTAGATTTGATTACATCAACTTTCGAGGGAAAAGACCCTGAGAGGGTCGCCACACAGCAAAACAGGGCTGATAGCTTTGGAGCCTCTCCTGAAATAGTCACTCCATTTTAGCTATGAAATTTGACCCCTTAAAGTTTCTTAGACCGTCTAAGTCATTAACAGAAAGGTTGTCAGCCTGACCGTAGCCGTCAGGTTTAGCTCGCAGAACCCCCGATAGAGACCCCAAAGTCGGGTCTATTTCACCCAATCTCCTCCATGCTCCAAACTTTGTCAGAAGCAAGAGCTATGGATGTACAATACAAAAATATAACCCCCCCCCCCCCAAAAAAAAAAAAAAAAAAAAAAAAAGGAAAAAAAATCATCGGAAAGGGAGTGTCGGAACCCCTGAAACATAAACACCAAAGTGCCCTTTGACAAAGATCTGCCCCTTAAAATGGTCTATAAGTGAGGAAAGGGCATTTTTACCTTCTGACTACGATAACTCAGAAGTGTTTCATTCATTTCAGTCAAATTTTCATAACAAAATTTCGAGTATTATAATTCTCTTTAGGTGCAATTTGTGTCATTTGAGAATTTCATTAAAATATAGTCAAAAATATTGTCAGAATAATATAAATACACCCATTGATCATCTTACAAGGCATGATAGAAGAGCTTGCTTGGTATCTGCATAATAGCGTAATTGTATGCATACTCCTTGCACAACCTTTCTCTTGACGACTCAAAAGCTTGTCAGAGGCTTGCCCGACATAGCAACAACTAATGTATGCAAAATGGATTCCATCCATAGAGGTGCCGTTATGCATAGCAGGTGTACTAAAATAGTTGGTAACTATTGATTCTGGAGAGAAACATGCATAAATTGAAATTCATTAGTAAACAGGTCTATTAACACATGAATACTGTAGAAGATTTTCTGTCTTGCAGTCACATACCAAGATACATGACAGGCCCTTCTATTATGCCTTGTCAAACAGGTGAAGATTAACAATGATTGTTTTTACATAATCCTGGTAACATTTTCTGGCTACTTTTTAAAAAGCAATACATTTTTCACAGTTCAGTAACTTATTAATGATAATGTGACCAATTGACACCAAATTTCACATTACGAAAAAAATAATACTCAAAATTACGTTACGCAAATTTGAACTGAATGAAATAAAACACTTCTGGGTTATCATAGTCAGAAGATAAATAATGCCTTTTCCTCACACATAAACCATTTTAAGGGGAAAAGTTTTGTCAAAGGGCACTTTGATGTGTTTGTTTCAGGTGTTCTGACATCCCCTTCCCAATAGACATTTTTTTTTGTTTTCCTTTTTTGTAATGGAATTCCAAAGCTATTCCTTCGGACCAAATTTTGTCCCTGGGCTTCAAGGGGAAAAATTTACCGCAAGTTTTAGGGGCCGTCTGACACCCTTTTCGACGGACATTTGTGTCAGTTTTTGTGTTTTGTAATATCCAGTCATAATATACTTCCTACTGGCTCTGGGGGTTAAACCCGACGGCTTCAGTCAGGCTGACAATCTTTCTGTTATTGACTTAGATGGTCTAAGCAAGGACCCTACTACATAATGGACACTGATCGGTACCATAATGAATGCATGCACCTGACTCTGTCAAAAGTATCACAATGACATTCCAAACATGCTTCTTAACTTTGATGTCATCATGACCGCCGCAGTCAGCCATAAAAGAACCGTAACTTTGCCTTGAGAAATCTACAAAATGCATGAGCAGAAGAAAATAAATCGCTTAAAATCATGGAAATGCATGTGCAGTTGTGGCGTACAAATGAAAATTATCGTATATGTATATTTTTCAAAAGGAAATTAGAAGTAGTTTACAAGAGAGACCTGTAAATTTGGCTGTAACATAATGATTTGAAACTTCATTTTGAAACTTATCCGATCCATTTTCCAGGAATATGAGGTAATAGGACATCAGAGGATATGTATTTTTCAAAGTTAGGCAAGGTCAGATGCATGTCCACAAGTGTCCACTTCTGTAATAATCAATCTCATAATTTGGGGTTCGCTGCTCCTCTAACTGGTCTTAAATCACGATACATTTCCTGAAATTACACTTCAGCGAAATGAATTCGAAGAAAGGTAAGAGGTTGTTTTGTCTGTGACGATTCGTGATTACATAATCAACATTGTCGCGAAAAATGAATGTGCTCATCAACATACACATTATCAGGTGGCAGCGGTCATGATGTGATCAAAGAAAGACTCCCGTTATTAGTCCATCTGGGGTTCATGGTCTAAGTAACTTTAAGGGGTCAAATCTTAAAGGTAAAATGGGGTGACTATTTCGGCGCAGGATCCTGGCCTATATGAGACTACTGAGTTAAAAACATGCGGTGGAATGGGCTTCCTTCAAGGGTACACTCATGGTAAGATTTCTTTTTCTCCTATTTTATATTTTGGGATGTCCGTGCCTATTAAAATCATTGAAATGTTTGTCCAAATTTCTGATCTGCAGTAAAAGTTCAACAAGCTTTAAAAATTCAGAATGTCACTTTGATAGCATTTCTTGATATGATTTCCAATTTCCATTAGAAACCATTTAAGGTAGACCTACTAAGTTTTTGTATGCAATGGTCTTTAAGCTAGCTGAATATTTGTATAAACTTTTCTTGGAATGTAAGGAAAAGTGTCTAAAGCAGAAATGTACCAACGTTGAATAGTAGAAAATGATTAATGCTGATAGCCTAAAAAAACATTTCTCTATTAAGTGCATAAAAAAATCATAGAGTAAATAAATAATCGCAATCCAATAGTTATCAACGGACATCCAAGTAGACCGAAGCTCAGGAGGCCGATATTATAGATCTTAGGAGCCCGTAAAAAAATTGTAAAAAGGACCTCGATCGCGTAAGCTGTTTGTCTCTTGAGCTAGCTGTAGCCGTTTTCTATTTCATCAATATTCACTTCAGTTTCGTTCGGATAATCATGGAACGGGCAAATGTCAGAGTCACTTTAGTCATTTGTCATTCAAGTTGGTCAATGATCAATCATTTTCAATACTTGTCCCATTTTCGACAGATTTCATTTGAATTATTTTCACCTGACGATCCGCTGCAGAATGTAATGATCATTTTTTTTATATTATTCATTTAATTTCGAAAGAGTTTCATTCAACATGTTCAAATTTGAATGACGCTTAGAATAAATAAGGAAAATGCGGAAACTGACTGATACAATCGTACGTTGGCAGCCGGGGATGACGAAATAGGATGCAACATTATAATGGAACTTATTGTACACTACTTCGAAAAAAATAATAACTGAAGACGAAATCGCCCTTTAAATGTGCAAGATCACAGAGTTTCGGGATGAATATGATCTTTGTTTAAAATCTTAAAATGGACTGGAAAACCTATGAAATCTCAGATGTGTTCTGAAACGTATAGGATAAAATAGCTTGGACTTACCTACGCATACTGCTGCCCCCCCCCCCCACCCCTCCCCCCCCCCTTCTCTTTCTCTCTCTCTCTCTCTCTCTCTGTCTTTCTCTCTTTCACTCTACTTGTTTTGGCTAATCAGAGGCGGGATGAGTATAGATGCATTTTTGCATTTCAATCATAGGCGCCGAAAGCGGGGGGGGGGCAGGGGGGGCAGTCGCCCCCCCCCCAAACGAAAAAGTGGGGGGGAAATGCATTTTCGCCCCCCCCCCCAAAAAAAAGCCCCCCCCCCCCAAAAAAAAAAAAAAAAAAAAAAAGGGAGAGGAAGAAGAAGAAGAAGAAAGAAGAAGAGTTGGAATGAAAATATTGTATATAACTTAGAAAAGTGGTTATTTTTCGCTCGCTCGCTTCGCTCGCTCACAAAATAAATGATTATATGTGTGATTTACGCCAGTGCTCGTAACCAGCTCTGTTGCTTCGCTATCTCGCTTTCGAGTTTCTTCGAAAATTTTTACGCGTCTTGTCCCCCCCCCCCCAAAAAAAAAATTCTGCGTACACCTCTGGTCACCTCCGAAAATTTTTGACATGAGCCCCCTCCCCCTCCAAAATAGTGAGCCCCCTGGGTTGTTTGCCCCCCCCCCCCCCCCCCCCCCCAATCCAGAATTGCTTCCGGCGCGCCTGATTTCAATCCATTGCTTCTGGTATGTACCATAACCCATTGCCTACGGGAAAGGGGTGGTCACTGTATTAACCCTATTTGAATTAGAAAATTCAGTAGTCAATGGGTTAAAGTTGAGTTGGGCACTGTCTTATAAATTACTTGCGATATCCATCGCAACTCTGTACTAAAGAGATAGGAGTTGGGACTGATTTTAAGTTCCGATTGATTCCAATCAATCGCAAATCTTTATAAGACGGAGCCCTGATCACGAGATTACATTGTGAAAGAACCTATTTGGCAGCACTTGAGAAAGGAGTACAAGTTTGTACTGTATTATAAGTGATTATCATGATTAATTGTATCATTCATGCATAGCTTTGCTAGAAAGTGACTGCTTAATCAATAATAAAAATTGTTGTTTAGACATTCATATTTTCATAATAAAACAGTCTTCCTATAATGTTGTGATATCCTATAAAGGAAATAATTATTTGTGGGTAAATTCCACTGTTTTTTTTTAGTTAAGCCCATGTAAAAAGTCAAACTAAACTAAAGGAGTCAATCCACAACACAAATACCGATGCATGGGACTGGTATTTGAAAAGTTGGCCAACAGTTCATGCAAATAAAACCTGGTGAAAATTAGACTGTTCATAATAATGCTTTCCCCAAATACACAAAAAACATAAATCTAATCAAATACCTTCATGTTCTGCTCTTTCTTGTTTCTTCCTGGCCCTCTCAGTCTTAGTTTTGTTGGTGAATCGCTTGATTCATTGGTCATGGTATAAGATGCTCTGTGTGGCAGACATGGTACAAGCACACAAACACTCAGAGTACAGGGGTTGTGATTGGCCATTTGCACTCAGGTCTCTAATAGCCCAGTTGTGATAGGTCACTTAAGGAGCAGATATGACATCATCATTACAGGAAAGCTGTCTGCTAATTGTAGCAACTTTATATCAAAATTGTGAAAATATACCCAAAATCTGCAAATGGGAACATTCACCAGTGCTCTCCATTAGTCATTTATAACAAAATAAAGTACTTCCCAGATGTGGACC
Organism: Heliocidaris tuberculata; assembly: GCA_025618425.1. Classification (NCBI taxonomy): domain Eukaryota; kingdom Metazoa; phylum Echinodermata; class Echinoidea; order Camarodonta; family Echinometridae; genus Heliocidaris; species Heliocidaris tuberculata. Next base: position 20,247,294 of record CM046841.1, read on the forward strand.
ACGGAACTGAAGAATTTTGAGGCTCGGCCCACGGCCTATATTAGTCTCTTTCAATCTCGTCTTTTAAAATCTCCATCGGAGATCATTTCTCTTTTTATTCCATCTCTTTTGTTGTCTCGTCATTGCAGTTCTACTCGTGTCCATCAATTATTTTTAAAAAGTGGTCAGTTTTACACTTCAATTGATATCTATTATCTGTTTCTCATTATTGCAGATTTGCGTTCCAAGCCACATGCAGGTGTGTATTTATTTAAAAATGTACTTGACGAGAGGCCAATTTGCTACCATGTATTGCATAAACATGATAGGGTCTTAGAGTTAGTCAGAGTTAAGATTCATATTAAATTCTCATATCATTCTTTATTTATATTTGCAGGTTCATGCCGTCTTAATTAGTTGCATGTTCTTACCATCTTGCCATCGGTATCGCACTAGCAGTTCCTGTCCCTTTAATCATTTACTTTGCTGGCGTCCACGACTGGTAAGGACGCCACCAACGGTAATACGGAGACCTAAACAGCGCAGCAATTATTCGAACGTGAGCGGTATTCAGCTTATGTCATCAATAATCCTGGTAGCGGTGCTAACGATTACCAAGCACTGACCATGCAATCCATAGCGCAAGAAGGTATGGAGGTATTACAAAAGTAAGCAGTTGCTGGATTGAGATACTTCACCATTCTTCTTATATTCTATTGGCTGTTCAATGCCAGAGAGACAGTCTAGCCTTTCTTACAAAGACAAAGTATCAGTGAAAAGGCAAAGTATAAGTTCATAGAAAATTATCACTTCTGGAGATGATGATGTTTGGGGTTATTTCAAATATGGTAGTGATTGCCTGCCTCACAGCCTGTGTGTCAGGTTCAGCACTCGTCAGGAACAAGAGACAATTGACACCTGGGCTTGGTAAGACAAACATAATTCTAATGATGATATAATTCTAATCATGATATAATATATCATGATTAGAATATAAGAATATATTCAAACATGGCGTAGAAACGAGGAGACGGTAGCTGAAAACACAGAAAATAGGGCTATTTATTAAGTAGACCTATTTTCTGTGTTTTCGGCTACCTTCTCCTCGTTTCTATGCCATGTTTGAAATATTTAACCCTTTCGAGACAATGGACCATATTTTGTGGTTGGGCTCAATAACTTTTGATTCAGAACTCTGAAAAATATACCAGATGCATGAGTAGAAAGAGCAAAAATTTCTGCGCACACTATGTCCATTTTTGTTCCATGACCATATTGCGTTTGATGCCAGGAATTTTTAAAATGAGAATAAGCTTTGAAATCTTTAAATTGGCAACACATTGAGAGGTTCAAAATCATTGATTTTCATCAAAATTGGCAATTTTTTTCAACTTTTCGACAAAATTTTAACCCTGTTTATTGTTCTCAAAGACATTACACCTTATTAGAACCATGCAGCACTAAAAGAAAAACATTGTTGTTGCCAATTTGAAGATCGAAATGTGATCAATTTAGCCCTTGAATAATTCCTGTCCTGAAAGGGTTAATATTGATTAAAATTTTGGAGCAAGATTTTACATTTTAGGACGATAACAACATGTAGAATTTTGAGGAAAATCTAGATGTTCTCATATTTGAGAGGAAAATTATTACTTAAATCATTTTCATAATTAGTAATTTAAATTAGTCTGCCTAAAGCAAAAGGTCATCTGGATTTTCTGGGCCCCGTCATATAAAAAGTTGCGATCGCAACTTAAAATCAATCTTAAGTTCACAATTGCGATTAATTTTAAGTCGCGATCGATTCCAATCAATCGCAACTCTTTACAAGCCAGCTGCCAGGGTCCATGTGTTCAGAAGTTATGCTTTGGTCACAAATCAGAGCGGCGACCATGGCGACCGACCGATTTGTAGCCTGCCCTGGCGCCGCTGGAATTTAGGCATCGCCCAACGATTTTTGGAGAAGTCGAGTCGGCTATAAAATCGCAGCGATGCCTGGGCGGAGTCCTGTCGATTTTAGGCCAAAACTGGACTAAAGCGGGAGAGCTTCTCGGCGCATTGCTCAGCTGATGACCGACTGATGACCCACCGATTCCCGGGCGGCGACCGGGCGGCGACCGTTAGGCAGCCTTTGATCTAGCGGCTTCGATTTTTTTACTAAATCGCTTGACGGCGATCACTCGATTAGGACAAAATACGTTCGGTGCCCGGGCTGTCGCCGCCCGGGCACCGAGCGGCGGCGAGCGAAAAGTGGGCAGGCACCGCCAGAATTTTAACTCGGCGCTAAAACTTCAGCGGTGACCGAGCAATGCCCTAAAAACCAGCGGTGCACGGACGGCCGCAGCTCGGTGCCGGGCGAAATTGCCAAAAAACTCGCCACCCGTCCGCCGAGCAGGCTATTTTTCGGGGTTGTGACCAAAGCTTTAGTCTGCTTCTTAACTGTATTATGTCTGTTTGATATGTAGCATAGTATCATACAAACCGACATTGTTTCACCAAGGAGTTATTACAGTGAACTAATAACTCCTTGGTTTCACTGACAGTCAGGGAGTCATTTGAGGGAACATTGAAGCGCGAGGGGATGGTATGTACTTGAGAGATGCGAACGGGTCAGAACGAACCGTTATAAATGTTCTTATTCCAGTCGCTACGAGAATAATTCACTGAAGCGAGCGAGAGAGAGAGAGAGAGAAATACACACACACACACACACACACACACACACACAGCTCCGCATCGAGCGGGATGACGGAGGCCCGCACCCAATTATACGCAGATACACACCGTGGTGTGTATGGTGTACACACGGTCTATGCATAGGGCATTACAGGCACAGTGTGTTTCGTTGAATAGCTGCAGCAAACTAAGAATGCATTGAACGAATCTGTGACACGCAGATTCAAGAAAAAAAAAATAATGAATACATTTTCAAATCGCGTTTTCATCCTTCACTTACGAATTTTCCACAAGGCTTGTAAATCCTGAGTTTTGGAGGGGATAAACTTCATTTATCCATATTTCATTGCGTGAAATTTCAATATCAACATTCCATGAGGGTTTGTTTTTCTTTTGGTGAATTTTTAAAGATATGTATGTCAAAGCGGTATAGGATTGTCATTGACTTTGTACGCGTCGATCCGCGGTCAGAAAGCAGTGAAAGGTCATGAATTGTTCATTAAGGCTAATCGTCCCACTTTGTGGGGAATTTGATCGTTCCCTAAAATTCGGTATTCTCCCTGACTGACTGAGCTGGCCTGGTCAGTCTCATATAGGCATTGATGCTAGTCTGTTTTTGAGGATGATATTAAGCCGAATATTCATAGTTTCTCGTCCCCCTCCTCCTTCATTTGTTCAGCGCTTCTTAATTTTATATATATATATATATATATATATATATATATATATATATATATAATTATATATAGCATAACCACAAACAACCTAACAGGTAATGATTTTAATTATATTAAACTTTACATTGATTATCACTATATCAATTTATATATATATATATATATATATATATATATATTATATATTATTCATATCGGATATTAGTTATTGTCAGCAGAATTGTATAGCTCATTACTTTTTCTTTTATGCATGTAGTAGTAGTATTATTTTGTTCCTTTTTCGTTACTTTTCGTTGTATAGCTCCTGAGGAAGGCATAATGCGAAAGCTTGACGACATCAATAAATCCGTGGTATTCAGCTACGTCCTGAGTCTTGGCTCATTTCATTTATTTAATTTATCCAAACAAGACGGCCCGTCATGTTGTGTTTTAGCCAAATCCTTACAATTATATATATATATATATATATATATATTCTTTATTAGACATGAAATAAAGAAGAATCTACAGAAATTTAGACAAAAAAGAATAAGAATATAAAGTGCAGTTTCAGCTTCTTTTGAGCCTCTGTAACTTACTACATAGATATATTGTATTTTAATGATTTCGTGTTGAAATTGACCCAATATAATAGCATGTGTGTGTGCGGGAGCCATATCAGATATCAAATAACATGGAACCCCCTCCTCTTAAGGCTCTTCCTTTCCGAAAAAAATATTGATGAGAAACTACAATTCAGTCTTATTTTGGCATAGGTATCAGTACATGTACTGTATATACAGTTTAAGTGCATGTTTTCTCTTCCACCAAATGATATTGAGCGCCTCATGGTGGAAGCTCACAAAAGACGGAATATTGAGAGTCATCAGCGCTCAGTATCCCCTTGAAAAATAGACTCTCTAGGGGCCCGTTGCACAAAACTTGCGTTTGAACGCAACTGAAGAAAATCAAACGCAACTTTATTTTCAGCCAATCAGAAGTGCGCATTAAGGACTTGTGTTTGATTTTTCGGAGTTGCGATTAAACGCAAGTTTTGTGCAACGGGCCCTAGATCTCATTATTTCACTGGTTTCTCGAATAAAGGTAATGCTGTTTTATATTCCTCGAATGCTTTATATAGGCTTTGAGTATTTGAATGTAGTGTATTTTGTAAAAAAGTAAGAATTAGATTTAACTGTCTAAAGAACAGCGATAATTTAATCAGTGGCCTATACTGGGGATTGCCTATACGCGTGACTTGGCTGACAGTAAACACACACACACACCCACACACACACTCACAAAAGCGGCCAAATAGTAATAGTTGGATGAATTCAAACGAAAAATGAGGCAGGATACTCAATCAATCTGAGCTTTCGTCTTTCCACTTCCTCAGAAATTTATTCTGTTATAGAAATTTGCTCTGAACAAAACGTGGATGGTTAGACACATTTGGAAGGAAAAAAAGGTGAACAAAGAGCTACGACCACGTCATATCCATTATTACACAGTGCGTCCCTGAAAAGAGTTAACAGTCAGTAAAGACCTCCTAAAAAAAATTTTTTTTAATTACACCAAACGATTTTGGCGATATTTGACACTCGAATAAACAAAGACTTTTGTCATGTTTGTGAAAAAGTGCAAAATCCAGACTTGACAAGAATCGGTATTTGTTCTTGCTGGTATCAGCAAAGTTGAGAGTTATATAAAGGCTTAGAAAACTTTACATTATGATCAATAACAATTTATGAAAAAACAAGTTTTGTTCTCTATGTACTTACGTATTTCATGAACATTTTAATACTTCAGTTAGCAATTATTTACTTTGTTGAATGTTTTGAAATAGTAATATGGCAAGTTTTTAATTCAAACTGGCTTTCTCAGTCAACCATACAGTGTCATGGAATATGTCAGGGCATACATAAAACAAAGCTTATTCTTTCATGAATTCGTTTTAATTATACAAAATTCTAAGCCTTTCCGGGACTCTCAACTTTGCTGTTACCAGATAGAACCAACACAATTTTTTTGTCTACTATGGATTTTGCACCATTTCACAACAATGGCTTTCGCTCACTCAGGCGTAAGATATCGTTGAATGTTTTGGTGTCATTTGAAAGGGGAGGCCGTAAGCAATTCGCATTCATAAAAGTTTCACGAAGATATTTTGGAATGTGCATTTTGGGAGACTTTTTGTCTGTCAACTTTTAATGGTTCTCAGATTTGTTAATACCAGCCAGAACAGCGGATCCAGGATTTTTTAAAGGGGGGGGGGGCACACAAATCTCAGAAAATTTTCTGACAAGCAGGGAAAAAAAGGTTATCAGTTTCAAAAGGGGGGTACCATGTACATATTTCTTTCGAAGGGGGGAGGGGCACGGGCCGGAAGTCCCCCCACCCCCCTAAATCTGCCACTGCTAGTTCTTGTCAAATCTGGATTTTGGACCCTTTCGCAAAGATCACTTTTGTTTGCTCGAGTTTAAAATATCACCAGACTTTTGGTGATATTTGATGTAAGAGATCCTAGCGTATCCACATGATTATATGAGTGAAAAAAAAAATCCGTTTAAGAAGTGTAAGCCTAAATCTAAATATTTTGGGTACTGCGTACTGCAGTACTAGTAGTAGTAATGACGGTTGTAGTAGTAGTAGTAGTAGTAGTAGTAGTAGTAGTAGTAGTAGTAGAAGTAGTAGTAGTATCCGTAGTAGTAGTAGTAGTAGAAGTAGTAGTAGTAGTAGTAGTAGTAGTAGTAGTAGAAGTAGTAGTAGTAGTAGTAGTAGTAGTAGTAGTCGTAGTAGTAATAGTTGTAGTAGTGGTAGTATATATAGTAGAAGTAGTAGTAGTAATAGTAGTAGTAGTAGTAATAGTAGTAAGTAGTACACTGTAGTAGTAATAGCAGTAGCAGAGTAGTAGTAGTAGTAGTAGAAGTAGTAGCAGTAGTAGAAGAAGAAGAAAAAGTAGTAGTAGTAGTAGTAGTAGTAGTAGTAGTAGTAAGTAGTACACTGCAGTAGTAATATCAGCAGCAGTAGTAGTAGTAGTAGTAGCAGTAGTAGAAGAAGAAAAAAGTAGTAGTAGTAGTAGTAGTAGTACACTGTAGTAGTAATAGCAGCAGTAGTAGTAGGAGTAGTAGTAGAAGAAGAAGAAGCAGTAGTAGTAGTAGTAGTAATAGTAGTAGTAGAAGTAGTAGTAGTAGTAGTAGTAGTAGTAGTAGTAGTAGTAGTCGTCGTAGTAGTATAGTTGTAGTAGTGGTAGTATACAGTAGAAGTAGTAGTAGTAGTAATAGTAGTAGTAGTAGTAGTGAGTAGTACACTGTAGTAGTAATAGCAGTAGCAGTAGTAGTAGTAGAAGTAGTAGCAGTAGTAGTAGTAGTAATAGTAGTAGTAGTAGTAGTAGTAGTAGTAGTAGTAGTAGTAGTAGTAGTAGTAGTAGTAGTAGTAGTAGTAGTAGTAGTAGTAAGTAGTACACTGTAGTAGTAATAGCAGCAGTAGTAGTAGTAGTAGTAGTAGTAGTAGAATAAGAAGCAGTAGTAGTAGTAGTAGTAGTAGTAGTAGTAGTAGTAGTGGTGGTGGTGATGGTAGCAGTAGTAGTGGTATGGATTGTAGTAGAAGTAGTAGTAGTAGTAGTAGTAGTATAGTAGTAGTAGTAGTAGTAGTAGTAGAAGTAGTAGTAGTAGTAGTAGTGGTGGTGATGGTGATGGTAGCAGTAGTAGTGGTATGGATTGTAGTAGTAGTGTGTTTATTACAGTGTATTAGCAGAAATAGAAGTTGTGATATTAGTAGTGATGGGGTGGTATAGTAGTAGTGTTAGTAGTACAGTGTAGTAGCAGAAGGATAAGTTGTTGTGATGATGGTGGTGGTGGTGGTAGTAGTAGTAGTAGTAGTAGTTAGTAGTAGTAGTAGTAGTAGTAGCACAGTTTTCTTTATACATCTACTCTCTTTCCAGGCGATTCCTACGTTAGATGCGGAAAACCAACGATGTCTATTCCACACGGTGGTATCAAGCATCTCCCTATCTCCGACTTCGAAGATCTAGATGACAGCTCATGCTATACTGGTTCCTCGAGCGAGTGTGTGCTCAAGTTCTACTGCAATAACGGGTACAGGCCGGAGGGTGTCTTTTTGTTGGAGTGTATTGCTGGCAAGTGGGAAGGGATCATACCAACTTGTGAAAAAATCACTTTACAATCGAGCACAATAATACCTTATGGTATGGAATAAGTAAAGCTCGTATTTTCATTTTCTTGTCTGTCTACACCCCCCGAACACCTCCCCCCCCCCCCTCATCCCCCTCCCCCTCCTCCCTTCCCCTCCCATACCTCAATTCGGTCTACCGTCTAAGGTATTAGCAAACGTTATTACTTCAATTCGAAAATGATCGACAAATAACATATTACTCTATTATTTTTCTAGCGTAGCTGGGGGCAGACTGCCCCCCCCCCCTGACAATTTTTGCCCAAAGTAATTTTTTTGTTTTGTTTCGTTTTGTTTGCTTGTCAGAGAATTATGGAGGAAAACTGAACCCCTTAAAATCAGAACAGCCCCCCCCCCCCTGCGTGACTTTTAGATGACTGCCCCCCCCAAAAAAAAAAAATAAATAAATAAATAAATAATAATAATAATATAACCTTATCTTAATTAATGTTTTAAACGATTATACAATTTACGTGAATTCTTTTATCCTACTCTTCGAAAATGAAATGATTCTCAACATGTACTTCAGTGTAATATACACTATTTGTTTATTACATTATGTTAAATCAAAAAACTTTATCAAATAAGATTCAGATAATCATTATTCTACTGGAAGCTATTTTAACTTGTTATTTGATGTTGAAATTTTTTTTGTTTGTTGGTTGTTTTTCTTTTGTTGCTATATAATCTTATCAATCTCTGGGAAAATAGCAAGGGTTACCCCCATTTTCAAAAGTGGAGTCAAAGAACAAGTTAACAATTCCAGACCTATTTCTGTACTCTCTGTTTTTTCTAAGATTTTGGACCGTATAATTTACAATAGAACATATAATTTTCTATTTAAAAAAATGTCTTTTCGCAAATCAGTTTGGCTTTCGAAAAGAACACTCAACTCAACTTTCACTTTTGGAACTTACCAACAAAATAATTGATGCATTTGAAGACAACTCATTCGCCATCGGTGTATTTATCGATCTGTCAAAGGCCTTTGACACTATTAACCACAATATTCTACTATCTAAACTTAATTATTATGGCATTCGTGGGACTGCACACGATCTTTTTCATAGCTATCTTCGCAATCGCCATCAGTGTTCCCGTTATAATTCTTCTCAGTCAGACTTTAAAGAAATTACATGAGGTGTTCCACAGGGCTTTCTGTTAGGCCCCCTTCTTTTTATTATGTTTGTAAATGACATTCACCGATCATCCAATCTTCTATCTTTTATCCTTTACGCTGATGATACAAATTTACTATATTCTCATAAAAATCTTGATGTTCTATGTAAAACTGTAAACACTGATTAATTGAAAGTTTGCGATTGGTTTGCTGCTAATAAGTTAACAATCAACTACAAGAAATGTAACTACATGATATTCTGCAACTCTCCAAAGCCTCCAGACTTTAGCTCTGTACAAATCATGCTAAATAATCGCATCTTACCTAGAGTTGAATCTACTAAATTTCTTGGTGTTTTTATAGACAGTAAATAAACATGGAAAAATCATATAAATGAACTTGAAAACAAAATAGCTAAAAACATTGGTGTTATTTACCGCCTAAGTATGTTTCTACCCCAAAAGATATTGCGTACTTCATACTGCACCTCAATTCTCCCGTATCTATCTTATTGTAACGTAGTATGGGCAAATACATATCGAGCTGATGTTAAGAAGTTATGTACACTGCAAAATAAGATTTTTCCGTATCATATCAGGTTCTCATCCACGCTCCAGTAGCGATCCTTTATATAAATCTCTTAACTTGCTTCGCATTCTAGATATAAATAAACTTCAACAGTGTACCTTGTTATATAAATGTCTAAACTCACAATTACCTTCCCAGTTCTGTGTCTGTGGCCTGTTCCAACGTGTTTCAGATATTCATAAGTATGGTACCAGATCAACCGATGAAATCTATATTCCCAAACACCGTAAACTTATTTTTTAACGTAATATCCGTTTCACCGGCCCTAAGCTTTGGAACGATTTACCTGCATCCATGAGAAATTCTGCGTCTCTGTTAAGCTTCTCATGGAAGCTAAAAAAGTGTATGATATCGGATTATAGTTCATGATGCCCTGCTTGTTTATTTATGTATTATGCTCGATTACTATCATTCTAACCTGTTTCCAGTATCTTTTTTGTAAGAATGCCTGTGAATATTTCGATGTTTTACTCTCACCGTATATCTTGCCACAGTATTATCCATGCATGCCATACAACTCCATTATGATGATTATTACTATGTTGCAGTCCTCTTCCTTTCCCTTTACTCCAAGTTCCCTATCCTCGTCTCTCCCTCTCTCTCTGTCTGTCCCTTTCCTCTTTTCCAGTATTAAATTATATTGTATTGTGTATTCAGGCGTACCCGCTACAAGCATCTGGCTTATTGGGACTGCGCCTTCTTCCCTATGTAACTTGTTCTTGATTGTACTGATATTACGTTATATGCATGTAAATTGTACTATTTGAACAAATGTTGAATGTTGCAAAATCAATGGAAGAAAATAAATGTTAATTTGAATTGAATTACATCTAATATATGTCGTCTCAGATGTTCATATTTTGAATATATAGGATAGGTTAATCAAGCCATGGTTGTGTTCAGTTGTAATTGCTCTCTCTCTCTCTCTCTCTCTCTGTATCCCTTGTAGCTATTCCTGGCACACTTGTTCCCCTGTGTTTAATATGTGTCGTCGTAACCATAGCAACAAGGTAAGTATTATCATCATTCAAAATGATCACATGGTATCTTTATATATTGTATCTTATATCTTATCCTCTCTAGCGTTTCATCAACATCACCCCCCCCCCCCTCTCTCTCTCTCTCTCTCTCTCCATCTATCTCTTTTTTTATTGATTTCTTTCTTTCTCCCAGGAGTCTCAGCTCTGTCTGTCCGTCTCAACCTAGTCTAGATTCTATCCGTTTTTTATATTTGGTTTATTCCCTAACGCTGCTCTTTCTCTACACGCATATCCCACACAGAGCGCGACTCTCCACTAATCGCGCGATCCCCACAATTTCACCCGTCGAAAAAAAACGAGGGTCGATTTGGAAGGGCTATATCAGTTTTAGATTGGGGGTGTATTATTTTCTCAACGGATCGCGTTCGTGCGCGAACAGTCCAGGCAGTGGACTAGTCTCAACCTCTCTCTCTATCTCTCTCTTTCCACATGGTCAGTCCGTTGTTAAATATTTCCTCTTTCTTTTTGGACATATACTTCACTATTTTTAAATATATAAAATGATATCAGGAGCTTTTAAAAGTACGTAACATTTCAACGTTGATATCTTAATCTCTATTGAGAAAATAAACATGATTTTGCAATGAGGTAAAACACGTGTAGGACTGTACGACTTCTTATGAACCGAGACAGACATGGAAACAGAAAGTCAGTGCCTGTTTTACCGTTTGAATGCTCTGTATACAAGCGTGGAGAAAGGAATAATAGTAAAGATAATGATGATGATGGACTTCAGTTCTATGGCAAATACTGATATAATGTTGTAAAACCGACATAACTTAATGTAACTGTTCGCCAAAGGAATAACCGTATGAAGGTAAATGGTATCACGCTACCCGCCCGGAGGACTTGTGTGCCGGGCTACTCGCGGTTTGATGACAGCAATAGAGTGCTTACGAAACGGGACGGAGGGGCAGTGCGACGGGGGAATCGACCGACCGTGACCGTCCTCGCACACCGTTCCCGTCCTGTTCTTAACTTTAGTTACGATGCGAAATGGACGGCGACGCGAGCGCGACCCCCGCCGTTAACAGTATACGCCTCAGTATTGATTGGTGCCCCATGTCTGCCCATATACGCACAACTGCACAAATCCAAACGTCAAAAAGGGAAGCATACTCTCTACACATAATCTTAATATCATTTATAGTGATATGCATGTGCAAAAATTATGAAAAACTGATGAGAAAGGTCTACTTTACATAACATCTAGGCCTTGAAAATGTCACCTTTCATACAAACAAACCCAAACTGCGTGTAAATGAGTGCGCAGACATTTTCTTTGCAATATCAAATTGACACCATGTAAACATCGCCTTTTCTTGTGAAAATAACATTAGAATTTGATGAGATTTTCGGCACAATTACCCTCCAGAACATGAAGATTAAAATGAAGTAAGCCATTAGGGGAACACCAAACATAAAGCTTGTCAATGTAAAGACTAAAGTGAAATGGGGTCATAAAGCCCACCATCATGTATTGAACTGTGACTTGAACTAGTAAAGTAGTAGGCCTATTCAAGTTTGATTAACTTGTTGGACTTAGAAACAATTTATTTGGAAAAGACACAAAGTTAAATCTGCAAATTCACTCATCGAGCAAGTACTTGTGCTGGTAGCCATATTTCACAACTAACTGGAACTTCTAACAGTTAAATATAACAATTCTTTTCTTGGACTTGGTGATCGTGCGTATCAACATAAGTTGCTGTCAGCTGTCATACACGTGCGTCTTGTTTACATCCAGTGTACACAATTGCATAGATCCGTCCTGTTAGCAGACCGGACGTTATTTCGCCTGAATACCGTCCTGAAAATGAACGGGACGGAGAGAGTTTCGCATTGGCGCATGCGCAGATCGATTTTCCGCTCGAGTGTCCTGTTTCGTAAGCTCTCTAATGTTAATGTTCCACGGGATGAGACCACTCCTACGACTATGGGGAGAGAAGGTAAGTTTGTTTCAAACAAAAAGAGGGTTGTGTTCTCGTAAAGGTGAAAAAAAAGTTTATAAACTTTCCCATGCTTTGAATAGTAGTGTCACATAATAATGATACTGAGGATGATTATAATGATGATGATAATAATAATAATAATAATAATAATAATAATAATGATAATAATAATAATAATAATAATGTTGAAATAAACATTAAAATAATAGTACTACTACTACTAATAATAATGATGATAATAATAATAATAATAATAATAATAATAATAGTAATAATAATGATAATAACAATAATAACTAGAGTTGAACAAGTACAACTATACAGGTGGGCGATCCTTATCATTTATTTATTATTATTCATTATCTATTTATTTTTATTTCAACCCACTGTGTCAAAATATCTCCTAGAAAAAGGCTTAAAATGGCCTGAAACATGCCCAAAATTCATTTTAGACCATTTTGAACATTTTCAGAGTTTTCTCGTGCGCAACTCTATCGATGCGCGCGTACGCGTGCGCACCCCAATTTAAATTTATATAATATAATATAATGCCAGTGCCCTATAACACATACACAGTCTATATTAGTCCATTTGTGGCATTTTAACCATATGCGCGCACATGCGTGTACGTACGCGTACGTGCGCGCTAAAGAAAATGTTCTTTAAATGATACAGGTTTAATTAAAATGTTAAAACAGTCAAAGATTTTTCATTTCTATGCTGCATAAATCACTTATGATCATTGCTGATCGTGCACGCGCGTGCGCTCGGATAAATTTTGAATATTTAAAATGGCCTCATACATGCCTAAAATCGATCCTAGACCATTTTGAGCATTTTCAGATTTTGTGTATTTTCTGCGTTTAAAAAACTGGATAGAAATAAAAATGAATAATAAAGAAAAAGAAAGAAAGAAAAAAAAAATCGTACAAACATTAGGGTGGTCTGTACTTGAATTGAAGCCCACCTAATAATAATAATAAAGAAAAAATTCGTTCTCAAAAAGAAGATGGTCTGTACTTGAAATATAGCCCACCTAATAATATGCAGTTCTTGTATAGCGCATAATCACAAATCGACATGTCTCTCTTTTCTCGAAAAGAGAGATTTCTTTGAATCACATTTTAGGTAGAGCAAAAAGGAAAGGACCCCACCTTCCAAAGATGAACATATTCAGTTTAAAACTTTGAACCAACTTTTGAAGCCACATTTGTGTTGCATGTGGGCGTGGGTGTGTGTCGTGGATGTAGTTTTATATATCCATTTCCGAGTTCGGTTCATTTCGCTGTTTGTGGTTCTCAGGGTGATCTATTGAATTTGTTATCATTTAATTATTCCAAAACCCCCAAATACACAATTATTCATATTTATTGCTACATAATAAGCCATTTCCACTTCTACGCAGTTTCTGAAACAATGATTTCACATCGCATGACCAATACCAAATAGATGAATGCTTCTTTTCATATGACCGATGACGAAACATTTGTTGTATATTTTTTGAATGATATAAAAAGAATCCACCGTTCATACCTGTCATCTTGACAAATATTCATAGGATTGTAAGACGGTAAACTGGTCTATTTATATACACTGAGTAATTGCAAAGGCTCTATCTGAAGTGATAGAGCTTGATAGCGCCCTTTCGGCTCTTAACAGACGAATATTTTGTACTTACATTGAATTGTGTAATCCTAAAGACATTCGAAATTCGCTTTGCAGAACACTCACAATAAAAGTGGACATGTACTTCAGGAAAACAAAAGTGCAAATATTTGAAGTGATTATGAACAGATCATGAACAGCTTCCTGTATTTCTTTTCATGGATTTGTTTAAGTTCTTGTTTGTTTTGTTTTTTTAAATAAGAATCGGATCTGGTGCGCTTTCCGTTGACTGGTGTACAGATCATGAACAGCTTCCTGTATTTCCATTCATGGTTTTGTTTATGTTCTTGTTTGTTTGTTTTTTTAAATAAGAATCAGATCTGGTGCGGTTTCTGTTCACTGGTTTACTTTTCGTTTAAACTTAATGGCTGAAATTGAAAATAACCACTGAACAAGCACGTGTATCCGAATTTCCTTATTTTCTCCCAGAAGGGGCGAGTAAAATCATTAAGGAAATACATACACGGTCAAAACGGCGAGAGAAAAGTCAAAACAGCGTTATCATCAAAGCAAAGGATTACTCATTATAACAACGACACGCTGTATATTACTCATGTGATGTATAACTGGTCAATAACTCCGAGAGGGGGGTGGCAGAAAGAACTTATTAATCATACAGGGATTTTGATACATTTAATAATTATAATGTTATACCTACTACTGTGCGTATGGGTGTGTGTGCAGTGGCGAATCCAGGATTTCTTGAAGGAGGGGGGCTCAATATTCACACAATTTTCTGACAAGCAAAAAAAAAAAAAAAAAAAAAAAAAAAAAGGTCCTCAGCACTTTTGGGCCCCTTTTTAACTAAAAAAAATCTCTGACAAGCAAAAAAAAAAAAAAAAAAAAAAAAAAAAAAAGGTCCTCAGCAGTTTTTGGATCCCTTTTTGGTCCCAGGGAAGGGGGCCCAGCCCCCCTCCCCTGGATCCACCACTGTGTGTGTGTATAGCATTTAAATCTCCATGTACCTTTAAGTGTTATTCCAAAACATAGGATTTTAAAAAAAAATTCGATTATCAAATCATTGTTCCTCTCACTACATGTTGCCAGCACGGTTTTGCTTGTAGCGCTGCACATATTTTTAACAATACCCCCTCCCCTCTCTTTTTCCCCTCCCCCCCCCTCCCCTCTCTCTCTCTCTCTCTCTTTCTATGAATATATTTCTCCATTTTTTTTTCTTCCAGTTGCAACAAATGAGGCGATCTCCCACGACGACCCCCCACCATCCTACAGGCTGGAGGCTACCTCTGAGCCTGCTGGTAGGTTTTCTATTTGGATTATGAAATCGGTGTTTTTCCGTTTGACATGTATCCCTAAATTGCTTCGTTTATAGCACTGCACATCGTAACAATACCCCCCCCCCCCCCCCCCCCCTCTCTCTCTCTCTCTCTCTCTGCAATATATTATTCTAGATTTTTCTCTCTTTTTACTTCTTTCAGTTGCAGCAACTGAGGCGGTCTCCCATGACGATCCCCCAGCACCCTGCCCGCCCGCAGGAATGCACTGTTGAGCCTGCTAATACGTCTATAGACTCACAAAAAACAGAAGACAACGATGCTGCACTTGAACTAACTTGAAGATTGTTCATACTGCGTCTTGGTCGTTGGTGTTCTTTTCCGTCATTCGAAGTTTGATCAAACAACAAGAGTTAATTTGTATACAAAAACTATATGGTAAATTAGGAGAATACATTAATGGGATGTTGCGTTTCTTCCCCCCCCCCCCCTCCCTACAGTTTCTTATTAACACTCCCAGTGAAAATATTGTTTTGCCTAAAATGGTGCAGGATAAATTGGCAAAGAGTTTTTTAATGTTTTCCAATACAAACCTTCCATATACATAATTTTTATTCAAACAAAAATGTTGTTCCGTTCTCCGTATTCGTACGAAAAAGAATACAGCTCGGAAGTTTGTCTGGTTAACTTAGAATTAATGTCATCGGCAGGATCAGAAGTTTGGAATCGTTTGCCCCCTTGTTCACCCACATAAGTCAGAAGGAAATCATGCCCTTTCCATTCGCTTTGTAAACTGCTATAGATGTCATTTATTGAACACACGGTTGGAATCCATTTTTAGGAGTCATAATATTGATCACCTTCTTTGAAATTGGATTTCCTTCAAATAGTGGAATCCACTCCAAACTAGTGTTTGAATTACTGTTTGAGAGTGGATTCGACTATTGTTTTCATAGCTTTGCTTCCACTCCAAAACGAGTGATCCTTAATATAACTCCCCAAAAAGTGAATTTCCACTCATGTACTTTTTAGAGAGTACAAAAATATAATTATTCCATATCCATTGTTAATAACATCTGGTATAGATATTAGTGAGTGTTTTGTTACATATCCTGAAAATATGAGCTTTCATTCATTATGTAACCTTATATAATACGAATATCCTAATTAGTAGGATAATTTAAAAATACGAAAATTGATTCAAGTTTTTGTTGACGTCCATTATTCAAACACAAAATGTGCGTATAAAGACAAGGCCAAAATACGGAAAGCTGTTTATCGTAACTATCCAGTAAGTAAAAAGAAAATATTACACATATGATTTCACGTTCAAGTTTAGATAACTATGTATACACCTTTCTTTGGTCTTCTAATTTTCTTTTGCTTCTCCTTTTCTTTTTCCTTACCCAAATTTCTGTTCTGAAAGTTTATATAATATGTAAAATGTTTATATTGTACTTATATCTTTCTTTAATTGTCGTTATACACAGGGCAGTCAGTATAACAGTTTTAACTCACTGAAGAAGCTTCCCTGGTAAACTAAAACCGAATAAATAGATGAATATATAGAGATATGTCGATTTGGGGGGGGGGGGGGTTAAATAATAAACAGGAAAGATGAGAATTCTGCAGTACGACTTTCTTTGTTTGTAGTGATATGTAATGCGATACATTGCTAAATAAGCCTTTTTTTTTTTATTCCACATGACTATTTCGGTCGATTACTTATGGTTATACAAAAGGATAAGATAGCAATTCCAAAATTGCTCAATTACAAAAGCTACAAAACGCAGTTGCACGCATTGCTTCTCTGTCAAGCAAACGCAGTCACATTACCCCTATCTTACAAAATCTCCATTGGTTGCCCGTAAAGGAACGTATAATTTTTAAAATCCTTCTTTTGGTCTATCACATTATTAATGGAATAGCCCCTGAATATAACCAGTCTTTATTACGTCAATATCAACCCGCACGAACCCTACAATCCTCCAATCTGTTTTTTTACATGTTCCGCTTTCTAAGAAATCTTGAGGGGAAAAGGCTTTTGCTCATGCCGGACCAGCCCTGTGGAATTCACTTCCTCAGGAGCTGAAGAACTCCAACTCCTTTAAAAGCAACCTAAAATCCTATTTTAGGTTGCAATGTTGTTAGAGCACTTCTGTCACAATGTTGTTAGAGCACTTCTGCTCTCCAGGCTTGACTATGGTGGGTGTTTGCTCGGGGGTATTAGTAAGCAGGACCTGGGCAGACTTCAACGTCTCCAAAACAAATGCGCTCGACTTATCTGTCAAAAACCGAAATGGTCCCATGCTACTCCATTGTTGCACGAATTGCACTGGCTCCCAGTTGCTGATAGAATACAATACCGAATACTCGTTCAAACTTTCAAATCTATGGCAACTACACTTCCTGTATACATCTCCTCACTCTTTCAGCAACATAGAACGTCATATTCTCTAAGATCTGCATCAGCTCCTTCTTTTGTCATTCCCAAATCCCATAAACAAGCTGGCTTTAAATCCTTTCAGTCCCTAGCCCCACGTCTCTGGAACAATCTCCCATCATTTTTAAGAAACAGTGCTTCATTAGACATCTTCAAAAAACACCTGAAAACTTACTTGTACAACTCTGTCAATTAGACTGATTGACAAGCGCCTTGTATCCTATGGAAAAGGCGCTATATAAATCCAAGTATTATTATTATTATTATTATTTGTTCAATCTTTCGTTTTGAAGACAGATATTTTCTCTTGTTATTCATTCTCTTGTTATGTTTGAATGATTTTTTTTATGTTGTAAAGCGCCTTGAGCATTTAATCAAAATGGATAATGGCGCTATAGAAATCTTATGTATTATTATTATTATTACTATTATTATTATTATCATTATTATTATGAGAGATGTTTAAACCGTCGAACCATTAAGACCAGGAAATAAAAATGGGAAGCTACAGAAAGTTGAGTTATGATACAGGTGGATAACTATTATTGTGTGTGTGAACCTCCTCTTTACCCCCATGTGGAAGATCACCAGACTACCAATGTCCCACGAAAAGGATTGCTCTTGAAGTTCTTCCTAATTTCAAATAGAGTCAACAATGTCCAACTTCGAACCCATTCTGGGCCTGTTTCATAAAAAATTGTTATCGGGAACAACTGCCACATTTCTAGACAAATTTGCTGTCAGCCAATCAGATGCAACGATCTCAGTAGCTTATAACAATCATTGCAACTTGTTATTGATAACAAGTTTTATGAAACAGGGCCCTCGCTAGTCATAAGGACCGCTATTCATAATGACAGCTAATAATGAATGAATAGCGGTCCTTATGAATGATGGTCCTTATGACTTTGTGAAGAGTAACCCCTTTCCGTTTTATAAATAGTGGACCTTCAGGCATAGGAACTTACACGTTATGAATAGCGGTCCTTATGTATAGCAATCATTATGACGAGCGGTCCTTATGACTAGCGAGTTACCCCGATGCACCATCGCTGTGTAGTCCTTTGGTATTGTCTTATGTTTTTCATTGGTTGTGATTTTCAGCAAGATTTTGTCAGTATGTCATAATTCTGAGGACTAAAGGACCAGGGCCCCGTTGCATAAAACTTACCATTAATGGTAACTCTGCTATCAATGGTAACTGCCATGGTAACATCACTCAACAGCCAATCAATATCAAGGTTTCCATGGGAGTTACCACTGATGGCAAAGTTACCGTTAATGGTAAGTTTTATGCAACGGGGCCCTGTTCCTATTTACCACTTAAAGCAGCCATGCAGATTAATCTTTCTTTTTCCATGAGTGCAAATTGGCACAATAATAGGAACCAACTAACAAAAGGATTTCCTCTGAACATTACAGAAGCTTTGTATAATAACCAACCTTCTTTCTTGACTGGCTTCCTGATAATCCCTTAATCACTTGTATGTATGTACTATCTTTATACTGGAAACTGTGAAATAAATGTGAAGATGTTGGTAAAACCATCCCTAGAGAAATATACTGCGGCTCAGGCATGTTATTTGAGTAGCACATAAAGAGTTTAACTTCTAGACACTAACTTTCACAGTGAAATTGCATAAACTAGTACTCAACAGCATATTTAAAGGTGATTTAACCCTTCATGTAAGCTTAGATTGAGTAGAAGTTGAAAAATCTGAGAGGCAGAATGGTAGTAGTTTCATATCAAAGCAAAATTTTCGTGATTAATAAACTTACATCCGGCGTCCGCTATTCCAACTTTGCTTTATGTAACGTAGGGACGGTATTTATTAATAGCCTGTTAATACTGAAATAGTCCATATAATAGAGACTTGTGATTGCAATGAGAACCATCCACAATATCCGTATACTTGGTGTGGATTGCTTGACTTGGTGTTTGCTCTTCAAAAGACCTTAAATGGGAATTAACCCTTCCTGGAGACTTGGAGTAGAAGCAGAAGTGTGAAAGCATGAGAAAAATCGGACAAAGAATAAGAAAGTTATGGATGTTTGAAAGCTGAGATCACTAATGACATTGGATTCTCTTATTGGCAATGCAGTCATTGTGTGTGATGTCAAACCTGGAGAACTCACACATTTGGTGTGTACAAAAATTATCCCAAATGATAGAAAAGACTTTGTTGTCCATGAAACATTATGGGTAACATATTGCTACAATGTCACCATTAAAAGTATAAAACAAAGAAAAACATAACTAAAGAAAAGGGGAATGATAAAAGAAAATACATAACGATAGAGAAGAGGATAGATTAAAGAATAAACAAAGAAATACATAAGGAAAGAAAAGAGGACAGAAAAGGAATTTTTTTCTTTAATCTATCCTCTAGAGAAAAGAATAGCTGAAAGGAAAAACAAAAACATGCAATCTTTCTTTGTGTATTTCTTTGCTTTTTCTTAAATCATTCCTCTTCTCTTTCCTTATGTATATCGTTGTTTTTCCTTTAATCTATTCTGTTTTCTTTCCTCATGTATTTCTTTGTTTTTCCTTTTATCTCTCCTCCTCTCTCTCTCTTTCCTTATGTAGTTCTTTTTTCCCTTCAATCTATCTTCTTCTTTTTTCTTATGTTTTTGTTTTCTTCTTAAATCTTTCCTCTTCTCTTTCCTAATGCATATCTTTGTTTTTTCTGTAATCTATCCTCTTTTCTTTCCTCATGTATTTCTTTGTTTTTCATTTAATCTATCCTCTTCTCTTTCATTATATCTCATTATATATTTCTTTGTTTTTTCTTTCATCCATGATCCCCTTTTCTTTAGTAATGTATTTCTTTTCTTTTTTCCCCCTTTAATCTATTCTCTTCTCTTTCCTTATGAATTTCTTTGTTTTTCCTTTTCTATCATTTTCCCCTCCCTGGTTGTACTGTTGGTGCACATAGCGTTGCTGTGCTGGTGATCGTGAGTGTGTGCTGACGACTTAGACTCTTTCACCAGAGCAGTTCTAGGATTTTTTTTTATTATTTTCTTTTCGAAAATGGCTAAACAGTTGTGTAAAAAAAAAATATGCGCTCGCCGGACAGCTCGCCACACTTTTTTTTTCTCATGATACTAGATATTATTGTGAAATGTTTCAGTATAATTGTGCATATTATTTTCCATTATGTTCAGTTTTGTTTTGATAACGGTATCTTATCATATCAGGATTTTTTTTTTAAGAGTTTGATTTTAACTTGATGTGTGTGTGTATATATATATATATAAACCCCTCAAAAAAAGTTCTGCAATTCAACTTTGAGCCTTGATATCTTTTTGGCGGCTTTTTAATCATTCTTGATTTTTAGATCATTGGAAAGTTCATTTATCCCCCTTCACATCCATGCCCCATTTGTAATGGTTATGTCATCCTTGAATGCACAGCACCCCTGAATAGAGGGCAAAGTCAAAAGTGAAAAGTTGCAAATTGAATGGCTATCTTGGCTATTGTCTATTGCTTTTGTTGCAATGTCGGGTGTGTGTGAATGATGTTGAATGGGTCATGAATGATTCAACAAGTTTATTTCCTGTTTGGTAGATGAAATGTGCCTTGCACAAGCTTTATGCTTGGCAGTGCTTACTTTTAAAGAGTAGCTGTTCGCGTATGTTAACATGCCACGTCTATCAAATGTTGAGAAGGCTCGAGCAATCGGCCAAATCGAAGCCGGTATTCCCCAAAGAGAAGTTGCTGCTCAATTTGGAGTGAGTCCCAGTACCATCTCCAGATTATTGGCAAAGTTCCGGGAAACTGGGGATGTCAAGGACAGACCAAGGAGTGGTCGTCCAAAGAAGACAACCCAACAAGAAGACCGCTTCCTGACCCTTTCTGCCCTGCGGAATCGAAGGTTATCTTCCAGGAACCTGCAAGGACGATTTGCTCGAAGATTTGCCAAGCGACTCTCCGACCAGACCATCAGGAACAGACTTCACGCAGCCAATTTAAGAGCTCACAAGGCAGCAAGAAGACCTGCACTTTCGGCCTTACATCGTCATTCCCGTCAATGCTGGTGTTTGCAACATCTTCGATGGAACCGGGAAATGTGGCAGAATGTCCTTTTTACAGATGAATCCAGATTCTGCTTGAGGAAACTGGACGGAAGGGTGAAAGTGTGGCGTCGCCGTGGGGAACGCTTCGCTGACTGCTGCATCGACCGGGTAACAGCGTTTGGAGGAGGCAGTGTTATGGTGTGGGATGGCATATCTGCTGAGGGAAAGACACAGCTTATCATCGTTGATGGAAACCTGACAGCAGAGAGATACCGAGACAACATTCTTCGGCCAGAGGTCATCCCATACATGCGCAATCTTGGACCAAACGCCATCTTCCAAGATGACAACGCCCGCCCACACAGAGCAAGGATCATCACCGAATACCTGCAGGAGGAGGCAGTGACGAGGATGGATTGGCCTGCGAACAGCCCTGACTTGAACCCAATCGAGCACCTGTGGGACCAGCTTGGCCGTGCTGTACGCGCCAGAGTGACAGATCACACTACACTGGCTGAGTTGCGACAGATCCTTATCGAAGAGTGGAACCTCATCCCACAGCAACGCATCACCAGGCTGGTGACAAGCATGAGGAGGAGATGCCAGGCTGTCGTAGCTGTATTCGGATCTTCTACTCGCTACTGAACTTCTGATCCTTTGCTATTCCACATTTGATGTGCATGTTACTCAATAAAAAGTGCCAAACATTTTGTCATTTGCAAATTTGTGTATTTGTGTTTGTTTTTGTTTCGTTAGAGAGGGGAGAGAGAGTTAAAGAACATGAGTTCACATCAAGAAAGGGGAATGTGTTTGTTGAAGTGAAAAGCAATCCAAGAGAAGAGGAGAGTTTGTGTTGCTTATGTTTCTGTGATAGGGTTACATGGCTGAAAATGAGATAATTTGCTGAGGGGAGACTTTTTTCCCCACCGCAGTTGTGTACTGCTAAGGTGGAAACTTGCAATATTCTGCATGAAACCAAAACACAATATTAATGTTATCACAGTCAGTTGCTGATTAAAACACATTCCATCTTAAAACAAAAGAATAATTCCACTTCAAAATCACTGAAAACAATATTTGTCCACCAAACAAGGGATTACAGCAGAAACATGCACACCTAATACAAAATTAAACAAACCAAAAGGAACAAAAACAAAGAAACAAAACCTTTCATTCCAGTTAAGAACTCAGTGTGAACAATAACAATGCATTCTGCAACTTTTCACTTTTGACTTTGCCCTATATTTAGGTGCACTGCACATTCCGTGATTACATAATCAATACAAATGTGGTATCATTGTGAAGGTGAATAAACAAGCTTTACAATGATATCAAACTTGATGATGATCATACAGTTACTAGAGAGATATAAATGCTTAAACTTGAATTGCAGAACTTTTTTTGAGGGGTTTTTATATATATATATATATATATATTTTTTTCTTTTTTTTTTTTTTTTTTTTTTTTTTTAAAGGATGAATAAGGAGTATACTTGTAAAAAGTAGAACTCCTGGTAATATCACTAAAAGTTTATCTGTTTGTACTCGAAAAGTGTTATTTTGTTGTTTTCCTGCTTAATAGGAGTTATATATTTTAAACGCCATAAAGGCTCCCAAGGGAGGTGGGTGCAGGGAGGGGGAGTCCCCCCCCCCTTCCGCGCAAAGCGCGAAAGCTCTGACGTTTTACAATAAATTTGAGAGAAAGATAACGGCTCGTAGCACTTTTTTTAGGCGGAAAGTTATAGTTCGACGCCCTGACTGCTTTTCTATAATTTGGACGTAATATTTTACTGTATGTAATAGGTGTGGGTAAAGGGAGGGGGAGTTATTTCCCCCTTCCCGAGCGAAGCGCGAAAATTTTAATGTTTTAGCAAATTTTGATTGAAAGGTAACGGCTCGGAGCGCCTTTTGGGGCTTTTTTGTCTCACTTCTCCCGCTTTTTCGCTCTCGCTTTTTTTTTTTTTTTTTTTTTTTTTTTTTTTTTTTTTTTTTTAGGGGCTGAATAGAGGGGGGCAGTGCCCCCTGGGCCCCCTGGCCACACCTAGTACTATGCATAAAGGGTATTGTACTTGGTACCATAATAATTTATACGCTACTTAGGGTATTTTTGGGTGGCATGATGACCGTGTTGACGCCATTTGGGGTATGTTTTTCTGATGTGACGCCGTATAGGGGTGCAAATTAGACTTCGTTCAATACGCCATTTAGGGTCCTTTTGTGTTGACGCGCTTGGGCAGCACGTTTGTCTAAGAGTGAGATTGACTGTGTGTGAGGGGAGGGGGGGGGGGGTGAATGTGTGTGTTAATTCAAGCAAGTGTTAAAAAAAACTTTATCTGCAAGTGTACCATGTCGCCATCCCGCAAAAAGGGTAATACAGCAATTGACATCCTACGACTGCATTATCAGTCGTATAGATTAGATAAGTTATGTATGCAAACTGGATTCCAAGTATTGTAGTTCATTCATTAATAAGAGTTTAATGGAATACCTCGTTACTAGGTCCCCAGGAAAGAAACATCCATAAATTTAAATAACTTTGTGAACAGGTCTATTGTGTCAGGGTTTTTTTATTTTTGTAATGTTCATCCATATCTCTGCCTTCTGATACAATTTTGTCCCTGGGCTTCAAGAGGAAGAATTTACCCAAATCTT
Organism: Heliocidaris tuberculata; assembly: GCA_025618425.1. Taxonomy (NCBI): domain Eukaryota; kingdom Metazoa; phylum Echinodermata; class Echinoidea; order Camarodonta; family Echinometridae; genus Heliocidaris; species Heliocidaris tuberculata. Next base: position 20,271,504 of record CM046841.1, read on the forward strand.
TAGGAGCCGTCTGACACCCAATCCCGACGGGAATTTTTTGTCAGTTTTTTTTTTTGTTTGTTTTTTTTTTTGTTTTGTTTTTGTTTTTGTTCTTGTTCTTTTGTTTGGGGGCTATACCGGGGGGGGGGGGGGGCTATGGTCAGGCTGACAACATTTTTGTCAATGACTTTAATAGATGCTTTAAGTAACTTTAAGAAGTCAAATCTTATGGGTAAAATGGTATGACTATTTCGGGACAGGCTCCCAGACTTTAAGGAGTGAGGAACGCCAGAAGTTTTGTCTTGAGAGGGAAAATGTTATGATACTAGGTACGAGACTAGGCTCAAACTAATGTTTCCAACATACAACATAAATCTACAGTACAACACAATATCCTGTGTACTGAATACGTCTAGACAAATTTTTCCCCCCATTAATGCTATTCAATAAAACCATAAATCTTATTTCTGCACTGACACAAAAGATGCAGAGTATAAATACCAATCCTTTCTTGCTCTTTTCAGGTCGTTAAAGTTCACATATCATTTCGATAGCTGAGAGAAAACTGGTATGAAACGTGTTAAATTGTGCTCTTTGTATCAAAAGATAAATGTGCGAGATCATTTCATATTTCATCTAAAATTTCCGGTGAAATTATTATAAATAAATGAAAGGAAAGCGATAACACTGTTCTACGCTCGGACTCTTCAAACCCGACGTATAGGCTCCCCGCATATCAATCCCCTCGCTTCGCTGGAAGATTGCGAAGTTAGTCTGGTTCACTATGTAAGAAAATGGGCTTTCGTTCAAAATTTTTGGAGATTAGCAAAACTATAAATTTTTATAATCGTTAGAACATGGGAAATTCAAAAATTGATGTTGGCATTTGCAAAAATCACCGGCATAGCGGCCATTTTGGATTTTCAAAATGGCCGCTATGTGTAACTCATATTGAACAAATTTGAAGATATTTTTTTAACAGAACCTCATCTTACCATCATGATGTATGCATCATCATATTAAAGGGCATTAAATTTTCTACAACATGATACCACAATGGGTTTGGTGATGATTCGCGATACATTATTGGCCAATAATGTGATTGTTTTACATAATTTTTTTTACAAATATGAATTTCTTCAAGATACGTATTTCTCATTATTTCAACAGTTGTTTTCACTAATTAGTTCAAACTTTTCAAAAAACTGCCCATATGTAAGGTTAATATCATATAAAAATTACAAGTTCATTGCTTATCAAACAAAGCAGTTATAGCGCTCTAAAGTTGACACTTTGATATTAGCTAAAGTAGAGAATCGATAACAAAATTGGTTACTAAGTGCTGCCTTCTCCCTGAGAATGGTATCATTGGGAGACGTGAAATGGATTATTTCGGTAGAACATGCTATCGTCATGCAGATGAATATTTTAATAGGAAGTGTGATGTCAGATGATTCAGAACAATCATGTTTTAGTGATATACAATTGTTTATTAGTTCCCGTTGCTATGACACAAATGTGCCTAATAACCGATGAGGTACAGAACTTGCACCCCTACATGTCCATGCCTCCCCCTTTCTGCTTTTGAAACGAGACAAATTGGTACAAAGTAATATTCATAAAGTACTTTGTATAATGGTAAAAAAAATCAATGAGCCTTGACAAATCATTCAAAATCTCATGGTTACTGGAAAAAATATCTGCCAATGCCTTACCCTTCTTCCCGCCCCCCCCCCCCTTCCCCTCTAAAGTTTAACTTAAATCAATACCTACAAGTATTATTGGTATACAAGGGAGCAATTCAGGCCATCAGTGAAATAACATGGGACCTGTATTCACGTGATAGACAAGATTTACATTCTAAAACATGTAGATACTTGGTGGTGGGGTTCAAAACTTGAGCCCGAACCCCCCCCCCCCCTCCCTCAGTTGTACAAGGAGGTCCCCTGGACATATTGATACCAAAGTCTTTAACATCAATCCAAATCTGGTTGACCCCCCAAATTGGGTCCCCTGTAACATTTCCAAGCACTTTCATTATTAAAACGAACATAGTCTTACGAGGTGGGGAGGGGTGGGGGCTAGGGGCTGAAAGTAAAGTTTACATTCGGGCAAGAGGCGTCAGTACCCCCCCCCCCCCCCCCCGCTCAGTTGTAGACAAAGTTCATCGGTTGGTCTCAATCATCGCATTTAACGCCACTCTAAAATTTGACTTTCTTCATTTCAGCATTGCAAAAATCTTTTGCCACGAAAGATCCTTCTAAACTTAGATGACGTTTTGAGACTTTTTTTCTGTTTTGAGACTTTTTCTGTTTTGAGTAAAAGGTGGTTTAAGACAATATTTCTTGCTACCACTTTTTATCTTATTTTTTTTAAAAACTGCCTTACTTAAGCTTTACTATTTACCTCAAATAGTAGAACTGAAAGCAGAGAAATGTGACCTTTCGAGATTTTTTCTCTGTTTTTTGAACAAAGTGGTTAAAACGCAATATTTCTTATTTTATTTGTATATCTTTATTTCTCCTTATTTATGATACTAGGCTTTAATATTTACTTTAAAAAGCAGAACTGAAAGTACATGAAGTTGAAAAACAATAGGAAATGTAGGAAATGAGCATTTTAAAGGTTGTGAGCCGTCTGTGCTGTAATGGCGTGATTCTGTATGTATACAGTTGTAATAGATTAGCCTAATTGGAGTACGCTAAAGCGTCTTTGGGCCAAGTAAAGTATGTAAAAATTTGTTGTACTGTAAAATACATTTATTTAGTTTGCACATGCTGGTCGACATATTACACGACATATAGGCTATACATCGAACAGGAAGTCTATCTCTAGTTTGATACAGTATAATTGATTAGTAGGTTACAATCATATAGCTAAAGAACTGCACTTGGTATTTAATTTAATGAGTAGTTATCCGGGGGAGGGAGGAGGGGGGGGGGGGGAATTGACCAGTGATGATAGTCGATGGGAAAGTTCGTAGACTAAAAATCAAAAGTTATTAAAAGTGACTTCATTTCATGTGCATTCATTCGTTTTTCAAACATATTTCTTACTTTTTAGGTCTGTTATTAGAGGGTCTTTTTTTCTAAATCAACATTCAGATAGAAAAAGGGATAATAAAAGAAGAAGAAATTACAAATGATCTACAAAGAAATAAAATCAAATTGCTGTTTTTCATTCAAATTGTACAAAATCTAAATTTTTGCCTGAAGAGAAGAAAATTAGAAACCAAAATATGGCATGACTGTATAATTTTTTGCAAGCTTGGTGTCAAAATATATGCAAGACTTCACGGACAAAAGCCAGAACGTGGCACAGTTTCAGTTTAAAGACGCAATGAAATTTGTCTGAGGGCCCGTAGCCGCCCCCAAGGCTTAAAGTGATGGAAGACTCAAGATTATAAGTTTGTGATACCAAATATTTCCCTTATCAAGGAAACATAAGCTTATCATATTTTATGTAGTTTTTATGTTGACCATAGAGAAAGGGCAAAATATGCATTTTATGTCGGTCATTTTGGAAATCCAAGATGGAAGCCTCATGAAGCGTTGAGATGGGAAGTCTAATGACGTCACCAATGTTTTTCCTGACCCTGGAAACATAGTATTAGAATATTCCAACCAATAAGTTTCTAGGTTGCCTTGAAGCAGAGATAGGGCAATAGAATATTTCATGGCGGCCAATTTAAAAATCCAAAATGGCCGCCATATGCGATGAAGCGTTGGGAGTAGAAGTCTAGTAATGTCACAGATTGTTTTCTCGACCCAAGAAACGTAGGATTAGCATATTTTATTCAGTTTCTACGTTGAAAAGAAGCCGACGTAGGGGAAAAAATGTATTTGTGGCGGCCACTTTGAAAATTAAAAATGGCCACCACGTCCAATGAAGCGTTGAGATTGGAAGTTTAATTATGTCACTACTGGTTTTCTTGACCCAGGAAACAAAGTACTAGCATATTCTGTTAAGTTGCTAGGTTCACTATTATGTGCCATTTTAAAAATACAAAATGGCCGCCGTGTGCGATGACGTTTTAAGATTAGAAGTATAATTATGTCACCAATTGTTTTATCGACCAAGAAAACGGAGGATTAGCATATGTTTGCTAAGTTCCTAGGTTAACACGTATGCCATTTTGAAAATCCAAAATGGCCTCCATATGCGAGGAAGCTTTAGAAGAAGATGTCTAGCGTTGTCACCATTTGTTTTCTGTACCCATAAATAGGGGTTGGCACATTTCATTACGTTTATACCTTTAAAAGAAGCCAAGATAAGGCAAATTATGTATTTTATGGCGGCCATTTTGAAAATTCCAAAATGGCCACCATGCCGGTGTTTGTGCAAATGGCAACATCAATTTTTTGATTATCCATGCTCTAACGATTCCGAAAATTATAGTTTTGCTAATCTCCAAAATTTTTGAACACAAATACATAGTGAACCTGACTAGAAGGCAGCCCTTGGCATTATTTCTTTGTTTTAGAAAATATCAAAGTGTTAATTTTAGAGTACTATTACTTTTTTGTTCGATAAGCAATGAACTTGTAATTTTTATACGATATTGACCCTATATATGGATGCTTTTCTGTAAAGATGGATCATTAGTGAAATGGACTTTTGAAATATGGAGAAAAATGTATGTTGAAGCAATTCATATTTTTGAAAAAAAAATGAGAAAAATCACATTTTCGCCCCAAAATTGTTATACAAGTCATCACCAAACCCAGCAAATGTGGTATCATGTTGCAGAGAATTTAATGCCCTTTAATATGCTACCACAAAAAATGACAGAATGAGGATCTGTTACAAAAAATATCTTCAAAAGTGTTCAATACTAGTTACATATGGCGGCCACTTTGAAAATCCAAAATGGCTGCTCAGTCAGGGTTTTGCGCATATGCCAACATCGATTTCTGGATTCCCCATGTTCTACCGATTCCAAAAATCTCCCAAAATTTCGAACAAGTACATAGTGAACCTGTCTAAGTGTGTCGCTTGTGTATACAACCCTCGTATAGGTTTTACACGTCGTGTGTAGTGCTCGTTGCCGTTGTAGGAATTTACGTCCCAAGCCGGGGGGGGGGGGGGTCTAAATTACTATTTTATTTTTTAGCCTCTTTTGTTTATTATTCCACCTAAGGAGGAAAGGAATTCTCTTGCTAGAACATATCTATTTGTCCTCTAAAAGCAAAGAAACATAACTAAAAGCTTTTTAGAGCTTACCAAAACTGTACATGACCTTTAATTTTGATACCAAGATTACGAGTCAGTACTCTCTAGTATGGTATCTGAAAGGGGTATTAGTGCACCCGACCTAGGACGTAACAATCAACATTTTTATCTTCTTTATAAAGTACTCTATGGTATTCAAAATGTTAAGAAGGAAAAAAATGGCTTCTAATGGCGGTAGTCAGGATGGCTTTTATTCAATTTGTTAGGGGTTCCTATGTATCCTTTTGAAATTCGGCCATATTTCTAATGGTGCATTGTGACATCTTCATTCTTTCCATCTGGAACGGCCTATTATAACTTGTTTAAGTTAAATTAAATATTATGAGATACTTATTTATGCGAGTATATTCATTATTTTCCAGAATGTAATGTACAATTTTACACAGACCTGGATGGTAAAACTTTGTGGGCTCAATGTGTTTTTAAATATTCAAACAAATATTTGATTTCCTCAATGCGTAGGTTTCCATGTTGCTTTGAAAGACACTCTGCTGATAACCACTGAGGTGTCTTGTATCAAAATTGTATTTATATTCCTTTAAAAAAGTTACACAATTCTATTATTTCAATATTGTAACAAACCAATATCAAAACTAGGGATTAAACACAGAATCAATGTTAACCCCACAATATCAAAACTTCTCAAAATTATGATGGTTTGTATTGAGATAGACGGTTGCAATGGTAACAGTCGATGAGGTGTAAACGTTTCTTGATTATCATATTGTGCGGAATATAATTCGAAATACGATTACCAGGTTTCAATGAAATCTGAGAACTGTACATAAAATTACCGGTTAGATTATACCTAACCAATTGTGATGTTCGAGGCCACAAACAAACAATGTACAATCCAGCATTTCATTATTGAAAGGAATTAGCAAACAAGAAACTGGATTATGTTTTTGACGTCCCACTCCCAAACATACACGCGTTCATTTTATTGTTTCAACACCTTTATTCTTTTCAACAGTTTAACGAACCAGGCATTGGAATATATTTTTCGAAGTCCCGCTCCCACAAATATACATGACTTCATTGTACTGTACTTTTAAAATACCCTTATTCTTTTCAACATTTCACTGTTGAAGGAAACGAATCAGAAAGGGGAATTTGTTTTCGAAGTCCCGCTTGCGTGATTTTTTAACGTACCACAGCGAGGCCAAAGTCTAAGTGATAATACGGTTTATTCCGTCAAGACTAGTCGGCATGAGTGAAACTTTGAGAAAATACAAGTCTTATACTTGTTGTCTCTTTCAAAGTCTTCAAAACGGGGGTTTCTGGCCTCGCTGTGGTCATGGTGGTACGGAAAAAAGACGCGTCCCGCTCCCGCTCCCATACAGACATACCTTCATTGTACTCGTTTCTCTGCTTTATTTTGATTAGCTTGCTAGCATTTAAGTAGAGTCTTTTTTGGAGGAACAAAAGTTGGCGAGGGTGCGTATGGATGTGGGGTGTGAGTACGAGGGTGACGGTAGGTATTAATTCAAGCAAGTGCTCCACTTCGCTACACCGCAAACACGGCATTAGGCAGTTGACATTACTTCGTCATTGCAGACTTTTGGCAAAGCTTTGATGTGCAGTTGTTGAAAATACATATTTTAAAGGATTTATGCTGTGCACTTGAAAAAAATACCCCTCCTACAATGGAATAGGTGCCTCTCATGAAGTCGACAGTCACCTTTTTTATTTTTTTATTTTTGCACGGAAGAACCTGTACTGAGATGAAGTCGTCTCCTGAGAGGTGAAAGGGCATTATCTTTGTGTAAAAGTATAATATGAGTTAAAAATAAAGCTGAGTCCTTGTCATGCGCTTACATTGTCATGCGATTACTGTCTGGCAGCAATCGGGAAACGTTGATATGATGTATGCGGAAGATTTGGAAATCACCAAAATGCGAAGAAATTGACTCAATCCTGTTGAGAGTCACATGCACTAAACACGGAAATTTGTACGAGGGCATTGTAGTTTGGCCCGAACATTTCATTTTCATTTCATTTTTTTTTTCTTATATATTTCACAAACCATGATAAAAAGCACTGTATAATTTTACATATAAATCTGATAGTACGAAGAATTCAAAATGGCATATTGTACAATAAAACGAGAATAGGAATTTTGAAAACAAAAGAAATATTTAGGGGAAAATTATAATGTGTTCTACGATAAGATTGGTTTGTGAGACATACCTAAACAGATATGGGAGCTGCGGGCAAAATAGCCCGCTGTTTCTTATCATATTTCCATTATGTTGGCATTTGAAGAGCAATCCTTGTCAGGGGACATTTCTTCGATGATAATCTTCGAAACTGACATAAAGAGAATGAGACAGCTCAGAAATTATTTTTCACCTTTGCAAATTAAAACGCAACCTTTTTTTTAAGTCCTTCTGGCTCTCAATAGACGAAAATATTGTCGATTCCTTTCTTGTCTGGCGCATCCTCTATGGCAGCAACAGGTGCCTCCTTTTCAAGAAAAAATAAGTGAATCCCACTGGCTATGTGCCAGGTTTACAGCGTTTGCAGCTTCTGGCGAAATCGTGGAAGGGCTAAATGGGAATGATGGGGCACGAAGGGCAAAGATACTTAGCAGTGGAGAATGAGCTTTTTTTCTCTCTCCTTTTTTTTTTTCATTTCAGGAGTGAAGACGAGTGGAGAGAATGTTTTCAGAAGTATCTAATTTGTGACCATCTTTTGTTAGCATAATCAAAAGATTACTGGCGCCCTCATGTGATCAAAATACTACACTTTTTAACGTGTAAAGGTGCGCCCAGCATAATCAGGGCCTTACAACTTATAACTTAAGGGTTCTAGGGGTTTAACCCATTTATATAATATATGTATATATATATATATATATATATATATGTATTTATGTATTTATTCATTGAACATCATTGACATATCCATCAATATTTGGTTCGAATATGACATCAATAATCTGAACAATAATAATAAGAGTAACACAGTCATGACAAAAACAAAACAATATTTTGTGAGTATAGCATTCAAAACATAAACAAAAACAAAAACAAAAGAACTCATAATTTACTAAACAGACACTCTCTTTCAAAATATAACTTTTTTTTATTACGGATCATGTACAAGTAGTGTAAGGTGATGAGAAAAGGAGCCATTAAATGAATTATATACATTTGTTTATACCCCATATATATAGTTATGTCTAATAATATTCAATTTAAAGGTTTACCACGTTGATCAAAAGCATATCGAAACAAATTGGCAAGTTCTTTTATGAGAGAATCTATATGTATAATTTTCTCTTCTTCTTCTTCTTTTTTTTTGGGGGGGGGGTAAAAAGGCCTCACCGAGAATAATTATGCGGACACTTCTTTATTTATTTTTTCTTGTCAGATATTTTTTGAGCAAATATGCACCTCCAAAACCTTTACATGTTTGCTCTTGTAATGTTTTGTTCTGTTTTTGCATGTTATACGATTCTAGGCAAATATTGTCGTACCCTCCCCCCTCGTTCAAAATTTCAATACCGACGCCCCATGTTGATTTCTTGTTCTAAGCAAATAATGCAGAAGACGTGGAAATACTACTTATGCGTAATCATAATGCATTTGATACATGTACTTAAGCTTATCGGACACCTTGCTTTCTTCACGATATTTTTTTACTCACTCTGCGCCAGGCAGTCATTAAAATTACTCAGTCTTGTATAACAAATAATTCTTCTTTGTTATATATTGTGGAAAAATATTTAGGCAAAAAACATGATAGGATTTATTTCACAATTTGTTCTGGTTGCTTGGATCGCAACGTATGTGTCAGGCTCAGCTCTAGTCCAGAATGCGATGCAATGGGAACCAGGTAAGATAATGATAATCTGTGATATCATTTAAGGTTTTCTTATGAATATGTGCTTTGAGGAGTTGATAGTTCTCATTGTAATCAAAATTGATAAGTCTACTAATATAGTCCCCAACTTATGTTTGCTTATGTTGTTTTTGTTGATCATTGTCGACATCATTCTTCTCTGTTTCCAGTCCACTGCTCTTAACCTTTCGTTTGACATGAGTGCAGATTGGCACAATAACAGGCGTGCAACACGTGAACATCGGCACAATTATAGGAACCAAATGATTTCCACTGAGCATTTACAACAGCTTTGTATAATAACCCACTTCCTGACTTACCTGGATACCTGATAATCCCTTAATCACCTTTATGTACCATCTTTATACTGGAAACTGTCAAATAAATCTGAAGATGTTGATATAACTACCCTTTGATAAATAGGGGTCCGCTCGCTATTCATAAGGACCGCTATTCATAGAAAACCGCTATTCATTTAACACGCGTTATGAATAGCGGTCCATATGAATAGTTATGAATAGTGGTCCCTATGAACGGAGGTCCTTTGTCTATGGTTTGCTCGCTATTCATAAGGACCGCTATTCATACAAAACCGCTATTCATTTAGTCACGCGTTATGGATAGCGGTCCTTATGACTAGCGAGGTTACCCGATAAATATACTTTAGCTCAGGCATGTTATTAGAATGTCACATTAAGAATTAATATCCCCAGTCACAGCAACGAGACCGACTACAGACCCAAGAAACTAATAATATTACCAAGAATGGCCAGGAAGAAATCGGTTTGGCGGTGCGACTGCGGTAGTAGTATTTTTCACGCATTAATTGAATTTCTGCAGTGCTGTAGATAAGGGCAAGTCCAAGGTATGTTACATACGTTATACAATATTTTGGAATCGTATTATTGTGAACATAAATATTGCTATAAAAAAAATATAATTTCACTGGATGTTTTGTCTTGCCCAAGCTCTAGGAGAGCTATCAGCTTGACACAGTCATCAGATAAATAACAGTTGTAGATGTGGTCGGTAAAAATATGGGAGGAAATAGCTTGGACTAGCCCATATATCTTTAATCCGTCAGTAACGTAAGCTTTGTGCTGTGCAGACGATCCATACGGCAGGTGTGGCAAACCCACCACGCCCATTCCCCACGGGGGTATCAAGCTGCTACCCATCGATGACTTTGACGATCCAGATGACAACTCTTGCTACACTGGTTACTCCCTCCTGTGTGAGCCCAAGTTCTACTGTGACGATGGGTACCAGATTGATGGCGTCTTTCATTTGGTCTGTGAGCCGGATCCCGTGACGTTTGAGTATAAGTGGGAAGGAAGTATTCCGACCTGTGTCCAGGCAGACTCATACTTCATGTATTACGGTATGGAATATCATTTCCTCATTTAACACAATCGACCTACGGCAATTTGAATAGCCTTGTCCATCAACTTTTGAAATGTGCGAACATTACAGTGACGTAATGTAATCTGTCTGTAATCTGTACCTGATTTCTATGGAATATACAATAGGGTAATGAAATCGCCCTTGAGTTGATTTCTTGAAAGTCTTTGCGATCGTGTTAGTCTCTTCCTCCTCCACATGTTTAGCTGTTTCCTTTTTTAGCAATTTGAATTGGTAAAAAGGAAACAGCTATTTTTTCGAAGACAATGAAACAAGGATAGGAAGATCCATTTGAAATTTTGTTTAATGTCTTTACCTTTCTTATCCTTTACATTCTAAAATAATATAATTTCAGTTTGAATAGTTTGGCAGGTGTCACTGACCCATATTAGGATGAAATCTTGAATTTTCATGACGGTGGCGGTGCTACGGGGGCAAGGGATGCCCGCCTTTCCTAATCTGACTGCTTAGAAAAAGGGAAGAGAAGAAAGAGAGACGGGAAGAGGGAATGGGAAGGGAATTGGTTGAAGAAAGAGAAATGAAATAGCACACAAATTGAACCACTCTCAGATCCTCTGCCCCTCTGTCTTTTCGCTCCCTCACATTTCATCGACAAGGGACAACCGGTACATGCCCCCTCCAACCCCCTTTCCCCACCTAATCCTCTTCCTCCCTTGTCTAAAGAATGTGTTATTCCTCTTCTTAGTGTCACGAAGAGGTAGAAACCAAAACCCAAAGCTAAATGTAATGCAAGATTACCTTTAAAAAAATCGACATTGATCAGTTAGTTTTTAAACTCTCCGAAAATTCAATATTCCTATATGGTACCATATTAAAATGTAAAGTATACAATAACATTTTCATTTTTAATATTATTTTTATATATTACCATGGTTTTCTACATGTTTATTTTATTTTTTTGTTTTGTTTTGTTTTGTTTTGTTTTTGTTTTTTTGCAGTTTCTCTTGGCATTATCGTTCCAGTTGTTGTTATTCTTGCATCCTCGTCTGTAGTAGCAAGAAGGTAAGCAGTGTCATTGGGTTATATATTTTCTGAGGGTATAGTTGAAAAGCTATTTCTCTGTCTATCTTTATATCTGTCTGTCCCTCTATCTCTGTCTTTCTTATTTTGTTTCTCCCTTTCTCCTCCCTCACCATTTTCCGTCTGTTTCTTTCACTGTGTTCCTTTTTTTTTCCTTCAAAAATCATTTCTTGAAATGTTTCAACCTTGTTTTATACTTGTTACAGTATAATCCATATTCCATATGTCATTTGTAAACATTTTTTTTTTCATTACAATTTAACTTCTCGATATTCAATCTTAACTTGGCTAAATATCATCCTCATCTTACGGTGTGCAGTATTGATGTACACGAATCTAATACTTTATTCCAGTGACTGCATGTTTTCCATCTATGACGTACCTACCCAAGACCCGCACCCACACACAATACCCAATGATTACAACAACAACGAAAAAAAAAACAACTAAAACTAAAAAAAAAAAAAAACACTAATCAACGAATTTTGTTTCTTTTGGTATAGGTTCAGATATCTTTCAATAATTGAAAAGAAAATGAATTATAAAGCCAAATATGTGTTTGTTTGTTTGTTGTTGTTGTTTTTTTTTCAATCTGACTTACAATTTGCAACACTTTGCACATAATCCTTCTTCCAAAAGTACACAACAGCATGAAGAAGTCAATAAAACATCATGATCATGATAATGATAGCAAAGGACCACAATAAAATAAAACTACTATTCAATTTAAGGGCAGCACTAAACTTGTTTTATTTTTTACAAACAATGCCTTGCACAATATCCATTTTTTCTGATTTCAACATTTCATAGTTTCCCGCTTACCGGTACATCAAACTTTATGTTTAAGGCAAATATTTACTGGAAGGGCCTGATGATTTGCCTTTATGCATGTATCATTCGATTATGAAGGTGTTGACTGGAGCCGACTTTAAAGGAACAATTATGCTTGGTGACTGACATTTGCTTTGGTTGAATAGTCTCATTGGTTTAATAGTGCAATTGTTGTGCCAAAGAACTGCATCCAGAGTATTCAAGGGAGATTCCGCGTCCCGTATCCTTTTATCCATTTATTTAATTCAAAAATGAAAAATGTATTGATTTGACCTTTGACTAATGTTTCTTTTGGGTATCACTACAATAATAGTCTGTGTTACATCAAGAGATTTTTCATTTTTGGGTGAAAGGATAAAAGACATATGTCGTAAGGGACACATTGCACGGAGTCGCCCTCAAGTAGGGTGTACAAAAAATTGTTTTAATAGCTACATGTAAAAAAAACCTCAGTCACTCTGCTAAACCGACTCCAAACTGACTGGTTCTTGGCCATTCTGTTATCGGCCTGGTATCTGTCTCATCGGTGTGATTGGGATATAGAATGTTAAATTCTGGAGAATGAAAACAAGTGGGCATGGCAATATGTTTGGGCAAAAATCTGAAAACGTCTAGACTCCTCGTTTAGGTAAAATGTAATGGAGCTATCGAATTGTTTTTCAAAGGCGATATAATAGGAGAAGAAGCGAAGTAACCCAAGGAACTAGGCCTACCAATCGCTCTCCAGCCACCCGCGCCAGACCGTCATCTCGACCGTCCACGGGTGGGCGTAGACCTGGAGGCATACTGACTACATCAGGTCCGCCTGGATACTCCCGTTTTGACGACAGTAATATCAACGTTCCTGGGGTACCGACTATCCCTCAAAGAGAGGAGTCTGATGGTATGTCTGTATAAATATCGTCTTCAATAGAACATTGCACTAATGAATTGAAAATTACCAGGGATGCTTCTTCCAAGACCCACTGTAAGTGACAAACAAATTATCTGCAGATAAGGGAGTTTGGCTACCTTCGGATGGCCGGTCAGGAAAAAGCAGATTTTTGCAAGAAGAATGAATTCAACTGCACTTTATCAATGTTATGGTATATGATCTCCAGAAAGACCCTTTTCTCACGTTCTGTAGAATTCTCAAAGGGACCTACTTTTCCTGTCTTCTTTCTTCATGTTATTTAGATGGTAAACATGGTAAAAACTAAGATGTTTCAAATAATCAAAGGTATCAAATGAATTGGGTTGTAATATAAGCAGAGAATAACTTAAAGTTTCCCACATGTCGTCGGAGTCTGGAAATGTTGCTTGCTCTACCATGTCTACACAACATCTCATGGGATTAAACTGGTGACCAACGTTCGTATGATTTTAGCACTGAATCACAAAATCGTGATGGGGAGAATGTCGCGAAAAGAAATTAATCAAAATGAAAATGCAAAGATCAAAATATGAACTAATGCAGTCATATCTCTTTAAGAAGGCCCCAACAGTATTTTTATGAGGTCCCTACGTTTATCATTTATGGGGTAAGTTGGCAGGATAGGTCAGGTGAAAAGTGATTTTATTATTATAGGTAGGATCATCAAGAGAACTTTGGATTCAAACCATAACCATAAACATCAGTTTATAGCTAGGAACCTCTGAATGAATTGACGTAAAGTTCAAGTATGATTTGCTATTTCGAATGATAATAGTCTCGTGACTCTGCTTTATTTTCAATTATTGCTTATTCCCCCTTTCGTGTATTACATAAATAATCTTTCTTGTATGTTATTTTATATTCATAAGTACGACTATCTAAATATTTGTCTTTCTTCGAACGTCATTTAATATCGCTTTTTATACTTCTCTCTATTTCTCTCTCTTTTTCTCTCTTTCTCCCTCCCCTCTTCCTCTATCTCTTTCTCTCTCTCTTTCTCTCTGTCTCTCCCTCTTTCTCTCTCTTTCTCTCTATGTCCTTCTCTCTACCTTCTCCCTCTCTCTCTCTCTCTCTCTCTCTGTCTCTTCCCTTTCCTTTCCCTCTCTCTTTATAATTATCTTATCTACGCAGTTGCAACAGCTGAGGGGGCTTCATGTGATGCTCCCCCACCGTACACCCCTGGCGATATTGCTCCGCCAGGTAGTTGCTTCGTCAACTACCCAGGAGCAGAGGAAAAGCCTGCTCCGATCATACACACTACCTAAATTCTGAAAAACGAAAAAACATATGTTTCTTATACTCAGCTAAAATCGCCTTTTGTGGTCGACTCACATGTTGTTTCTGAATTATGTATTGTCATTAATCTTTGTTTTGCCTTTTTTTTTTTCTTGCTTTTTTTTTTCTTTGTTTCTTTTTAGCATGTCATCACATCCCATCATATATTTGTTACTACCCATGTCATGAATTGCTTTCATTTTTGTCATCTTGTCACTGTAAAATGGTCTTTCCATACTGATGTCTTTCTAAATCGGTTAATATTTCCATTACCTCTAAAGGATCGACATGATTACATAATTGTTGCATGCTGAAATTTTTTTTAAATAGGTTGTATGGTTTGATCCTTTAAAAAAATTGGAAAGATAGATAAGGAAAGGATGTCATGATATCCGATTTGATATTAATGATGTTATCGAAAAGTTATGCATAACATATAATGTAACAGGTAACAAGACACACAATATATTATAAAAGACGGTCACCTCTAAAGAAGTGAAGAAATCTCGCTAATTATTGTGTAGAATTCCAGTTATTTAATTCTTCAAATTAAAGTTAGGATTTTGACAATTGTCATGTATAAGGATCTGTGTAGAAAAAAGTTGTGCACACTTTTCGTCACCCATTACGGGTTGTTCATTGGCCGGAACCTCCGACAAGATTTCGAGCAGGGGACATGGAACTCCCCTCGTTTTTCCAAACACCACTCGTTATTTCCATAAAATTTTCTCATTTAAATGTTCCCTTTAACTCCTAAAATGCTAGAAGACTCAGATGAGACCCATTTACAGTATATTTTTTGACCTTTAATTTCTCACGAAAGAACTAAAGATTGCATTGTCATGCAAGCAGAGATGGCGCACGGGGGCAGTTGGCGCAGTCTCCCCCCCCCCCCTCCCCCACACACATCTTTTTCAAGTACCCTCAAACCGCCCTTCTTAGTTTCTAGGTGACGGTTTTTTTCTGTTTTTTTTTTTTTTTTTTTTTTTAAATAAGTGCTCCTGTTCAATTCTTTATCCATTTCTTTTGTTCCTTTTTAAATTTCATGTAACTGCCCCTTTTCACTTCTGTTTTCCCCTTTTATGCATGACGTGTTCGTTTAAAGCCCTAAAACGAGCCACAACTTTTAAGACGGAGCGGCTTTCCATATAAACATTATCCCCTGTTATACCACCCCAATGCATTGCGGTTGGACCGGGGGAAAGAGGGGCACAATAGCCCCCTTTTACAATCACTAAACAGTGCCTCTTTTCAAATCTTATTCATGCCCCTTTTCAATCTACCGATTGCTCTTTAACCTCTGTAAAGGTAGCCCCTCAATCTTTTCCTCATTTCCCCTCACCCTCCTTTCTGTTCTCTCCCGCTCCCTTTCTCTTTCCCCCTTTCTCTTTATCCCTTTCAGGACAGGAATTATTCAAGGGCTAAATTGATCACATTTTGTTCTTCAAATTGGCAACAATAACATTTTTCTTTTAGTGCTACATGGTTCTAATAAGGTGTAATGTCGTTGAAAACAATACACATGGCAAGGAATTTGTCGAAAAGTTGAAAAAAAAATTGCCAATTTGATGAAAAAACAATGCTTTTGAACCTCCCAATATGTTGCCAATTTAAGGATCTCAAAGCTTATTCTCGTTTTAAAAATTCCTAGCATCAAACGCAATATGGTCATGAAACAAAAATACATTAGTGTGTGCACAAAATTTTGCTCTTTCTACTCATGCATCTGGTATATTTTCTAGAGCTCTGAATCAAAAGTTATTGAGCCAAACCACAAAATGTGGTCAATTGTCTTGAAAGGGTTATATCATTTTACCCTCTCTCTCTTTCTCTTTTCCACGCTCCCTAATCTACTCATCTCCTCTCCCTTTTTATTTTAGTCGGTCTTCTCTCCTCTCACCTCAGCCTCTCCCTTTCTTTTTTACCCCGCTCTATTACTCTCTCACTCCTATCCCTTTCTCCTTTCCCCTCTTACTCTCTCTTTCCCTTCAACTTTTTTATCATAATTATGCAATCGTCAGATCTATAGAAATAAGCTCATAGATATAAATATTTTTATGCAACAGTGGTCTTATCTTTATTTAATGTTCCGGATGAAAATGAAGAAAATTTTATTTAAAAAATGATAATTTTGTATCAGTACACTGGAATGATTCAAAAAAACGTAAACGAATAAAATAAACAAAAGAACAATAATATCTTGTGTTAAGAAATGTATTTTGTAGATGCATTAGGGAAATTAATGCTGTGTATGATCTCGTAATTAAAGGCTCTCCAATAGACCGCTTCGGTAATGTTGCAAATTTTATACATACCTTTCAAACAAAGGTTGTTCTTGACAACCAGAAAACTTGCGGGAGGCTTGCCAGACATAGCAACAAGTAATGTATGCAATCTGGATTCCAAGCATTGAGGCTCATTTATACAAAGCAGGTTAATAGAATAGCTCGTCACTAGTTGCTCAGAGAAGAAATGTACATAAATTTGTATACATTACAGAACCGATCTATTACTTCTCATGGGTAGAAGGATCCTTTAACAGAAGTTTATTACAATAGGCCTTATTTGTAACGCATTCAAAATGTAAGGCATACTTCTTTGTCAAATGCCTTCTTAGAAACTTCTACATTCACCTGTTATAAGTTATTGTATTTCAAAAGTCGAAATGGAGATTTCATACATTAAATGTTGCTTGGTCGGACAAGCGAACATATACGTGCCCGACCTAACAACTCTCAGTGTATAATTACTAGTATATGCAATGTACATTCTAACTATAGACATGATAGAAATACAATAACTTATAACAGGTGAATGTAAAAGCCCGTCACTGGGCAAATTAATGAAATTGAATACATTGCAAAAAGTGGCCTATTAGAACGTACAGCATGCAGTTTTATGTATTTAAAAAATGATTACGGCACCACCTTTTTGACAGTCCTAACGGGTAGCGTTTCACGAAACCGCCATAAATACAAGTTCGTCGACATCCTAGTGAAACCGGTGCATTACAGGCATTTTAATGGGATGTCGGCGAATTTGAACTTATGACGGTTTCGTGAAACGCCAACCCGATCGTCATGACCCCGGTGTCGGTACACTGCGGTATTTTGGAATATTTTAAGCCATAAAAACGTGAGTAAAAATCGATGCATTTGAATATATCTCTATCTTTCTAAATACAATATTAAAAAGAAATAATTCCCGTTGAGCACAAGGCTTCATTGGGCTGTTGTAGCATCGTAGCACTGGTCAGAGATTGGTGTGCCATTTGACGCGCCATGTAAAAGTGATATGGTATAACAAACGATTGCTATATGAACAGCGCAAACAAACAGGACGTCTGTGACTGAGGTACCTTTCAGCGCGTGCGTCGGGCCTTTCGTTCATTTGCATACCGGCATGAATCCTAATGAATAGAACAATATTCGGCTTGATCGACGCGGTCCTTACTTCGGCGAACGACTCGTCGTGTGAGTCGGGCTTTAGTTCATGAGGTTTGGGGATTAAACATATAGGAAAGAACATAATTTTTCTTGGCGCCATTTTTAGGGGAGAATGAATTACCTTTTCATTACCTAAAAACATATTAAAGTAAATAAAGACATTTTCGATGTGCTAAACATGTTAAATAATATCAATCAGCTTAGCTGATATAGAGTGGATGAAACATGCTCTCTGCGGCGGGAAAGCTTGGAATCAGGCCCAGCAGTCAAGTGGGTAGTTACTACCAGGATTGAAGAACTCCGCGGTGCACTGGCCACAGTTGTACATCCTGCAGAGTTTCGTGCGCTGTGCGTCGGGGTAGTTCGGGCAGCTAGTCGTGGTGCACTTGTCCTCACAAGTCTGAGCGTTGTTGTACGGGCACTCATCTGAAGAAAAAAAAAAATATATATATATATATATAAGATATATATATATAAATTTAAAAAAAAAAAATATATATATATATATATATATATATATATATATATATATATATAAATATATATAAGATATATATATATATATATATATCTCTCTCTCATCAAAGGAATGGATAGCGTATGCTAGTAAAATGTGTCAAAGGAGAATGGCGACTTTGGAAATTACCACAATGAAACTAAGGCATCGTTTCATGACATCAATGATAAAAGTAAAAAAAATAATAAAAAATGAAAAAAAATAATGATGTTCTTTCGATAGAAAATAGATAATTGGGCCACTTTATTGAAATTCCGAACCCATCCAAGGCATACCATACACATGTTTTTAAAAGGCCAACTTGTTTATTTACGAAATAGGCAGAAGCGTTCTACGTTCATAGAGAGATCCTTTATTTATTTCCTATTCACTTTTATTCATATATCTATATACATAAACCGTCAAACCAACCAACCATCAAACCAACTCACCACCAGGTATTTTATTTATTCATTTTAGTAGCCTTGTTATTCTGCCACCCTATACTTGTCAATTTTTTTCGAAATTGTTGTTGTTGTTGTTGTTGTTGGTTTTTACGGTGCTGCCATTCAAAATATGAATATTTACGCCATCTCAGTTGCGTTGTTAAAAAAATAAGCCTTTTTATGACTTAATTATATATTACTTTGTTTTTCTGTAGCAGACAGAGCCTTATAGAGAGAAAGAAAAAAATGGAAAACTTGAAAAAAAAAATAGACACTTTTTGTTTCATAGGAACCCTTTTTTGTAGGGTAATTTTTTTTTTCTTTTTTTTTGTCTGTTTGTTTTTGTTTTGTTTTGTTTTGTTTTTTTTTTGTGTGTGTGTTTTTGTTGTTGTTGTTGTTTTGTCAGAACGTGATTTTTACTGGCGGACCTTGACATAAAATAAAGAAACAGACCTGTCACTTACCACAATCGACCTCCTTATCTTCATAGTACCATGCAGCGCCCCCTCTGCAGTAGTTGATCCGACATTCTGCTTCTGGATGATGGCGACAGATGGCGTTCTTGCACGGGTCACTGTAACAGTTTTCACTGGCTGCGAATGTTCCATAAACATGATAAAGGACATTAATTTTGTTATAATATTCTGAATTTAGATCAGTGTTGTATCCGGCTCAGCCGAGACCGAGACCAACATCGAGACATGGCCATTCCGAGACCAAGACCAAGACCGAGACATGACTATCCGAGACCGAGACCAAGACTGGACCACTAACACTAAACACGTATTTTTTTTTTTTTTTTTTTTTTTTGACGTGTTGAATCTACTATGACTTTTTTGTGTCTTTTTAAAGACCTTTTAACTGTTCAGTTAGTATTTGGGCTTGCTTTTTTCTGTATTCTCCCCCTGATTTTTTTTTAAATATATGTGTTGAAAAATGGAATTAAGAATTATTAAGGCAAGCAAATTAGCATTAATGCGATCAAGAGTCAAGACATTTACAGACTTGTCAATGCACCTTTATTTCTCCTCCAACATCCTGATAAATACAATAAAAAAAACAAAAAAAAACAACAATGTATTGGGTATTGACTGACAGACTGTATGAGGCAAGAATATAAATGCTAAAAAGTCAATTTTAGATGGAAGGGTAACATGACATTTCCAAGTAAAAAACTCTCAATATTTTCATATCAACAGGAAATTTAAGTAATCAAGATCATAACTCTCCTATTACACAGTATCTACTAGCTCCAAAAACATGAAAACTTCCTTTATATAATAATGTTTTTAAGCCCATTCATTATACTACAGTATAATTACTGTACGTACTGTAAATGTTACCTAACTTCCGTTAAATGACAATGAACACCAGGGAAACACTGTCATAAAGCAACCCATACAGTACAGGTATGGCATAGAACAATCAAACAATGTGATATTATAAATCTGAATGAAAATCAAAAATATTCACGGTACAGGACAGTATCTCTTTTACCGTGTTGGTGTTCTCACAACACCAACACCAGCCTCCAACACCGTACTTGAAATCACCCATTTTGACGATCCAACATCGATCTCATCCTTACACTATGCAAGTAACTGGTATCTGGCAGTAGCATGCGTTGCGACGGTGGCGTTGCAATATCAGTGAATATTGAGCGCGCATTTCCGCTACTTACGGGCTAAGTGTTCACTCTCATATTAGCTCAGATTAAAAAGTCATTTTCAACACTGAAAATGACCGCGTTTGTTTTTTGTTTGTTTTTGTTTTTTGTATAGATTGCTACAAATCATGAGGAAGTTGTTAAAAAGAAAAAAGACATCGAACGGGCAAACCAGCTGGCGTATTCATTCTAGGGAGCCCCCCCCCCCCCCCCCTCCTGAAAATTCAGGACCCTCTTGCATAAAAAGTTGCGCATAAATGTAAGTCAACAAATTAAACGCAACTTGATTTTTAACCAATCAGGATCGTGTATTTGGGACATACGTTTAATTTTTGAGTTGCGATCAAACGCAACTTTTTTTTATAAAAGAGGGCCTTGAAAAAATAATTGAAACTTCATAATATTTCTTAGACCCGTGGCAGAGATATTTTTTTTTCAAATTAACCCTGTCTTTTAACATTAAAGATTAATATATGTTTTCTCGGTCAATTTCATACTTTTCCCATTCCAATTCATTAACGTGCTTTCGAATTCAGAATCCGATCGATCAATTTCATTTACGGGCGCTCTTATTTCCTTCCCGTAAAATCCAAATCACGCATGTGCGTTCAATTTCCTACTTGTGCATTCGAATTCACGCAATCATCATGATGAGCCTGTTTGGGGCTTTCAATTTAATTTTCAGGTGATAAATTTCCTACTTCGTGTACTCACTTTAGTGGAGAAGATAAGATGGATTTTTGAAGAAGGGGGTTATGAGGGGGAGAGGGGGAACGAGCGTTGGTTGTTTCTGATAAAATGAGCACACATTTACAATCACCCGCACACCCCACCCCCCCCCCCCAACACACACACGCAAAAATCTTATTTTCATAGGCTTCCATGTAGTATTTTTTTATAGGTTCTAAATTGTTCTGAAGTTGTATCTCCTTACAATGATATATTGTTTTTATAATATAAGAACAATATATCATTGTTCATGTATTCTTCAATATACCATGTCCTTGTATATATTCATGTAATCTTCAATACTTTTTTTTTTCGTTTCAAGAAATTTTATGTGATAAGGCCCATTCAGCAGTGCGTCAAATGACACAACGACATTTCTAACTTATACTCCTTGATGACATCACACATAAATTATAGACTAAATTAAATTATACACTAACCACACAATGCGTCAATTCAAAGACCAACTGATAAACAACATGATCTTACAATCTCACAAGTGGAAGCCAATAAGATATCAATAAACAACAAATAAGATGTTTATAATGTTCATGTTATCAGTTTCAACGAAAGCATTTATTGCATAATCCTTTAAGATAATGGACTAAAAGCATGAAATTATAACATTAAGTATGCACTGCTCAACATGCTCAAAGACCTGTCAAGCTGAAAAAAATTCCTCCGAAGATACAAACACTTCAGCCATGCCCGTAAAAAAAAAAGATAAGTAATGATCATAGTTCGAAGTAAATAATCCTTAACGTGAAATGATTGTTCTTTCAGCCTTCGATTCTTTCAAATTGAATGCACTTATCAGTGGAACATGGTTGCCTTTTCACGAATATGAATGACCAAAGAGATTCCGTTGCCAGCTTGAAATGAATTTGAATGCTCATTGCTCAATATGCATGCTCCTATTTTAAACTTGAATGACGCAAATGAACATTTGAGTGCTTGAATATTGAATCTGAACGACCGGATATTGAATTTGAAAGCCGATTCAGTGCTGCGAGCGTGAAATGCGTGAAATTGAATGCTCGGAATATGAACTTGAATGACAAAATTTTAAATTGACCGGGAAAACCTATATTTCAGTAGCAAGTTTTACAAAGTGTATTTTAGAAAACCGAGGGAAAACAAAATATTTTGGTTTTGCTTTGTACTCCACGAAAGAGCTTTAAAAACCAATTATCATCCAGAAGCGCAAAAATCAATGGTCTCTTTAAAAATTTTCGGCCTGTTTGTTGTGGAGGATATGAATGTTCTGTCTTCCCTACCCATTCTTGCTTAGATCTATATTTAAACGCTATGAATAGATATCATCAAACGTACCTTCTGCTATTACAGCTACCAAGCCAACGCACATCAAAGCAACGATAAAGGCCTTCATGATGTCTTTAAGTGTAGATTGAACTCGGGTGGAATAGAGCTTAATTCATTTTTTCTTTCAGCTAAGCTAGCTTTATAGGTTGTGGAGACAAAGTAACCGTCCTCTTAAAAATGTTCGGTATAACAATTTATGATATACCTATCACCTCTTTATTTAAGCTAGTAAATCACGTTCCCTATCAAAGTTGTGTGTTCCATCTTTAAAAAGAATGCTGGTATAGTTTTGAGGTAAAGAATAACCATTAGTTTTTAGGCCGCCAATTTACGATATACCTATCACCTCTTTATTTAAGCTAGTAAATCACGTTCCCTATCAAAGTTGTGTGTTCCATCTTTAAAAAGAATGCTGGTATAGTTTTGAGGTAAAGAATAACCATTAGTTTTTTAGGCCGCCAAGTGGTACTTAAGCGGTTGTCTTTCCCATGAAATATTTGAAACAGGGGCAAAGTGGGATCGATTGCCAATTATTGCGGTGTAATATTATACATGTATAGTGGCTTGAAATTATTTTATAAAACGGATAGTAAGTGTTCTGAACTTTAAAACAGAAATTTATGTGAATAAAACTCTACCTGTCATCTTCACCTTGAAAGCTTTGAAAAATAAAAGTTGGAAGCATTATAACGTTTTACTTTTTGTTGTTTTAAAACAAAAGATCCTCGTATAAATGTGAGACATAAATACAAAGTTTGGATAATTAATGGGGTGGCTTAGCGTAATTACCGTTACAAGGTGGATAAAAGCACCATTTTTTGTACAGAGCTTCCTTATGGACTAACTTTTGATTTTAGAAGGGGAGCCACCCAAACCGGGTTCGGTATCAGGGTCAGGGGGGCATGGTGGGGGTTACCCCCTTCCATGGTCCAGAAATGTAGATTTTATGCACATTGTATCATATATGTGAGCTGTATTATTGAAATTCTGCACAAATGTATTAATTTATGATGTGATATATTTAAAAATAGGACAGGAAGGCCCCGGAGTGTAACCCTACCCCAGGTTCCCCTTCCTGCCCCCCAATGCCCCAAGACCAAGACATCCCCTCCCCCCCCCCCCCCCCCCTTGGCCATGTAGATAGGTGTCTAGCCAAAATAGATATCAATAAGGTAACAGTCAAACATCTGATAATACACAGAGCATTTTCCATTTAACAGGATGGAGAGGAGGTGAATTGGGTTCATGGAGGGAGATTATACGTTTAGCCATGATTTGGGGGGGGGGGTACAGGGATAGGTAGAGGCAGCACTGCTATCAGGATCGGGGCAGTGCCCATTTTTTGAAATTGAAATTGAAATTAACATTTATTTCCTTCTCGTCAGGAACAGTGTAAAATAAAACGAGATAATACATTTGTAACATTGCTGTCAACATATAGTACAATATACATAGTAAATAATTCAGAGAACAGAAGGAGGCGAAAACCCGAAAAGCAAAGCTTGTGTTGGGAAACGCCCGTAAAAAATTAATACAAGTTACTGAAAGAATATTACATCGAGCACTGAAGAACATAATACGTGGATGAGAGAGAGGAAAAGACAGTATATAGAGAAAGGACTTAAAAGAGAGTCAGGCATTTTGGACTATTGTGTCTATGATGGCATCACCAGAGATTGCAGTATACATACATATATATACCGGCAGCATACATACATGTATATAGATACAGATACATATCATTAAAGATGAGCAAAGAACAGCAGCAATAACATCGTCCGACAACACTGTCCCAAAGAGTATACAATGTTTACCATAGGCGGCGGAAACATCGCGCGCCCGGACATTGGAAATGTGTGTGTGTGTGTGGGGGGGGGGGGGGACCCTTTGTCCGCAAACAACAAAAGGTCCCCTCCCCCCCCCCCCCCCCACACCGTCCGAGCGCTACGCTTCGCTTCGCCTGAATGTTACATAATACAATGAAAAGGATTTGACCGGCCTAGCAACAGCTGAGGCACGTACGTAATAATAAAGTGTCCCTTTTATATAAAAGTGCCCTTTTAGATATGGAAGTGCCCCTTTTTGCAAAGGTAAAATGCATTTTTTTTTTTTTTTTTTTTTTTTTTTTACAAAGGGAAGTGACCCTTTCAAATAAGAAAAGTGCACTTCTACATAGGAGAGTACCCATTTATATAAAAAAGTGCCCCTCTGTATAGTGAAGTGTCCCTATTAGAAAAATACCCTTTTTACATAAAGTGTCCCTCCTTCTTATGGAAATACCCCCTTTTCTCTTGTAGGTAGTACCACTTTTTCCTTTCTAAGAAGTGCCCTATTACCATGTGTCAAATGCCCCTCTTCCTTGTGATAAGTCCCCTCATCACCTCTGTTAGTACCCTTTAGATTGTGATCAGTGCCTGATTTCCATTCTTTAGGGTCTATTTTCATGCTTGGTGAATGCCCATTTTTAAGGGAAAGAAAATATCCCCTGCGACCCTGAAAAGTGTCCTGTCATCATGTCTGACATTTGCCAGTATTCAATCTGAAAGCGCAACTTTCATTTTGACACTTGCCCCTTTTGTTTTCGAATAAGTATCTTAACTCCATTTTCCTTTATAAATGTCAGCCCCTTCTATCCAACACCCGACTGCAACATAGTATGATTTAGTTATATCTTGGACCATGTAAACATCAAAACAAATATTATCTTGTTCAAAATTCTTTGACACATTAAAATCATGAATTTTTAAAGAATCCATTAGCATGATTAGGTAAACAAGACTCACCGAATACTCTTGGCATGTTAAAAAATGGGGTCTTTCTAAAAATAACTGCTTGACTATTCCATCTTGCAACTCAGTATTTCATAATTCATGACAAACTACTTTAGACATCAACATTTGCAGAGTGTAGAGCAGTTTAAATTGGCACGAGTACATGTGCAAGTAGAGCATTTTCCGCTGCATGAACATTTGATCAGTTCCCGGCATGCTTTGGAGACCTCCGGAATTGTCATCCATACTGGAATCCCAGATCCTCCATTCATGGTCCACCCATAGTCTTCTGGAGATGGTATCACTTGTTGAGAATGATTCCTACTTACGTATCCGGACACCCACCCCCTGGACAACCACCCCCCGGATAACCACCCCTAGTATAACCATCCTCTAGGACAACTACCCCCTAGGACAACTACCCCCTAGGGCAACCACCCTCTAGGACAAGTACCCCAGGACAACTACCCCATAGGACAATTATCCCCCCCCCCGGACAATTACCCCTAGGAAAATTTACCCCCCCCCCATAAAATGACGATTACCCCGACAACCACCCCCCCCCCCCCTCCCCACCCGGACAACTACCCCAGAACCCGGGGTGTAATTGTCTAGGGGGTGGTTATCCTAGGGGGTTTTGTCTGGGGATAGTAAACTTTAGAAGGCAGGAGGGGGTTAATAATCCAAAGGTATAAATTTCAGAGACAAAAATTCCAAGGAGGAGATACAGAAGAAATGAACACTGGTCCGGCGTGGATGTGGAAGAGGTCCGTTCGGTGTAGATCTACTGTCTGTAGGCTAGTAGACGTGTCGAAAAGTAACAGTTGTGCAGGTCTAAATCTAATGTTGAAACGCTGTGGTGAAACTGCGACGACGTGTAGTGGCCCCGACAATGATTAAAAACGTAAGTTCTTGACCAAGAACTTCTTAGCCGTTAGGCCGAAGAAGTCGGGGGAGCAAAAGTTCAAAGTCTAGTTGTCGAAAAGAAAACGGATCTCGATGTTGATCTCGTCGAGAGTAGAAAGGTTACCCTCAACACTAATAAGTCTAAGAAAAAACGGTCGAGCAGGGAGACGGAACGATGTGAAGAAAGTTAGAAATAGATCTCGGCCTACTCGTCGAGGCTAGCTCAAGTCCGACTTGATGATGTCGTTGAATGAAAAGATGAAAAGCTCGAAAAAATTTAACGAAGTGCAATGACGAATAATGTAACAATAATGCTGAATCGACGAAGGTTGATGAAAAGACTACAAAAGCTCGATGTTGATGTCGATGGCGATGAAAGTTCGATGACGCTGAAGTCGAAGTGACGAAGTGAGTAAAGTTCAGTTCGATGACGAAATAAACGATGATATAGGGATGCTAAATATTATTGTTCTAGCGGCTGATAATCCAGAGACGAAATAAGTCTAAGCCTCGAATGGCTCGAATGCAGATGGGCCATAAATTCGATTCCGAATTATGATATAATAAGTTCCCTATTAAAATCGTATTAAAAACAAATCCAATAGATAAATCGATCGTGGGAGTAGCGGAAAAACAGACAGATCCGAACTCTCCAGTGGTTAAGAGGCGACTAAAAAAAGCGAGATTAATAATTAAAAAAAAAAAATCAAAGCCAAGTTTGCTAACAAGCTTGACTTCTACCCGATCAAATTGTTCTAATACGCACCAATAAGAACACTAGCAAAACTGACCAATCACTAATCCCTTAAGGAGAAAAAAAATGTCCAAGTAGGACAAAATTGTGCTAAAATAGAGACCAAAAATCTATTTATAAAAGAAATTGGATGACCACCAAAAATATCTACAATAAGATTAATAACAAATAATAAGAATTCTTTATACACATTAAGAATACTTTCCAATGCGATGAAACGATAGTTGAATAAAAAGCATAAAATTATCACAAAAATTGATTAAGCACACCAAGGAATGGTATCGCTAATGCAACCACTACAAGCCAAGGAAAAGAGCAGGATACGCGCATCCGTTATGACGCACGTGGCGAAAACAAAGGGCGTGACCAAAAAGCCACGTGGAGAAAAAACGCACGTGGACCTCCACAGTCGACGCGTGCCAGCAAAGCGCGCGCCCGTGGGAAAAATTTAATGTTTACAAACAAAGTGGCTGCTGCCGCGAAACGATTCCCTGGGGAAATGAAACGCACTTTCTGAAAAAGTTTAGTAGACGAAAAAAATGATTAAAATACCAGCTGACGTAGAGCTGCTACAAAACAACTGCAATAACTGACTTGTATTGTAAATATATTTTCAAAATTGATATGGCTTTCGACGAAATTAGACTTCGATCAATATATCTGGAAGAAAACTAAAATTTGAGTTGAGACAGCAAAGGCTTAAATGCATTATAATGCATTATTGTTTCAACCAGTTTGTATGTACTTCCCATTCGATTTCTCTGAACTAAAAAGTAGGTATATCGCCTAGTTTAAAGGATAGAGAGTTATTGATGATGAAAGGAGAAAGAGAGGCTAGAGCGTGTGCGGGTGCGTGTGTAGGTGTGAGTGAGTGTTTAAGAGAAAGAGAAAGAGGGAGAGGCCTACAAAGGGTATGTGTGAGTATTCGTGAGTGTGCGTGCGCGCGTGTTGGTGTGTATGTGGGTGTGTGCATTTGTGTGTGAAGAGAGAGAGGGGGGTAAAGACATGGAGAAAGAGACAAACAGAAATACATATACATATAGTAAATAGTGTATGTATAATACGCGCTGTGATTGGTTAGATTCGCATCACGTGACGTGCAAAAATTTTGTTATAGTGCACGATAGTGCACTATAACTTTGATTTTTGCACGGGGAATCCCGTGTTAAATGAATAGATCCAGGGGTCTATTTACTATAACGATTAGTGCATGTTCTATCTATGCACCATTAATGGACTATATGAACTTCAAATACTAAATTATCCCTCGTGCAGGTCTATTTCACCTCGGCCTGCCTCCTCGGTGAAACAAAACTGCACTCGGGATAATTTAGTAATTGCCGTGCACATAATCCACTATAGTGCATGATAGACCCGACCATGCACTATTTATATGCATGTTTGCGCAGGGGAGAAGAAGGAACGAAAGGTAAGACGTTAAACAGGAGAGACAACGGGTAGAGATAAGAGAGGAATGGTCAGGACGTTACGACAGACAGATGGAGGATGAGAAGCGAGAGACATGAAAACAGTTCAAACAAAGTGGAAAACATGAATATAGTGAGTGAAAGCGAGAGAGCGGAGACAGTGAGGGAGGGGTGGATGATACAATTAGAATAATAGCATTGCAGTAATATTTAATATACTCGACATTAATATAATTATATTTGGGGTGTGCGATTATCATTAATTTTGGTTGCATCAGAGTTCTTCACAGTGACTCTTATAGTCTGATAGATCAAAATTGTGTTCATTGCGTACTAAAATGCTTAGCCGTAAATTCCAATTACCTTCGACATATTTGAATAACTATTATAATGGCCAAAGGAGTTGACTCTTCACGACCCTATTCTCTTAATTTTAACATGTTATTTCTGGGTCTTTGGGGGTTGCTTTTAATTAGGTCGAGAATGATAATCGAAAAGGGAAGCTAAATAGATCTGGGGAGCGTTTCATGAAAGGAAGTTGTCGGATATTTCATCCGACAACTGTTATAAGCTGCTGAAATCCTTGCATCTGATTGGCTGAGAGCAAATTTGTCGGATAAAATATCTGACAAGTCCTTTCATGAAACACCCCCCAGAAGATATCAATTGACGTAAAAGTAGGTCTCTTCCTCCCCCCCCCCCCTTTTTTTTTATTTTTTTATTTATTGGTTTTTGGCTGTGTGAAGTGCGACCTGATACATAACTGTATTCTCGAGGGTACTCATCTCATTTGCTTCTTCGTTGTATTGTTCTGGAGTGCAAATAAAGGTTCAGACCAATAGAAATTTATCAAATCGTAAATTTGCAATTTTATTTGATAGGTGTACTGGTACATGCCAGGGTTTCTTTCCAGTATCAAACTCTATACATTATGGATGCGGTCACCGCCCTTCAATTGTGACGTAAGTTATTACGCTGTCTAATCAAAGCTAACGCATATGTTTGTTTGCACTTGCCTT
This sequence comes from Heliocidaris tuberculata, assembly GCA_025618425.1. Taxonomy (NCBI): domain Eukaryota; kingdom Metazoa; phylum Echinodermata; class Echinoidea; order Camarodonta; family Echinometridae; genus Heliocidaris; species Heliocidaris tuberculata. Next base: position 20,301,005 of record CM046841.1, read on the forward strand.
GCAAAATGAAGTTGGTCATATTGATGTAGAAAATCGGGTAAAAGCCGACAGATCGTAATTGCCCTTTGTCTGGGCGTTTCGCATCCCGAGATATTCAAACAAAGCAAAAGAAAACAATACAGATATATATATATATATATATATATATATATATATATATTCTTATACCTCGGCGAACAAATCGCTTTAACTTCACAAGAAAACAATACAGATATATATATATATATATATATATTCTTATACCTCGGCGAACAAATCGCTTTAACTTCACACTAGGCAGCTTGAGCTGATGTCATAAAAGGCTTTTGATAAACGGTCGATATAAAGTCGCGTGATTGTCGCTTTAATTTGGCAGTTCAAAAATGAGAGGGAAAAGCTATGGTATCTCTAAAAAGTTTTCTTTAAAAAAAGAATAGTAGTTTATCAAAGCCTCCAACGGCGTGGCGAGGCATTGCTATAGGCCCTTGACCAACTTTAGACAAATTAAAACTTATTAGCCTAGAAGTGCATGCATTACAACCGCATGCATGTATTTTTTTAAACAATAAATGTTAGGTTATGGGCAAACTGTAATAGACCTTGGAATTAAAACAGGTTTTGTTTGATAAACCGGTGTCATCACGTTGCTATACTGCCACAATATAAAAATTAGCTCGGGGCGTGCCTATGTATGCATGCGATCGTAATGCATTTACTTCTAGGAAGGTTTACGCTTAAACATTACGGATGTCGAGTTGAGCCCCGTTTAAATTAACTGACATTTAAACTAGTTTAGAGAGACCTAGCTTTTAACGATCAAAAGTGCCCATTGTTCTTTTTAACACCTATTAGGTATCAAAGCTAAGGCTGAGTCGGCGGTCTTATATGATTCACATAATCATGCGATACAGTTAACTAAAAAAAAGGGGGGGTGGTCGGGGCGCAAAAAAACAATTGGCGGCCTAATTATTATTTTCATCATTATGCGATACAATAAATTAGGGGGGGGGTGTTGTTGAAGAAAGAATGTTTCAACTTCTCGCATGAACGGCTCCTTTTAAGGTGTTGGTAAGCAGCATTTTGTTATGTAAAAGGTGCCCAGTACCACCATTAATGGCTTGTCACACTTGTCCGATAACTATAACGATAACGAGATTTTCAATAGTAGGTACACCCTACAATGTTGCGTGTATGTTAATAGTAGCACAAGTGTAGGGTGGAACTTTAATGAGAAATCTCGTTATCGTTATCGGAAAAGTCTGACCAACCCTAAATGATTATAAGGGAGCCGCTTGACAGGGTCAGAAGCCTTTTTTATGTATTAAAACAGTACCACTTTTTTTTTTCTCGTTGAATTCAAGATTAAGATTAGAGATAGCGTTGGGCATGGTATGATACGGTTTGGGTTAGGGATATGGTTAGCGTTGGATTTAGGAAAAAGTTGCCCTAATCAATGTGCATACCCCCCCCCCCCCCCCCTCCAGACATAATTTCGAATGTCCAGGAGGAAAAAAAATAATACAAATAGCAATAGGTTCCGTTAGATGTTGCCTCACATGGATAACAATTTCTGGATACTCCACTGATGACGGTACGGTTATTCTGGTGACACTGTGTTGCATGTATAATTGGGTTTTCACAGACGTGTATCAATCAGATATGATTATTTACGTCTGAGGACCGACCTTTAACGTCACCATCCGAAAGACGTGTCTCAGTCTCAAACCTGGGTCTGGGTCCGCTGAATCAGTTTAGAACTTCCACTGTTAGCTGGACTACAGGCGCACACCACAACGCCCAGTTGTGGACATGTCAGTGGTGAAGTAAAAACATATCAATAGATGGCGCTCTTCATTCTGCTTAGTTGAACCACTTAAAAGCCATGTTTGGCTCGATTATGGAGTGCATATCAAAGGAGAGTGCACAAAAAAGTATTCTCCAAAATGATGATTTTACAGTATCAGCATATTTGGGGATTGGGGATTAATGTCTTTCTGCACACATTTCATTCTGACTGAAGCATGTCGAAGGGATGAAAATTGCAACGCATAACAGGAAGATGGACCTAAAATTATTCATTTTCAAGAAGAGAGATTGAAGAAAAAAAATCCGGTTTGGGCCATTCTTTAAATAATGCTGTTTTTGTCTTTGTCTGGAGCTTGTGGAAAAGGTGTCTTGTAATGCATGATGATATCTTTCACATATACATGTTTAATTGAAAACATGTTCAAACATTATTCTATCAGTAAATTTGATTCTCTTTCCAATTCTTATTCTTCATACAAGACCTTGTTTATGTTGTCTTGTAACGTAAGACCAAATAAGGAATTTGAATAAGAAAATATATATATGTTAGGTTCTCCTCTCGTCATTGCATTCAATCTTTCCAACACTCTTCAGGCAAACATGGGTATTGATGTAGATTGATTGGAGCTGGAAAGACACCACCTGCAAGGCTGGTGGTGGTTGTGGGTTGGGGGCAGTGGCGTATCCAGCGATGGGTGAAGCTGATGTAGCTTCTTCTTGAAGGCCCAGAGACAAAGTACAACGAGCTGTCAGGGGCCGCGGAGCATTTTTGAAAGTGGGGGGGGGGGGGGGAGGGCTGATCTGATTTCACTCATTAATGACAATTTTCGAGCCCTTTTTCCGATATTTTTGTAACATGTCTACTCAAAAAAGAGGGGGGCTGCAGCCCCCCCCCCCGGTTCCGCGGCCCATGTTGTGGGTGTGCAATGCTAGGTATAGGTTTAAGGATTAAGTTATTGTTCAAATCAGTTATTGACGGTTAACAGAGAACATACACTTACTGCCTGATACGCAATTTGATCAAATTCAAGACTGAAGCATTTTGGGGGGAGTTTTACCAAATTCAATTAACCAGTATTCAATCAAGCGTAATATATTGTCTATATTCATCTCCTGTTTATAGTATCATCCCGTGAAACAGACTCTCACCCATGTATAAGAAAAAAAATCGTATTGTGAAATTATGGATTTGGGTGATATGTTCAAAGTGTGTACCTTTTTGATATGCACTCATTAAGCTAAAAGACTGCAGTGATTGACTAATGTACACACAGACATATTTCATGGGCCTCCAAGAAGATTATCTATGTTTGAGATAAGGGAACCATCGCATGAGGTGCATTGTTCACTTGGAAGAAGCACATTTTGTCCCAGAAGGGGCACTTCTCTTGATTTGGGGAAAAGTGGGAGCATCAGATCCCCCCCCCCCCCATCTCCCTGCCCGGTTGCTTCGCCTTTGGTTTTCAATAAAAGTAAATTTGTTACAAGTGTCTTTCGTGAAGTTACTTCTTTCTCTCTCGTTATTGACTGACAGAAGAAGTTTGAATAATTATTATCTACCTAGTTTAATCGTACGATTTGTTAAATATTATGGGAGCTTATCTAGCCAAAACACAATGGGAAGTGAGATTTGGACTGAAGAGTACGATGTAGTGGCGGATTGAAGATTCTCTGACGGGGTTCAAAAGATTCTGAAAAGACCCCGACCCTCCCCCAATAAAAAAAAAGACATTTTCTTTCAGTGAGGTGTATACGATCTCTGGCAAGCAACAAATATTAATCTAACATTTTGCCGAGCTTAAATGTCTCAAAAATTTCAAGGAAGGGAGGAAGGAAGCAAATAATAGATATGGAAATTAATTAAATCATGAATATAAAAGATATATCCGCTAGTAAGAGTTCATTCATGCAAACTTTTGTAGTATCTTCATTAGCGCCTATGGCTAAAAAGTCTCAGATAAGCAAATAGGAAATAGCCGGCGGACACTAGAGTGAGCCCCGCTTGCCCCGCTGTGTATTAAAGGTATAGGCAGATTTGGTTAGGACTTGGAGCACGTACCCCCTTGCCCCCCCCCCCCCCCCTCCTTGATATTTGTCACAAATATACCTTATTAATATATCACATGATCGTTTGAACATGTCGAAGGAAACTGCTTTTGTTACAATTGCTGTCGTTTGCAAGGGCTACTTTCTCTTTCGAAAGGTTGAGAGTAGTTATGTGTAATCAATAGGCCTTATTAATGTTGACATTAATAAAATAGGGCTAATAATTACAATGTATCAAAGTACTTATAATTATGAAGCATCGTCCATCCTTTATTATCATTGGATGGCGACCGTTCTTTCTATTAAAATCAAAGCAAATTATCACGTTAACAAACTGTATTTTCAGATTTTCATTTTTTCCGTCACTTATTCAGTACAGCTCCCCCCCCCCCTCCCCCCCCCCCCCCCCCCACCCTCGGCTTGGATGATGATATATTTTGTTTTGTGTCTTGTTACAGGTAGCTTGCTTTCCAATGTGTTACTTGTGTGTTTGTGTGTATACTGAGCTCCAGGACGGGTTTCGAAACACTTACCTTTGAGTAACGCGCTGCAGTACAATTAGGATTCTGTGATGGTGTAGCCTAATGTTAGGCTCCTGTAATGTTTGCAAGGGCTACAGTCCCCGAGGCCGATAGCCCATTAGACGGAAACTGTCAGTCTCGTGGACCTGAAAAGTTGATAGAAAGACAGTGAGACCCATTGGTGTCCCGAGCCTTCTGACAACTTTTCTGAGGGTTCACAAGACCGACATTGTCGGGTTGTCGGGCTACTGGGATGACCCCTCTTCAAGACTCATATAATATCCCCAAAACAGTGATGTGCATGCATCTCACCTTTTCTGGTTGGCTCTGTTTCCCACTCGCTATGTCTGTATTTCTGACTAGACATATGCTATGATATCTATGATATACCCCTCTCTCTCTCTCTCTCTCTCTCTCTCTGTCACTCTTTATCCCCCCTTCACTTTCTCTCTCTCTCTCTCTCTTTCTCTTTTTCTCCCTCCCTCCCTCTCTCCATCCCCCCTCTCTCTCTCTCTCTCTTTCCCTCTCCCTTCCTCTCTCTATCCCTCTATATACATCTTTCAGGCGTGATCTCCGATGTATTTTGTGACCACTCTATCTTCTAAAAAATATGAGCTTTCGATCGCCTGACTGCGGTGATGGAATACGATTTATGGACTTCCAGTGCAGAGGGCGATTTTTTCACGTTATGGAATCAAAACTGAATACGATCCGTAGATATGACAGATTTTAAGAAAGGTCCTTCCTTTTATTATGATGGAGTAAAACGTTTATATGTACATAAATATCTCTCTCAAGGAAATTACATCATGTCGAAAACTAAAGTTAACATTAAGGTGTTGAATGTTTAGGCCATTTTTTTTATGTATTCATATTTTGTACACTTTTGCCTATTGACAATCTATTACATTCACCTGTGGAAAGCTAGCGTATTTCAATAGTCAGAATGCAAATTGTATATTAGGCGTTGTTGGGTCAGACGAACATTTTAGCTTGCTCGACCTGTGAACACTTAATGAATGCAATCTGTATTCTGACTACTGAAATGCAGTAAACTCTAACTGGTGAAATAATGGCTCGTTACTAGATGTTTAACAAAGAGGTGAGCAGTGACTGCATTACCATGATTGCGAATATGACCTATTTTTATGATGGCTGTGATTAGTTTTCATCCAGTATGATGTAAGCATCAACCATCTCCTCATAAGGTCTAGACAGGTCTGCTGAGTAATACACATGAGTATCAGGGTCTTGTATAGACCCTCTTTGCCCTTGAGCAATCGGTCGAGGTATACGCGAAGTGTAATAGACTTTACTGCTAGTGATTTCTGAGGAATCAATTTTCCTCTGATCGTGTATTCGAGGCATGTGTGAGGAGTAATACAATCTTGAGCCAGAGTTTGTCCAGTCTTGTAGATCAGGTTCTATCACAATGTACCCTTCTTCATCAGTACCTTTAGCTGCAGTGAGGGTTTTGTCCTTTTCTCCCTCGGGATGGTTGTATACGTGGTACTCGTCCGCAGGTCTGTTCCTTGAGGGACCGTCTGAGGACCTGTTCCTCGAGGGAACGTCCTGGCAAGGGACAAGGTAATCGTCAGATAATTTAGAACTTGCTTAGGGTACCGCTGGTTTGTCCCTGTCAGGATCCTCGTAGAGAACTTCTCCTACCACTTTCTTATGAGGCGTCATCGCTGAAGTATCGGTCCCTGATGCTGCTAACACATCTTGGTTATGCTTTAGTCGGCGATATGCCAGTACCGTAACAACGATGAAAATCAGGATACTTAATACTGGAATGGAAATGTGTAGAATGATATTGACCATGTTGACTGGTGGAGCGGGAACGTCCTGAACATGAACGTCTCCATCTAGAAAATGGCAATGCATGGAAGGGAAGGGGGTACATATTTCTGAATATGAAATTCGGAATATTTCAATGTAGATGAGGAAGTCGAAATGAATAACGAATTCCGTGAATACGTACATATATATATGTATATATAAGATAAGTATAAGACCCCCGCCCGCCAAACCAAAATGAATATACGCTACGCCAGTAATGCTTGTACGTTTGATATCTTCTCAATTCTGCAGGATTCAAGCTCATTTCAGATTTAATGATAACAGAGTAAGAGCAATACACCAATGTACTGATAATCACAGGCAATTAATATCATTTTCTTTGACTCGTAGACACTATAAAACTAAAATTCATGCATAAATCTTGTCTATATCTCCCGTTTAATTTACCAGTGACTTAATCAGTGTAGTAAAATCACGCAAATCCGTTATAAGGCAAACCCGTAATAAATTGACGTCAAAATAGTTAATCGATTACCAGAAGATCACTCTCCGCGCTCCACTGTGCAAAAGAATTTGCACGCAACAGCTATGTGAATGGAGAAGGCATGAACGATTCCGAGATGCGTTCTCAATCTTTAAATTCACAGGGACGGCTTTAAAAGCAGAGGGACGGCTGCAAAATATTATACTTTTTAAGAAAAAATTATACTTGATCAATCTATCCTCGCCGATTCCCCCCCCCCCCCCCCCCCATGGCGTTTTGCTATAAATCAATCAAAATCATAATTCATCTTTTGCAAGCAGCTGAAAAGAACACCTGATAGATGTAAAGACAGTCGTTTGTCCAATATCCACGTGTGTATGATGGCCAACACGGCTGGCGTGGCAGCAGTACTGTAATGTTTCTTTCTTTTTTCTTCTCTCTATCTTCATTCTTTTCTGATGAATTTCTTTGTTTTTCTTCTCTCTTCTTTTTCCTTTTATTCTCCATATCTTCTTTTTATTTCTTTATGTATTTCTTTGTTTTTCTTCTCTCTTCCTTTTTTCCTTACGTATTTCTTTGTTTTTCTTCGCTCTTCTTTTTTCCTTATGTATTCCTTTGTTTTTCTTCTCTCTGTCTTCCTTTTTCCTTATGTATTTCTTTGTTTTTATTCTTTATATATTCCTTTTATTTCTTTATGTATTACTTTGTTTTTCTTTTCTCCGTCTTCCTTTCCTTATGTATTTATTTGTTTTTCTTCTCTCTGTCTTCCTTTTTTACTTATGTATTTCTTTGTTTTTCCTCTCTCTGTCTCTTTTTTTCCTTATGTATTTTTTTGTTTTTATTCTCCATATCGTCTTTTTATTTCTTTATGTATTTCTTTGTTTTTCTTCTCTCTGTCTTCCTTTTTTCCTTATGTTTCTTTGTTTTTCTTCCCTCTTCTTTTTTTCTTATGTATTCTTTTGTTTTTCTTCTCTCTGTCTTCCTTTTTCCTTATGTATTTCTTTGTTTTTCTTCGCTCTTCTTTTTTCCTTATGTATTCCTTTGTTTGTCTTCTCTCTGTCTTCCTTTTCAGTATGCACAACACTTGCTTCAAATACGGGCGAACGACTAATAAGAGACTAGGAAAATCACTGGACCGTACGACCTTGCTGTGCGGCGAGGCTTACGTAACAATTAGCAAATATAACGCTAAACCGTTATAACGCTTTCGCGTCATTTTACTACACTGTTAATTGGACTATTAAAGTACATCAGCAGAGAAAGTTGATAGGACAGGCTTCCTGAGAAAAAGAAAAGAAAAAAACTAGACGAAGAAAGAGATAACAAGAGAAAATAAGGAGAAGAAGAATCTGGAAAAAAGAAGAAGAAAAGAACAAGAAGGAGCATAAAAATAAAAAGAACAAGAACAGCAAAAACAATTACTACAGCAGCAGCAGCATCAACAACAAGAACATGAAGAAGAGGAAGTTGTTTAAAAATGAGAACAGAATGAAGAAATACGATAAGATGTAATAAATGTAATAGATGTAATAGATGAAATAGATGAAATAGATGCAATAGATGTAATAGATGAAATAGATGAAATAGATGCAATAGATGTAATAGATGAAATAGATGAAATAGATGCAATAGATGCAATAGATGAAATAGATGAAAAAAGATGAAATAGATGCCTTAAACAACACCTACCGTCAGTGACTTTTTCCATGCCGCTGCTGTTTGATGTGTTTCCCAACCTAACTGCATGGTAGAAAAAAAAGGGAAAGTGTACATGGTATACAAGCATGAAATGTTATACCGCTTCTTCTTATTTCTAAAGATCATGAAAAGAAGAAGCATTCAGAAAGCGTGCATCGAGTGTCGTTACTTGGTGACGTGTATATGAATGTGTTATTTTTTGTTGTTTTTTTTTTTAGAAGTTTCATACCATAGACATGACAGAGGTCTCAAGTAGACCTACCATTCAAATCTATGCAATTAGTTTATTAATACATTATCACAAATTATAACATAAATCGGTGATACAGAACTAAATCATACATTAAGTATTTCTTTATGATGTAATATCATTTGTTTTCTTCATTATTACAATAATATAATATATAATATATTATACATTTAACCCTTTCAGGACAGGAATTATTTCAGGGCTAAATTGATCACATTTTGTTCTTCAAATTGGCAACAATAATATTTTTCTTTTAGTGCTACATGGTTCAAATAAGGTGTAATGTCTTTGAAAACAATATACATGGTTAGAAATTTGTTGAATAGTTGAAAGAAATTGCCAATTTTGATGAAAAACAATGATTTTAAACCTCTCAATGTGTTGCCAATTTAAGGATCTCAAAGCTTAATCTAGTTTTTAAAATTCCTGGCATCAAACGCAATATGAACATGCAATAAAAATGGACATAGTGTGTGCAGAAAATTTTGCTCTTTCTACTCGTGCATCTTGTATATTTTTTAGAGCTCTGGATCAAAAGTTATTGAGCCAAACCACAAAATGTGGTCAAATGTCTTGAAAGGGTTAAAAAAAGGTTAAAAGGAAAATTATCATGGACATAGTCTTACCGGCATTAAAAAAAAAACGCATGGAAAAGAACGATTACAAAATCTTGAGTCCCCTTTACAGGGTAGGACACACAGGGCGCTAAATATGTCATTGTGGTCATTTAAAAAAAATCATAAATTTCTCATATCTTATCGTATTTTGCTCAAATCTTCATTGATCTGCTTCTTTAATTTTAGCCTACCCTTCTTTCAAAACCTACTTGTAATAAGGGTGGACTTTTCAAGATTTTTTTTGCGTATAACAAATAATGTATTTAACACTGAGTGTCATGGATTACTTAGCGACCTTGACGACATGTAATTTCTTTTTTAATAGTGTAAGAGGAGTGGACTTACTATTGGAATCCATGATATAAGTAAAAGACAACCTTAAAACAGATTATACTATAATTTGTGCTACAGAACTAAAGCGTAAATTAATATTTCTTTATGATATATTATCCATTGTAGTCTTCATTACGCAACAACGAAATCATTTAGTCTTGAAATGGCTACATTTACGATCAGTTTTCTTTTCAATTCTACAAAGCTGAAAGAAGACTATCAATAGATGACAATCCCTCGGCCACGTATATATCCCTAAAAAGATAAGAAAAAGAAAAAAAAGTAAAGAAAATTGTCAACAATTTTCATTTCCATAGGCTTACCGGCATAAAGAGACGCATGAAAAAAACCACCACAAAATCTAGTCCAGTCCCCTCTACAGGGTAGGGCACAAAGTACATGTCTCCCATATGTATATGGATACTTGGCCTTGGTTAGACATGTCTGCTTACAGGTGCAAGCACATTCAGTTCTGTTATATAATGCTGCAACTGGGAATCCCTGTTCTTTACATGTTGCTGTACAAGAGTCTGGAGTGGGGTATTCTGATAAATCATGATAGTCGAATTCCAAACAGTCTTGATGAAAGCATCCGATATATTCACCCTCTGAAAAAATAAATACAACATGAATTATATTCTTGCTCCTCTAGTCTGCAAATGAAAACGTTCATTTTATTTAAAAGAAAAATTACCTTACCTTTTGCACTTCTCTCATCATAGTCATAGGGCATTCCTATTTCACTGTCCGTACTGTTCCTGGCAAAAGCTATTGATTTCAAGCATGTCAAAAGTAAGCAGAACACTATCGTTCCATACATCCTGAAATATATACCGTACTTCTTGTTGCCAGCTGTTGATTTGGGAGAGAAAAACTACTGGTTGATGTGAGTGTGCAAAACATCGAATGACGATTCTTTATCAAAGCATTTTGTTTCTCAGATATGCGAGAGCTCTTCAAAATCGAAACACTATAAACACTATTTAATTAGTTGGAATAGGCTACCATTAATGATTTGATTTGATTCGGTTTATTGTAATAAAAGAACATGCAGCTGGACAGCTGAAATTGCTCAATTTACAAAGTCATATTTACAAAACAATAAACGATCAAAATGAGAATAACTAGAACATACAACCATAGATCTTGAATAATAAAAATACTAAATAAAACCCTAAAATATTGCATCAAAATCTAAAAATATATTACAATTAAAACTTCTGTGTCATCAAAGGTAAGAGGAAAAGGAGAGAGAGGAGTAGAAAAGAAGAAGAAAAGGAACGAAAAGTTGAGGAAGGGTTAAAGAGAGAGAGAGAGAGAGAGAGAGAAAATAGGAGAAAGTGAACAAAGGCATACATACACATACACACACATATATACACACACATACACCCACATGCATACACACATACACACATATACATATACATACATATATATACATATACATATATATATATATATATATATATATATATATACATACATATACACACACATACACACACACATACACACACACACACACATACACATATATATATTGAAAGGAGAAAAAGAGAGAGAAAGAGAGAGAGCTAGAAATAGAAAGAGAAGTTTCCAAGAAGAAAAAAAGAAAGAAAATTTGATCAGAGAATATAAGAATATAAGAAAAGAGGGATAGAGAGGGAAAGAGGAAGACAGAGTAGAAAAATGGAAGATAGAAAGGAAGGAGGATGAAGACCATTAATATTTATGTGGTACAGTCTTAAGGTATGTTTTCAATCCAAACAACAACAAAAAAAAAAAAAAGAATGCAAGTTCCTGCCAAGTGCACCTGAAGTTGAAGAGTTTAAAAAAAAAAAAAAAAAAAATCAGAAATCTTCGGGTGAATAGAGAGGAAGAAGATCAGAGGAGAAGGAAGACAGAAAGAAGAAAGTGAGAAAGAAGAAGGAGAAAGGAGAAGAACAAGGAGCATTCACACGAAAACTTGAGTTACATGTTTAGGTACAATAATAAAAATTGCAACATCTGAATATACATGAATAATAAATCAGGAATAATAAGTCAGGAGGTGGGATACAACCAATACAATGTGTGAAATGACAGGCATAGTTATAAACTGTAAACTAAAAGCCTGTTTCCAGCGACAGCGAAAAGGGGCAATTATTGTTAAACCAGTAAGACAATATGAAGATTAGAATACTAGTGTAGTCACGTTCACTGTTACCATACAATGCTTCAAAGTACATTTAAAAATTATTGCAAATTATGGCAAATTATGCATCGTGTGAAGAAAGAGGAAATGACAGAGATAATAGCAGAGGAAAAGGGCAAGAAAAACAGAAAAAGAGAGAAAAGGATGAGAAATAAAGGGGAAGGAGAAGAAGAAGAAGCATCCACACGAAGCAAGATTAACATGATATAGCACGGATTATAACTTCCTCAAAGTACATGAATAATTAAAAAGATATTGCACGAGGTAAAATGGTGTAAGTATATTATACTAAGAAAAAAAAAATTGTATATATCATATCACACAACAGGTCATTAGAATTTTCATAAATGATAAAAGCTACTAGAGGATATGTGCAATATATCAACAACGCATAATGATATAGTAAATCTGCTTGCTTCTAAGGTAGCTTAGCGAAATGTAGTGGTGCATAAGCACGGGGGTTTTCAACAAAAGAACGCAAGCGGCCAATCAGCGACAGCGTTTCTCGCTTCCGGGATTTTACCCCCTGGGGAACGAAGACTCTGTGTCTGACAAAAGCGATCCCGTGTCCCGGTGCTGAAAAGCCGCGATTTACTTTTTGGTCTTCTCTGCAGACTCGTTAAAACGCTATAGCCCCCTCTACGGCTATTATTGTGTACTTCTACGTGTTTTTCTCTACGCGGCAAACCACTATCATGACAGGTCAAGTCTGCGGGACACATTCATGATGATCCGTTGTATTAAATTTTCTCAATACGTATCTATCTATTCTTGTATTTATATACTTCGATAAAAACACTTGTAAATAACAATCTAATTGTTTCGTTCTATCTTACTGGGGACTCTAAAACTATAGCATTTACTAAGAGCAGTGAGTCTATCAGTATCGAAATTCTCTGTCTTTTAAAAATATTTTCAATATATATTTTCATGGTAGGCTAAAATCAGTATGTGGGCTTTATCGTTTAACGAGGGAATTCAAGAGGAACATCGATTTGAATACCGTTTTAAACATGTTTTCCTCATGAAGAGTATTATTGTTTACTCATAAATATCATTTATTTCTTCTTTCATGATTAAAACAAATATCCGAGAGAGTCTGGATCATTATTACGAGGTTAAAAGTATTGCCTTTCAAATATATTGCTCTTATTGACTTCAATTATTTCTGCCCATCACCTTTTTCTGTCAATGACCTCTTCCTAAATGAGATCCCAATCTCCATCAGAATTTTGTGCAGTAATATATGCGCCCACAAGTATAAAGTGCATGAAATAGTAGGTAAAAGGTTCGAAATTCGAAGGAAATCGTAATTTCTGATTGCCTTGCTTCAGTCTTATAATAAGAAATACAGAGGGACAGGGTTACATGTCCCCCCCCCCCCTCTCACATGATGGTAATTGTCATTATGGTGATGATGATGATGTCGATGATACTACTACTAATAATATAATTACCTTATTAATAATATTAGTAAGTAGGCAAAAGATTGTTTTCTTGTTATATTGTGATAGGGATGTGCACTGATGAATATTTCGAATTATATTGTAGACATTCTTGTTGTCATGGCAATAAAATTTCAAAGTGATTTAGAAGCTCGAAGGGGGGGGGGGGCGGGCTGTAAAGGTTGCGCCGTGGCTAATTATTTACATACATCAGCCAATCCTTTTCAGTTGTTTATCCATTCCTGAATAGCCTACTGAAGCAGGGAATGATAACATATAAAACGGAGAGAATGCAGCCCGTTCATTTGTCAGTAGTCGGAAAATTAGTCAACGTAGAGCAAGGGCGGCGCACCCGGGGGCCAGGGGGCACAGTGCCCTCCCACTTTTTCAAATACCCCAAAAGTGCCCTTTTTACATCTGAAAAAATGCCCTCCTTCCTCTCTGATAAGTGCCCTTTTTTACTACTAAAAGTGCCCCTTTTCCTTTCTAATAAGTGCCCTTTCCCCTTCTAATAAGTGTTTTTTCCCTCCTGATAAGTGCCCCTTTTCAAAATCTGATAATTGGCTCCTTATCTCTCTAATAAGTGCCCTTTTCTTCTGATGATAAGTAAATTTTTACTTCTGATAGGTGCCCCTTTTCCCTTCTAAATAGTGCCAACTTTCCCCTTCTGATAAATGCCATTTTTACATCTCATAAGCTCCCCTTTTCCTATCTAATATGTGCCATTTTCCTCTTCTCATGAGTGCCCCTTTTCACTTCTTTAAGTGCCCCATTCCATCTCTGATAAGCGCCCTTTCTTCTTCGGATAAATGCCCCCTTTTACATATGTTTCCAGTTGTTTCTTACAAAAAAAGCCATATCTAACTTCAAAGTATCGATGCGGCTTTATGTAGTAGCAGGTACACATATTACTACAATGTAAGGCAGTGGAGCTGGAGGCAAGAGGGGCATAATGCCTACCCCCCCCCCAGTAAAGGAATTCTTATTCCGCTCGCTCGAATATGCCCATAATTTACACCAATTAAGGGCAATATTTTCTGAAAATCTCCCCAAAACTCCCTCGCTACGCTCGCTAGCTCTTATGAAAGCAAGCAGATCGCATAAAGTATGTTGATATAGATGTAATCCTAAAGAAAAGCGACAGGGATAATGTATGAATTAAAAGATAATTCGACATTCCCCCAATTAATTTGCTGTTGTCAATTTCATTATATCGCTATAAATGATTCTCAACCAAAGGAATTCAGCATTAGAAAAAAGCCTGAAAATTTTTGCTCGCTCGCTTCGCTCGCTCGCACATGAGTCATTAGACCACCACACATGCACAACTGCTAATTTATTGGGGAAGCTGAAGCAGTGTCCAGAACCACAATAAAAAGGAAGAAGATGATGCTTGATAATGTATTAATCATGTTAACTGGGCTGTAGGGTAATACCAATGTCACAAAAAAGTTCCCTTTTTTCGTTTTATGTTCACCCCTTGTAGGTGCCCCCTTGTCCCAAAAAGTGCCCTATTTGGCTGGTGCCCCCCCCCCCCCCACTTTGAAAGACGCTCCGCTGCCCCTGACGTAGAGAAATAGCCCAGGCCAAACCCGGTTCAAGCTGACAAGCTTTTTGTGAATAACATGGATAGTCTAAGTAACTGTAAGGGTTAAAATCTCATAATTTATGTAAAATGGGTGACTATTTCGGGAAGGTTCCCAGACTATATGTAAGTTCTATGTAAAACAAATTGCATGGGTTAATCAATGTGAACAAGAAAAGAGTAGGTCCTATTTAAGTTAATTATAGGCTAAATTGCAAGTTCAGTGTATGATAATAGAAGGACGATACAGGTAACAAACCAGTATTATGTAACAGGGAACAAAGAAAGACATCCCAACAGAGTGAATAGGCATTGTCTAGTGCAGGTGTCAGGCCACCGGCCGAGGTGCGCTTAATCTCTCCAGAATGGAGAGTGTTCTTAGAACACTCCGAGTCATGTGCATCATAACAACTTTCGAATGACTAAAGTTCACAATTTGAACTCTTGGTAATACAATGAATAACCTATGTTTAACACTCCTACAAAATATCAACCCAATCCGACAATTCATTTCATGGCGGTTGCTATGGCCTTTTGATTCACTCTCTATTGATTTTCTTTCTTGTTTTCTTGCTCCTCACGCTTGAATGGCCCCTCTGTAGAACAGTTGAGCTGCAATGGCACGGCTGAGCAGGGCGATCCTTCCAATATTATTTTCTCATGTTATCATGTATGTTATTATATATATGTTTTTATAATTGGTAAATAAAATAAGAATAGTCTACCCTTAAACATTCGTTCCTGTCCTTCAGCTGAATCTTTCAAAAGAAATCTTAAGACTTATTTGTTTTCTCTATGATTGGATTTGGTTGTGTGCACTTGGAGAGCAAAATAATTACTCTGTTTCATTTTTTCTTATTGTAAAGCGCCAAGCGCCTTGAGCATGTTTATATGGAAAGGCGCTGTATGTATGTATGTAAATCGATCAAATCAAATATAGGCCTCAACTTTAGAGCTCATTACCTCCCTAACTGATACCAGCAAACCTATCTTACAAGCTCTTTTCGTTCGCTAAATCAAAAGCGTTATAAAGTTTCAAGTTTAAAGCTGAGACTTTGTTCTATCCGAATAGAATAAAATCAGATTTGTTTGTTTGTTTGTGTGTTTGTTTGTTTGTTTGTTTTTTTTTTTGTTGTTGTTGTTGATGTTTTTGTTTGTTTGTTTGTTTGTTTTTTCGGGGGGGGGGGGGGTTGGTGGTTTTGTGGTGCCGGGTCACACATGTTCAAGGACGTTTTTTATGTTTAAAGGGCCCTGTCCAAGGTCCCCGCCGCAATACTCGCAATACACGCGAATACACCCTCCCCTTCCCTTTCAGTCACATAACAAAGAAAAAAGAGAAGGTGAAAGAGGGTGAAAAGAAAAAAAAAATCATTACGTAAAGTATGCGAATTCGCTGGCTCGCAATTTATTCATTTATTTTCATTTTTAGATTATATGCAAACATGATACTCGGTTGAAAGGCATCAGCCCCTCCCACGAGAAAATGTGGCCATACGCCAGGATTTGATAATAAGTGAGCTGTTCTTTTATTTACGGGTGTGAAAAATTCGGGAGTGGGAAGGGGGTGGGTCTTGAAGTTCTTGACAAATTAAAGTCGGTTTATTTTTAAGCTTGTGCATGCAAGCCGGTGAATATAATTTAGTCAAAATTAGAAGTGAAAATTCTAAATAGAAGTCCTGCCCCCTCCCCAAACATGATTAATACATATCAAGCATCATCTTTTTCCTTTTTATTGTGGTTCTGGACATGTTTCAGCTTCCCTAACTGGCAGTAATGTGTGATAGTCTAATGATCCATGTGCGAGCGAAGCGAGGAGCAAAAGTTTTCAGACTTTTTTCTAACGTTGAAGTCCTATGTTTGTGCATTTTTTTTTACGGCGATATAATGAAAATGACAAGAGAAACTTAATTTGGGGAATGTCGAAAGATATTTTAATTTGTGCTTTAACCCTGTCGTTTTTCTTTAGGATTTCATCGATATCAACATAATTTAGTATGATGAATGCTTGATTTCATTATGTATTATAAGAGTTTCGGGGAAATTTTCGGAAAATATTATCCTTACTTGGTAGTATTATGGCATATTCGAGAGAGCGGAATCACAAATACTTTGCCGGGGGGGGGGGGGGGCATTGCATGCCCCTCTTGCCTCCAGCCCCACTGCTTTACATTGTAGTTTAGTAATGGGTACCTGTTAAGCCGCACCGATTATTTGAAGCTATATAAATATGGCTCTTTTTGTAAGAAACAGTGGGAAATATTGGTAAAAGGGGCATTTATCAGAAGAGGAAAGGGTGCTTATCAGAGGTGGGAAGGGGCAATTAAAAGAGGTGAAAAGAGGCACTTATGAGGAAGAGGGCACATATTACGTAGGGAAAGGGGTAATTATCAGAAGGGGGAAAAGGGCACTTATTAGAAGGGAAAATGGGCACCTACCAGAAGCATAAATGCTCTTATGAAATGAGAAAAGGGCACAAATTAGACAGAATTAGGGGCATTTATCAAAAGGAGAAAAGGGCACCTATAAGAGAGAAAGGGAACAGTTTTCAGAAAAAAAGGGACACGTTTTGGGTACTTCAAAAGTGGTCCCCCCCCCCTGCTCCCACGAGAGCGCCGCCTCTGCCTACCCTCCAAGGGCGCTAAACCCGAGGGGCATTTGGTGTCTGTGTGTGTTGGGGGGGGGGTTCTAGGAGCAACAAAATTCCCCAGATCGTATTTGTGGCGGGTGTCACACGCACACACACACACACACACACACACAGAAGGGGGAAATAATATCCAACTTATATTTTTAACTAGGTACATATGACATTGGAATGCACCACATGACTTCCCAAGGTTCTCGAGGGGAAAGGGGAGGGAGTTAGGAAAACAATGTGATGGCAGATGCAAATTATCTCGAATTGTCAGGGAAATGAAAAGGAATTATATTTTCGCCCACATTGATTTTAACTTGAAGAAAATTATGAGCCGAAGATTTAGAACTCCAGTAAGAAATTGACAAAACGGTCCAAGTCAAAATAGAGTTTGTGTCGCAGACTTTAATAGGGGAAGTATGGGGAAGGAGTTAGGGGCAGGATTAAGATTAACAATTTTTGTCAACCTGGAAATAGTTTTTCAGAATACTGCTGACTGGCCGTATTCTGAAATACTATGGGGTGGCGAAAGAATTAAGCTACAGGGCCAAGAAAGTTTTTTCCTGATGTGTTTTCCTCCCCGGAATATGAAAAAAATTCGTGAATTTTGTCTGATTTTCAGAATAAAGATGACTTAAAAACATTGCAATGTAATTGATCGACGTCAATGTTTATTAACATAAAACAGATTCGTAATTACGATAGCCACAAATATATTGTTTTAGTTTGTATGATCCTTCCATTGTCATGGAAATTAAGTTAAAAATAACCATATACATCAGTCTGGGATTATTTAATCCCCTTATTCTAGGAAATTATAAATGATATGGAGAGACGAAGAACGAAAGAGAAGTAATGGAAAAAGTATTGAAAACATGGAGAAGTCAAGAAAATAAGAAAAAGAAGACTATAGAAAAACAGAGGGGGAATCACATCAACTGCACGTGGCCTTTAGTTAAGCACTTTTTTATAGGGTGCTGCCATCAGTTAGGGTTTGATATATTTCAAGATATGTATCATACACTGAAGTCCCTACTCTGTGCAATGAAAAGCTACTTCAGTGAAAGGCTTGTGTCAAATTGTGCATAGAGCTATATAGTTCGAAGAAGAAATAATAATCGGGATCGGACCTATTGTGTTGAGTTGAATGCATGTAGGACGGAGGAATAATGGGGAGCCGGCTTTGGTTATACGTGCGTTCGAGCAGCGTCAGCGTTTGTTCTTATGATGAAAAGACAGGAAGTCTATTGACTACTGATATAAAGAAGTAATAGGAGAGAGAGAGCCCTACTGCTAATCCCTGTTAAATTGAACTTCCCTCAGTGATATAACAACATGTTATGCATAGGCGGCTATTACAGGACTCAGGCCGACAGCATGGACTGATGATAGTATTGATTTGATTTGGTTTGATGGATTCATGATATATTCTAGAGTAAAAATCCCCTCATTATACCATACTTGCCTCTTCGCTGCTTTTTTGCTGCATATCAAGATTAGATCAAGCTAGAACGACACGCACTCTACAAAGAATATGCTCATGCGGACAAATATTATTGCATGCAAAGGCCTCTTTTGGTATTTAGTTTTAAATGTAATTTTCAATTCGATAATTTAAAAAGACATAAAAAACTGTATTTCTCATTATCTTATACTAGTTTCACTTTCTGCAGAGACGTCGCTAGAAAATTTTGAATGGGGAGGGGATGCCGCCCAAATTTTTCCGACAAATCTTTAAGGTCTGACACTCGAATTTGCCTACAAAAAATGCCGCACCCTAAGCTGTACCCACAGAGATCAGTGGCTATACCCTAATTCCCCCCCCCCCCCCTCCCCCCACACACACACACACATAGAGAGAGCTTGATCATACCGGCCAGGCGGCCACTATTCTAATCTAATTACAGAAGTTACATAATTATCCTGGCTGCCCAAATATTTGAATATTCTGGCACCTCTCTACCTGAAGTGTTGCATTGTTGCCCGAATATTGGAACTTAAAAAAATCATCAGGGGGAGGGGGGGGGGCGCAGCCCATTATCGAAGGGGTGCCTTTTGTCCGAATATTAACTTTCCACTATTCTTTTTTTTTTGGGGGGGGTAGCAGAAACAAATTTCCCAGATATATTTGTGGCGAGTGTGGAACCGAAAATTTAAGCAGTGGAAAGGAGAAATAATGGCCAACTTTAAATTCTAACTAGGCATATGATATTGGGAATACACCAAAGGCCTTCCCAAGGTTCTCGAGGAAGAGGGGAGAGGGGTTAGGACCAACAACAACCAAAATGATAGCAGATGCAAATCATCTATAATTGTCAGGAAAAAGAAAACGGTTTTATATTTTCGCCGACAGCGCTTTGAACTGGAAGTAAGTTTATGGGGAACCGCTGGCCCTCTAGATCTGTAGGGTCCATCGAGGGATGGGAAGGGGGGGGGGCAGTAAAACGGACCCCCGCAAAAAGTAATAATATGTATATGAAAATTGTATCCCGGAATAAGATTCATAATGTATCTTTTCTCAGTCACACGAGAACACATTCCATTTCGCGCCCAAAATGAATGGTAAATGAATCATATGCTAATTTCAAAATAATGCCGACTTTAAAAATATGACGATAAGAGTTATCGGCAGCGGCGTCGATGGGGGGGGGGGGGGGGTTCTGTCGGCAAATGCGCCACCTCTGTCGCCAAAAAAAGGAGGGAGAAAATGGGGAGAGGGAAGAGGAAAGAGAAAAGAAAAAGGAGAAAAGAGAAAGGAAAAGGGAAAGGGGGAGAACAGGAAAAGGAAAGGAATTCAAAAGTAAAACAGAAAGAAAAGAGGGAAAGGAAAAGGAAAGCAAAGAAAAAGAAAGGATTTTTTTTTTTTTGTTTTTTTTTTTGTTTTTTTTTTCCTCGCTCTCAAAAAAGTGAATAGATAATATTCGGGCAAAATGCGTCCCCCTCTGGCAATGGGCTGTACATAGCCCCCTCCCGAGGATTTCCAAAGTTCCGATGTATGGCCAGCCACCACTTCATATTCGGGTAGAGAGGTACCAGAATATCCACATATTTGGGTAGTGAGGTTTTCTTGATATGTAACTTCTGTACATTTTTACTAAGAAAAGTTTTTTTTTTTGTTTTGTTTTGTTTTTTTGTTTTGTTTTGTTTTGTTTTTTTTTTAATTTAGAAGTAGAAAAGTTGATATTCGGGTAAAAGGCGTCTGCCTATCCCCTTGCGAAAATGGGCCCGTATGATCATGACTTCTACATCTGCGATTTTCTTGTATCATTATGTGAGGGGAGATTAGGGTGTACCGTGTTGCATTTTTTGGCAAATTTAGGTGCCACACCCTAAAAATCTGTTGGCAAATTTGGGTGTCACACCCAAAATTTTGATGCAAATTTGGGTGTCCCACCCCATCCCCATTCAAATTTTCTAGCGATGCCCCTGGATATCGGCGTTGATTCAATCTTCATTCCTCTTTCTGTCTGGATTACAAGATCCCTTATCTTCATAAGCTTTTGTTTTGCCACTTTAATCCCATTTGAAGGGGAATCTAGGAAAATCTGTACTGTCCCTTTCCTATTTAATGGTTTTTAATCTCCGATTTGTATACTTGAAATACAAAGGCATAGCCAGGGGGGCCATGGGGGCACTGGCCCCCCTATTCAGCCCCTAAAAAAAAAGTGAAACGAAAAAGCGGGAGAAGTGAGACAAAAAAAAACCTAAAAAGGCGCTACGAGTCGTTACCTTTCAAGCACAATTTGCTAAAACGTCAAAGTTTTCGCGCTTCGCGCGGAAGGGGGAAATACCTCCCCTTTCCCTGCACCCACACCTATTACATACAGTAAAATATTGCGTCCAAATTATTGAAAAGCAGTCCGAGCGTCGAACTATAACTTTCCGCCTAAAAAAATTGTTTGCTACGAGCTGTTATCTTTCTCTCATATTGTTAAAACGTCATAGCTTTCGCGCCTCGCCCACCCCTGTTACAGTGCATTATTGCGTCCAAATAATTGAAAAGCAGTCCGGGCGTTGAACTAACTTTCCGCCTAAAAAAAGGTGCTGCGAGCCGTTATCTTTCTCTCAAATTTGCTATAAAACGTCAGAGCTTTCGCGCTTTGGGCGGGAGGGGGGGGGGAACTCCCTCCTCCCTGCACCCACCTCTGTTACATAGAGTGCAGTATTGCGTCCAAATAACTGAAAAGCAGTCCGGGCGTCGAACTAACTTTCCGCCTAAAAAAAAGGTGCTGCGAGCCGTTATCTTTCTCTCAAACTCCCCCCCTCCCTTCACGCTTTGCGTGCTAATCACCAATTTCGCACGCTTCGCGTTCTCACAACCCAACCCCCCTAAAATGAAATCCTGGCTACGCGGTTGGATCCTTCACGTCTGCCCCCCCCCCCCCCCCACTGAAAAATCCTGGCTACGCCAATGTTGAAATACCACGCCATGCTCTACTCATATGGCTCAATAAGTTTCACTTCTTTAATACACTACCCCCGAAAATCAACACATGTGATGTAAGAAATAGCTCCAATACCATTATGACTATGATGATGATGATGATGATAATAATAATAAATAATAATAAAAACAACATCAAAACCATAATGCTAATGCTAATCATAATCTTAATCATAATAATCATGATAACAACAATGACAATACTGATAAATAAAAATCATGTCTATATTGACATTTGATGGGTAGCCTCATCAGTATTTATACTGATGAGGCTTGGGGGCAAATCAATTACAAACCCAGCATTGAAAGCTACATGATTAATACTTTTTTTGATAGGTCCTGCCATTACATCAGTTAGGGTTTGATATATTTCAAGATAATGTATCATACACTGAAGCCCGTAGTCTGTTCATTGAAAGGCTACTTTGAACAGTGAATGGCTTGTCTCAAATTTTGCATAGAGCTATAGTTCTTCGGAGAAATAATAATGGGGATCGGACCTATTGTGTTGAGTTGAATGCGTGGACGGAGGAATAATGGGAGGAGCGCTTTTTACGTGCGTTCGATCCGCGCCAGCGTTTGTTGTTATGTTGAAAAGACAGGAAGTCTATTGACTATTGATATAAAGAAGAATTAGGAGAGAGAGAGAGAGAGAGAGAGAGAGCCCAACTGCAAATCCCCTGTTAAACTTCAATTTTCCTCAATGACAAAGTAAAGTGTTATTATGCATAGGCGGCTATTACAGGTCTCAGGCCGACAGCAAGGACAAATGTTAGTATTGATTTGATTTGGGTTGATGAGTTAATGATATCATAATAAGATATTCTAAAAGTAAAAATCCCCTCATTGTACTATATACTTGTCTCTTCGCTACAATAGTTATTTGCTGCACATCTAGAAAATGATCATGGGAAAATTTTAATATCATTACAAATAAAGGGGTCTTTTTGTCTTTAGTTCTAAATGTAGTTTTCAATTCGAAAATTCAAAAATACCTACAAAACTGCATTATCCTATAAAAGTTCATTTCTCTCGTTTTCCTTGCCTTAAATTATAAGTAGATTTTTCCATCATCATTCACGTCTTTAATTTCTGATATTGATTTCCACGTCTTATCCACATGCTATCATTTTAGAACATAACATATTTTTTAAAAAGATAAACATGCGAACTGAGGAAAATAGAAGAAGAATCAGAATATTTGGAGAAAACTGAGAAAAGAGTGTGTGTGTGTGTGAGAGAAGAGAGAGAGAGAGATCGAGAAAGAGAGAGAGGGAGAGATTGAGAGAAGACGAAGGCAATCATTATATTGGGTTTAATGGCTGCCATTTCCATTAATTATGTGGTGTTGTGTTGTTGTTTTTTGTTTCCACCAGCGCCGTTCTAGATCTTTCTTTTTTTTTGGGGGGGGGGGGGGAGCACACAATGATCGTTGAAATGCAATAGATATATTCTAGTCATACAAGATAAGAAGAATTGGAGAAGGGAGAGAAAGGAATAAGAGGAGCAATAAAACATAAAGAAGAATAAACTGTTAGGCAAGCCAATGCCATCGGAAACTCACTCTATTTTTAAAATATTTATATATTCTATTTATTTTGTTGTTATTGTTCCAGTACTACACACTAGCCTTTCATACACATATACTGACAGAAGAGGGCGTACTTCCGGAATCAGTGAATGGTACCAAGAGCTTCTTTCTTTGAATTTATCAAGAAGATTGGCTCGGATCCGGGAAGACTGCATAATAGGCTCCATGCGATCGTTATGTAGAAGGCTCGGAGCTCATTGCAGTGTTCACGCACAATTAGAACGCATCAGTTCCGGATGCGTTCTTATGCACCACGACATTTCGCTAAACTACCTAAGAAAAATGAAAATAATAAAAGTGTGATATCACCACTAACATTCTAGGTAGAAAAAACATGCATTTTGTAAACAAATAGAGAAGAAAAAAGATACAGAAACAGAGAAAGGGGGAGAAGGAGGACAAGAAAGAAGAGAGGATGATATAGTAGAAAAAGGATAGAAAAATAGGGAGTATTCACGATAAATAAATTTGCATAGTAAACTGAACTGCATTACAGATCACATTGCATATTAACGTGAAATTTCATAGAAAGTACAAAAAGCATAAAAAGTAAGATAGAGAAGTAAGAAGCGTGAAATTCAAGAAAAACGAAATGCATTGGTATGATATTGCACGATAAATATTTGATATGACCAAGGAGTTATCAGTGATAACTCCTTGATATGACTGCATTACAATGAAGAATTTAACATAACTGACAGAGAAGGGATAGTTGATAGTCTATATCTCTGTGTTCTACAAAATGGAGTGTCAAGTCTTTGACAGTTCCGAAGTTGCAAACTCGTACGGGACTGTGACTGTCTAGTGGGGGGCAAAATGTTTACGATGACAATCAGACTGGAGCAGGCTTTCACCAAAACGAAGGAGAAAGCTCATCCCTTCTTTGTTCCAAGGAAGTGAGTCCGTACAAGGTGAGTTGCTTACTATAAACGAAATAACATTGGGAAAGCTATGCAGCGGAGGGCACGCTTTTGAACCCGCTCAAGTTCAAAAACCTGAGCCTTGGTGAGACTTGATCCCCAAACTGGTGATCCAAACTCTATCAATGGGCGAATATAAGACTTATAAATGATGAGTAAATCTTCTACGTTAGCACCATAATGTTTCAAGATCACAATGTCATCAGTCAAGCAATTCACTTTAGTCCATAAAGGTTTAGAGCATCGACCACTCATCTGCTCATCGTAAAAGCCTAACTGATATTCGTAGCTAACTTTCGACTAGTGGTATGATTACCTATCTCTTCTCTCTCTCTCTCTCTCTCTCTCTCTCTCTCCCCCCCCCCCCCCCCGGCAGGCACGAGAGGGCCACCGCCCCCCCCCCCCTTCATCAGCAAAAAAAAAAAAAAAAAAAAAAAAAAAAAAAAAAAAAGGTCATCCACTGAACTTATTCGATCGTCAACTAGAACATCAACTAGACATGCTAGAAAAGCATTGTTTGGCTCGGTTATGTAGGAAAAACTTCGGTGATTTTATAATGTACACACAAACATAATTATATTACATGGGCCTTCAACATGTTCAAGAAGAACATCTGTGTTTATGGAACAACTGACAGGGACGCTATAGAAGGAGGGGCATTTTTTTTTTCACTTGGAACACGATAAAAACTACTTTCGAAAAATAAACTCCATGGTAATTTCAAAGGCCTATTGTACTGCCCTTAGAAATCAGGTTCGGATTACTTAATACGCCATTGTAATGTTCGCACATTTCTAAAGGTGATAGACAGGGCTATTGAAATTGCCTTGAGTTGATTTTTCGAAAATAGTTTTTATCATGTTTTGGATGAAGCACTTTTTGTCCAAGAAGGGTCACTTTTCTTGATATAGGGGAAAGTGGGGGCATTTAAATCCCCCTCCCTCCCCGGTTGCTCCATCTCTGGCTTTCAATAAAATTACGTTTGTTGCAATTAGTGCATTTGTGAATTTACTTCTATCTCTCTCGATAATGACTGGCAGAATGCTTTTATATTTTGAATGCTTTTATATCTCTTCATTATAAACCTACTGCTTTGAAGATGTTTCAGAGCTCATCTTATTCAAACACTTCACCATGATGAACTGGGCATTGAGTTGAAAAGAACGAAACAGTTTTGATTCCAGGATTCTTTGATGGGTGTCAAAAGTGCTGACAAGCCCCCCACCCCCCCCCCCCCCCAACCTTTCCAAGAAATGATATTGTTCAATTTTCAATGGTTAAACAAGTCTCAACGATAATACCAGATATAGTTGAGACTTGTGTTTCAACAAGCATGACAAGTTACTTGACAAGCAACAAAAATGGTTTAACATTTTTCTGAAGTTTCGTTGTCTAAAAAAAAAAAGAACCTCGGACAAATAAGCCAGGAAGTAAAGGTCTGTCCATGTAAGCATTTGCAATACCTTAAATAGGGCCTATGGCTAAAAAAATATCACACTAGGAAAAAATAAATCCAGAGGGTAGTAAGCCCCCTACATTTTGGGCGCCCACTGTGTATCAAAGGTATGGCAGATTTAGTTTGGCCTTGGGGCACGTACCCTCTTTATCCCCCCCCCCCTCCCCTTTACCCTTCGATATACGCTTTTAAAAATCATCATCACATGATGATTGTGAATGAAAAATCTGCTTTTGTTAGAATTGCTATTTTCGCTTGGCTACTCTCTTTCGAAAGGTTAAGAGCAATTGGACTACAGTTGATGTTGATTTGATAATTATGCCTCATTGATGTTGAAAATGATAAAATAGGGCTAATAACTACAATGCGTCGAATTCTCATATGAAGCATCGCCACTCCTTTATTATTTTGATGAAGATCGTTCTTTATATTAAAATCAATGCAATGTATGATAAAGTTGAGTTCTGGTCATGCAAATAATTATTGTGAACGAAACTGTCTGGAAGTAATTGGAAAAGGGAAGGTTAAATATGTATTTTAAAGGGAAATCCAACCTTAATAGCAAGTTGCTTTGAAAGAAAGAGGAAAAATCAGAGAAGAAGATTGGTGAAAGTTTGAACGAAATCGGACAAGCAATAAGAAAGTTATGAATTTTTGAAAATTGTAATCACTATACATATGAGAATTTCAAATTGGCCGAATAGGTAATGTCACTGTGACGTAGATGTGGACAACTCCCCCATTCACTCCAACACACAAAATTACTAAAATGTCACTTTTTTTCAAAATGTATTACTCAGTAGGATTTCTTTCTTTCATGAGGACCTATAAAAATATGCTATCACCAATATATTCTGAGTACTGCCCCGAGGGTAAAAGCTCCTCGAAGAAAACCGCAAATTAATCATATTTTTGTGTACGACAAATGGGAGAGTTGTCCACAAACATGTCACAATCGAATCACCAAATTGCCAATTTGAGATTCACATAGATGTAGTGATCTCATATTTCACACATTCCTTGTCCGATTTCTTTCAAACTTTCACCGTCCTGTTTTTCTTATTGTCTGCTTTCACACAAATCATCTCATTACCAAGGTTGGATTGCCCTTTAAATAAGAATGAGTGTATAGTGTGGGCCTTTATATAATCAGAATGATAAGAAATTGACTCAATCTTGGCGAAAGTCACATGCATGACACACAAAAATAAATAAGAATGGGTGTCTACTGTGAACCTTTCTATCATCAAAATGATAAGAAATTGACCCAATAGTCACGATAGTGAAAGTCACATGCACTGCTCACATATATGTGTGTATGGGACTACACACATGTGGCATGACAGATTGGTCCAAATGTTGACTATGGGGGCGCATTTAAAGCCCAATCCTTTTCAGTGGACATTTTTTGTTATGATATTCTTCGAAAATGACATAAAAAGAATGAGATAGCTCACAAATTATTTTTTCACCTTTTATCAGAAGGCCCATCACAAGACCTCCTTCCCATGAGCATGATGAGACCGACAGCCTAAGAAACCGACATCTCGTGGGCTGTCGGCCTACTGGGATGGCCCCTTTTCAAGTCTCGTACCCTTGTTACCATGGTTACAGTATTGTAGATGTATCTCTCTTTTTCTGGGTAATTTTGTTTCCTTCTAGCTTTGTATTTTATTTCTGACTAGCCATATGCTATCACATACCTCCCCCCCCCCCCCCCCCTTCTCTCTCTCTTCCCCCCTCTCTCTCTCTCTCTCTCTCTCTCTCTCATTCCCTCTTTCTCTCTCTCCCCTCCCTCCTTTCCCTCCTCTTCCTCTCTCTCTCTCTCTCTCCCCCCTCCTCTCTCTCTCTTTCTCTCTCTCTATATATCTCCCTCCCTCCTTCTCTTTCTCTTCCACTCACCACTCGCACTATGTCGTTGCAATCGTTATATCTGCATCTTTCATGTCTTTCGGGCGTGATCTCCACTGTAAGCTGTTTTCACGCTATCTTCTATAAATATCAGCTTTCGATTGCGGTGATGGAATAAGATTCATGAACTTTAAGTACAGAGAGCGATTATGAAAGCAAAACTGAATGCAATTCGTAGATATTACAGATATGACAGATATAACTGTGTTTAATAAGAAAGGTCATTCCAGTTATATTATGGGGTTAAACATTTAGATGACTTCTTAAGCGATGAGGAGTATGTACATGAATATTTATCCCCAGGAGATTACATCATAATTATAAGAAATTAAATATTGATATTATGGTGTCCAATGAATAGGCCATTTTCTTTATGTCTTTAAATATATACGCGTTTGCCCAGTAACAGACTACATTCACCTGTAGAAAGCTATCGTATTACAATATTACTCCCACAGTAGGGAGATTTTTCATTTTTAGGGTTGCCAGCTTGCGATTTTAAGCATACTTGCATGCTCTATTTTTTTTCTCTTTTTTTTCCCCCCTATGCACATTAAATGTTTACTTGGCAGCCCAAGGAGGGGGGGGGGGAGTTTAACCCCCCCCCCCGTAGATCCGCCACTGATACACATGAGTGTCAGGGTATTCTATAGGCCCTCTTTCTCCCTGATCAATCGGTCGAGGTATACGCAAAGAGTAACAGACTTTACTGCCATTGATCTCTAAGGAATCAAATTTACCCTGATTGTGTGATTGATTTATGCGTGAAGAATTGAACACTTTGGAATCAGGGTTTGTATACTGTTTGGTGGATAAAGAATTTTTAAATGGAAAGTCCACCCTGGCATTAAGTTGATTTGAAAAAAAAGGAAGAAAAATGAGAGAAACAGATTAAGGAAAGTTTAAGCAAAATCCGATAAGAAATAAGAAAGTTATGATTTTTTTTTTTTTTTTTGAAGTTGTAATCAAGCAAACACAAATTGGCAACTCCGTAACGAATCTTGCGAGCTCCTCTCCCATTCGCTCAGTACAGAAAATCGAATTCATTTTCTTATAGTTTTAGATGAAGGAATAGATTTGTTTCATACAGGTGTTGTGTAAAAACATATGAGCAGTGATTAGATCTAAGGTGTATGTATGATTTAATATTTCTTTCAGAGATAATGGAAATTAATGATTTCTTTTTTTCTGATACAGGGCAAATGGGAGAGGAGCTCGTAAGATAGGTCACAGAGTTGCCAATTTGTGTGTGATTGATTACAGCTTAAAAATTCATAACTTTCTCATTTCTTATCGGATTTTTCTCAAACCTTCACTGATCTGTTTCTTTAAATTTTCTGCTCCTTTTAAAACTAACTTCCAATCAGAGTGGAGATCCCTTTGAGGAGGCGAATTTTCCCCCGTTTTGTTTTAATTTATTGTAAAAAAAAGATTGAGTTCAACTTTTATTTTATCATGGCTGTGACCAATTCTCACCCAGTATGATGTAACCAGTGTCCTAGAGTAATATACATTAGACCCTCTTTCCCCTTGAGCAATAGGTCGTGGTATAAACAAGAGTAATAGATTTTACTGCCAGGGATTTCTGAAGAATCAACTTTCCCCTGATTGTGTGATTGAGGTATGCGTGAATAGGAGTACACTTTGGAGCCATGGTTTGTCAGCAGTGGCGGATTTAGGGGGGGGGCGAAATCCCGGCCCGTGCCCCCCCCCCCTTTTGAGGGAAAACAATGCATTGTGCCCCTTCTATTTGCGATTGTGCCCCCCCCCCCCTTTTTCGACCAGAAAACTTTTTTTTTTTGTTGTTGTTGCTTGTCTGAGAATCATTGAGGGGAACTGGACCCCATAACCCCCCCCCCCCCCCCCCGAGCGACTTTTGGAGGGCTGGCGAGAAAAATTTTGGGGGTCGCCATAGTCATAGATTGGTACATAGTGAAACATGTTCATTTTTCTGATTGCGATACAATTTTACTTCCTTATGGTGCTTAATATTCTATAGGTCATTTTTAAAAACTTGGAAACTTTTTTGTGACAGGAGGGGCAGGCATCCAATATCATCTAGCAAAAGCCCTGATGGGCTCGGTTATATGACGAAAAACTGCAGTGATGGAAATAAGCACAAACAGACAGGGGCAACGTGACTGATTCTATCAGTGGAGGGGCATTTTGTTACTTGTATAACAACCCCTTTTTGTAACATTACTTGAAGGATTTTTTTTTTTAACTGATAATAAGTTGGGTCATGAGCCCCCTGACAACCAATCCCTCCCTCCCCTGTTGCTCTGCGTCTGGTTGTCAATAAAAAAAAGCTTTTGTTACAAATATCTTTCGTCAATTTACTTCTTTCTCTCTCGATAGTGACTATCAGCTCTGACAGCAGAATATCTGCCCCTTGCATTCCTTGTAATCGTACTAATTGTAAGGTGATGGGAGCTCAGCTAGTCCAAACAAAAGATGTAACTAATAGGAAGTGGGATTTGAACTGAAGAGTACGATACTGTGAGGGATTGAAGATTCTCTGTTTGAAAAATGCTGAAAAGACTCCCCCCCCCCCCCCTCCCTAAAAAAAAGGACTATTTCATTTTAACAAAAGGGTATACGATCTCTGGCAAGCAACGGAAATTGTTCTAACATTTTGCTGAAGGTTCATTATGTCATAAAAGTCCATTAAGGAAGCAATGAAAGAAATGACAAATAAGTTATGAAATAAAGTGAAATATTAGTGTTCTCTCGGGTTTATCCATGCACATTTTTGCAGTTTCTTCAGATCATTAGCGCTTGTGGCTTAAAAGTCTCGAAAAAGAAAAAGGAAAATTGCCTTTCACCCCCCCCCCCTATAGTTTTGGTTCAGCTGTGTATCAAATTTATGACAGATTTGACTGACTTTGGGACACATACCCCCTTGTGCCCACCCCCCCCCCCCCTTGATATTTGTCACTGAAATATACTTTATTAACATATCACATGAAAGTTTTGAATGAACTTGCTTTTGTTTCAATTGCTGCGGTTTGCAATGGCTACTTTCTCTTTCGAAAGGTCGAGATTAATAATCAATTGGCCTCATTGATGTTGACATTAATGAAATAGAGCTAATGATTACAATGTATCAAGTACTTATAATTATGAAAAATCCCCCATCCTTTATTATCATTGGATGTCGATCTTTCTTTCGATCAAAACCAAAGCAACAGACTGTATTTTCAGAGTTTCATTTTTTTCCGTCACTAATTCAGAACATCTCCCCCACCCCCCCCCCCCCCCCCCCCCCCTCCTAAAAATTTCCTCGGCTTGGAGAATAATGTATTTTGTTTTGTATCTTGTTACAGGTAGCTTGATTTTCAATGTGTTATGTGTGTGCTTGGGTGTCAAAGCTCCAGTTCGTGCTTTGAAACACTGATCTTTGAGAAACGAGCTGCGATATATATATAGGGGATTACTGTGATGATGGAGCCTAATGTTAGGCTCCTGTAATGTTTTGAAGTGCTACAGCCCCCGAGACCGACAGCCCACTAGACGAAAACTGTCTGTCCCGTGGACCTTCTGAAAAGTTGTCAGACATTGTCAGAAGGACCGTGAGAGCCTTTGGTGCCCCGAGCCTTCTGACAACTTTTCCGAGGGTTCATCAGACCGACATTATCGGTCTCGTGGGCTGTCGGTCTACTGGGAAGACCCCTCAGGCTCTTCAAGACTCGTATATCCCCATTACAGTGATGTGCATGGATCTCACTTTTTTATGGTTGGCTCTGTTTCACACTCGCTATGTCTGTATTTCTGATTGGCCATATGCTATGATATGTATGATATACCATGTATACCCCTCTCTCTAATTCTTTATCCCCCCCCCCCCCCTCTCTCTCTCTCTCTCTCTCTCTCTCTCTCTCTCTCTCTCTCTCTCTCTCTCTCTCTCTCTCCCTTCTTCTCTATCTCCCTCCCCCTCTCTCTCGTTCTATCTCCATAATATCTCTCTTTCTCTTTCTCTCCCTCTCTCTATTTCCCTCTCCCTTTTCTCTCTATCCCTCTATCTGCATCTTTCTGGCGTGATGTCCGATGTATTTTGTGACCACGATATTTTCTTTAAAAATATCAGCTTTCGACTGCCTGATTGCGGTACAGACAGCGACTTTTCATGTTATGATATAAAAACTGAATGCGATTCGTAGATATGACAAATTTTTAAAAAAGGGTCCTTCATTTTATACTCTTCCACCTCCCGGAGTAACACGTTTATATGTACATCAATATCTATCTTAAGGAAATTACATCATGTCAAAAAATAAAGTGAATATTGAAGTGTTGATCTATCTTATTTCAGTAGTCAGAACCATACAGCTATACTGTAATTTTGTAGTATTACCTATTTGACGGATTTTTTTTTTCTTTTTTTTTTTCTTTTGTGTATGTGTATTTGGATATATTTGCTTTTTAATAGGAAAAAGAAAGAAAAAAGAAAAAGGAAAGGAAAGAGAAAAGAAATAAAACAATTACATTTCTTTCTAATATCCAGCATGAAGTGTTACAAAATGATAATATAGTCGTTTTCAATATATATAAACCAAAACAAGAATTAAAAAGATAATAATACCTGAAGGTAATAAACCAAACTTCTGCCACATTATGTCCTGCAGTAAATCGCATACTGGGGCCAGTAATGGAT